>VZRN01000404.1:4313268-4360338 GCA_013397935.1 Dasyornis broadbenti
ATAACCCAATGGCAGGGTAAGAAAATAAAAAATAAAATAAGATAAAGTAAAATAAAACATTGACATAAAGAGCAGGTGTGCTGGGGACAAGCATCCTGTGAACAGAGATGGGACCTCCTGGAGCAGGAAAACACTCAAGAAGGGGGGTTCTACACGGGTAAGAGGGGTACAAGCCAAATCAGTGATAACTGAGAAAGGCCTTTACATTTCCGGGCTCTTCAAGGAAGGTGATCTTCCTGCCAGGAGGAAGCACCAGGGGTCTGTTTCCAGTGCTAGAAACAGTCTCACACACACAGCGGGTTCTGTTCTGGTTTATGGGCTCCAAGTTAGCTGTGCCTGAGAAAAGGACCTGTCCCAGACAACCACCAAAGTCCTGTTCAGGCGGTGCTGAGGCCTCACAGATGCCCTGGGCAGAGGGCTCAGAGGTGTTTTGTGGAGATTTTATACACAGCGGAACAGAGGCCAAGCTTTCAGGCACATCACATTTTTAAAGAGGTTTTTGGGATCTAATTTTGGCCAGCTTTGCCAAATTTTCTGGGATTTAGAGAAGCAGTGACTCCAGTTGGTGTGGGTGAGCCCCACAGCTCCCAAGGCACCAATGGCCTTGAGTCACTTGGATACTGATACACAGAAAGGTATTTAAGAATACATCAAAAATGGTGATTTTACCTCATTGCCCTTGCTCAGCACAAGTCAGTGGCAGATAAAGAAGTCTCCACTGTCAGATTTGAGTTTTATTCCTTTTTACCGTATTTCGGTGTTCCCTTTCCAAAGCTTGGACCTTCCTGGGTTAGGCCGGGTACCTCTGTGAAACCAGAGAAAATTATTTCCAGAGTCACAGACAGCATCAGCAGCAAAGAGAGGGGCTGACCACAGAGCTCCTGGGGGAGTAACATTATCACCTACTGACCTTGCTGCTTTCTAAACCAGAAACTTTTTGCCCTTTTCCATGCTAATCACTTCTCCCACAGAAATTACCTACTCTGGGGTCAGAGCTGTCTTTCATCTGCCAACATCCTGGGGACATTGATCTTGGTTTTGGCTCCAAGCATCCTCAAAGTGCCACCAACTGTGCTCAGCTGGTGCTGTATTGTGGCTTGTGAATATGAGAAAACATTTAATGAAATGCAAACCAACATTACCCAGTGCATTTTGGATCTGATCTCAGTCCAGTCACTGAATTCAGCATTTGTCAAAGCAGGACTGTCACTTCTCCAAAACCTAAGGATATAAAAATAGGCTGATTTATGGGTACCACAACACTACAAACCCAGAGTTGTGTCAATGCAAAATCATGCCTCACATGTGCCCACGTAACCACAGGCTGCAGCCCACGCACCACTAAAAAGGGGAGGAACAGATCCACGACGGGCTCAGAAGACACTCGGGTGACTCAGACAAGTGACACTGACACTGTTTGTTTGTTTGCTCTGAAGGTATAAACACCATCCACTGCTGAAACGGTGAAGGAAAGGCTTCAAATTCATGAGAGACCCTTCCCTGGGTGCTCCCCCTGCACACCCCCCGGCCTGGGGGACCCTCTTTGCTCCCTGCGCCAACACCCAAGTGCCACAACAGCCACTCCACATTCATTTTCTTCTCCCAGCTTATCTCCCCCCGGCTGTGGAGTGCATTCTTCCTTATCTTCGAGACAAATAGCCTCCACGGAGAGCTCTAAACAGCAGTGCAATTTATCTGCCTGACATGTGTTTCCCTGTTTGTTTTCTGCAGCCTTGAGCCATCGGCTGGGCTGTGACAACACTCAGCTGCGGCACTGGTGGAGGGTCACCCGGCCCCTTCACTCAGGGCTCTGAATCAATTCCTTTGCCATATTTATCATTTATTGCAGTAAATCAAGTCTAATCGATGCTTTCTTGTTTTGGACGTGCGGCAAAGCCTTTACAAGCTCTTCAGAAATCTGTTTGGAATTAAGAAAAGCCAGGGGAACAAGAAGATATTTAATCAATTCAGCTCTAGTTTTTAATTAGGGGAAAGAAAAGAAAAAGTGGCAATGTGCTGTGGGTCACAGTGTGGGTCCCCATGAGCAAAAGGAGTAAAAAAAGGAAAACCCACTTTGCTTTAGCTGCTTCTGATTGTTTCCAGTATTTCACTTGTTGCTTTTAGCACTTTAATTTTAAAGCACTACATGAACAAGTGTGTCCCTAAGACATCTCCATCCCTTTCCAGCCAACTCCTGCATGCAAAGGCCTCCCTCCCTCCCCTCTACATAAATCCAACACCTTGGTGGAGTTCCCTTTTTTTTCTTTTTTTGTTTTCTCACGTATTGATACTTCACAGACTCAGCAAGCCTCAGTTTTGGCTAAACAACATTAAAGCTCCACTAACCTTTCAGAAGCGTCTCTGCATTCTTTCCAGAGAAGCAAGGCTTCCCTTTCCCACAGACACTGCTCATCCTGAGCACTCCACATGAGCTGGGTAATTCAGCCACAGGTGAAATCCCTATCACCCCATACGGAAAAACTTCCCACCCCACCACTGCAAAGGTCATGTAAAATTGCCATCGATCAGTCCACACCAATCAACATGCCTTACCAGCTCCACAACCAGAAAACACCATTTTACAACGTTTCTCCAGCCCCTGCTCAGCTGCACGAAGGTCCTGAGTTCACACCTGGAATTTGGGGAGAGCAGGACCATTGCTCTTTTCTCCTGAAGTGCATTCCCCCCCCCCGCCCCTTTCTCTCAGACTTTGGCAGCTCCAGCGTGGATTTTATTGCTGGCATTTAGAAGAATAAGTGCTCCCTGACACACAGGATGGGAAAGGTTTCCCCCCCAGGGAAGAGAACACAGAGACTGATTAAGCAACCAGCAGGTATTTAAGAACATAAAAAATATTGGCAGGTGAGGGTTGCAGCTCTCACTGAGCAGGAGCTGGTGCAGGAACAGAGCTCACCTGCTGATTTCGAGCAGCGAATAGCACTGGTGAAGAAAAGTCCTTTAGCTTAAGATTTTTACAGTGTTTAATAGAAAAAAGGTTAAAAAGTAATCAAAACTTGCTTCTCCAGGGGAGTGAACCACGTGCTCCTGCTGAGCCAAACCTGGCAGTCCATGTTCCATCTTCCCACATCCTTCAGACACTGAGGAAAAAGCAGATGACTTACAGCAGCCACCCCATTTCAACAACACAAATTAGCCAACAAACTGTATCCAACCGACTGGAGTATTTGAACAGAATTGTCTTGGTTTGAAAAGACAGGTGTCTGCCAAGGAAGGCAGGAGCCTCCCTTGGAATAGAGAATATGACCCCTCCCTTCCCTCCAAATTATTATAACTTTGAAATCCAGGGGCTTTCAGGCAAAAGGTATGGGAAAAGGAATAGCAGTTCTTTACCAGTATTTATAACGAAGCAATAATACAGAAACGGTAGCTTAGACTGACAGAGTCAGGATACAAGCTGCCACCCTGTTGGTCAGGGTGCTGGCAGCAGTGCAGTTCAATGGTGCCTGCAGTCCCGTGGGAGTGATGGATGTGGTCTGGGTGAAATGGTGATCCTGCAGAAAGGCCTGCTCAGTCTCTGGGGTCCAGTGGTGACTCCTGAGCTCTTCTCCTCTGGGAATCCAGTGGAAGTCCTAGCCCAGTGTTCCACAGTCTCAGTTTATACGCAGGTAGGGATGTTCAGTTCCTCCCCTCTGGGCAGGGCATCTCACAATGGGATGAAGTAATTCTGTGAGTCATTCCCAGAGACCTTGATGGCCCATGAGCAGAGACAGCCCCCCATGGTGTTATCACGGCTGGGTCAGCCTGAAGATAAAGAACACTGCCCCACCTGTTTTTAACAGCTGATGAAGATGGTAACAGAGTACAGACTTTTGGTTACACCTTCCATGTAACCTAAGACAAGGATAAAGGCAAAAAAGGATAAATAAATGAATAGGTCAAGGCTGTGGGCCAGACTAACAAAGCCAGGATTACACAGGCCAGGGTTGCTCTCAGTCCTGTTCCAAGATGCACAAACTACGTTGTTCCTTCACTCTGGTTCACGCTGCTGTGGTGGTACTGAGAGCATCTGCAGAAAGAAACATTAAATAACTGGGATTTCTGTCCTTTAAAGTGTCCACACATAGAGACATTTCAAAAACAGCACAAAAGAATGAATACATGACAAAACTGCTGAAAGAACTTGTGGAAGAACTGCAGAAATACAAACTTCCATCTCTAAGACATAAGGTACAACCATTGGGTCTTGTACTGATGGCATAGAAATTTCCTCTATTTTGTACAAAAATTAGAAAATATTTCTATAATTTAAAATAATTTGTCATCCCTATTTAAACTTTTAAACTTCTAACTATTATTTGAAGTGGTTTGCTATAAAGCATTTTAAAATCAAGTAACAGTTCAATGTCATAAATAAGTTCATACAAACATAATGAGGATACTTCTCAAATAAATCCCAACAGCTAAAGAAAATTAAAATGAGTCATTTCAGTTGTATTTGATTAGGACACGATTCTATCACTGAATAAGCTTAATGAAAACTGTTTCTAGAAGTTTATTGAAATTATACAGTCCCACATCAAACCTGAGACTAGGAGAAAAATAAAAATTAACTGTGGCAGTATCTATCACACAGTCCTATCAATTCTTTTCAATGCACTCCTGTCCTCCAACAAAAAAGAAAAACATTTTTGTGCAGTCCAGGACAGCCTTGGGACAGCTCCTTATAGAACAAGCTGTGAGCTCCTGGGTCACACTGTGCTCCTGCATGGTCCTTTAGTCTTCATCTTTGTTTGTGCTGCAGAGAAAAAGCAACGAGTTTGGCTTGGGAGACACCTCCAAGAAATTTCCCTTCCCAGCAGCATCTTCTGAAAATCTGTCAGGCCTGGGTACAGGGTTTTCTTCTTGTTCCTGTGAAATGCAGCCTGCAGTAGCCAATCCTTCAGGCTGCTCTGAAAGTCTCAATGCAGAGTGGATTTGCATTTCTAATTCTTCTACCAATTTTCCAGAAGGAGTCGCGGATTGCAAGGAAACCTTTGATTTCCCATCAGCAACCTCCATCGCCCAAGTGTTTTTGCCCTGCCTTAATCCATTACAGTCAATAAGTGGAGCTGTCCTCTCCTCCTGGAGCGTGCCTGGGAAAGAATTTATTTCCCCATCTTCGCTGGTCGAGGACTCCTGCTCATCTGAATCAGAGCCTTCTGTCTCAGATGATGAAGTGCTGCTGGATTCTTCAGAGTCACTTGTCTCCGACTCGGAGCAAAGCAGCTGTTGCTTGGAAACTGTGCCAGCAGCTTTTAACGCCTTCTCTTCCTCCTGTACCAGCACTGCTGCTGCTTCCAGCTCCTCCAGCTCCAGCCCCATGTGGGACTTGCTGAGCGTGGTTTTCTGCAAGGACTCACAGAGTGCAGCCAACTTTTTTGACCTTTAACAAAGAACAAGATATGTTATTGAACCTGACAAACAGAACTTTCCCATTTGATAACGAGAACACAGATCTTAAAAACTTTTCTTCCATTTGCTTGGGATGCAAACAACTTTCTTCTGCAATCCTGATTGTAAAAGTAGATGTTACAGAAGGAAAAGAAAAAGTATTCATAATTATAATTATTTAGGGTAACTTTTCCCACAAGGTTGGACAAAATCCCACTGAAAGGCTTTGAGGACACTTTCAGGAAAGATCCTGCTGCTGGATGCTTCAGCAGTGCACAGTGAGTGAGATTTCAGAACAAACCTTCCCAGGTTTGCTGCCTTTAGCAGCACACTCAGCAGCACAGGGCTGGCTGGCTGGAGTTTATGTGCAGCAAAATCCTTTTGGTTTCCTACCCTCACAGATCTATCTGTGAAATGCATATGAACCAAGAGAACATGCTGATTAGTGATGCACCTTCCTCCTCTCCCAGCCAGCCTGGTGCACCCATGATCACAGGAGATGTTCAATGCTCTGTCTGCAGATGTACTTTACCTTTCACTTGGAATTCAGCTGGAATATAATTCAACAGGAATAACAGGACCATTTAGATAAATGTCCCTAATAAAGCAGGCACACCACATTGGCTTCGAATCTCTGGTCCAGCCCTACCCATTTCCTCGAGTGTTGGAAGGCAGCACGTGCTTTACCAGAAAAGGGCACCATGGATTTATAAATAGAGACTAAAAAGTAAAGAGAGTGCTTTGAAATGGAGGGGGGTGAGGGCAGAGGGGAAAATGGGTATAAAAACCCAAACATACATCCTGTTTCTTGTTGTGGAGTTTTGCCTCAGACTATCAATCAGCTTTTCACCACTTCCTGCAGCAGCAGGTCTGCTATAAATCCTGCAGTAACTGACTGGGTTTCATTTCCTCCGCCAGAGCTATGAACCTGCAAGGCACGACACACTGACACTGGAGCAAGGAGCTGGGGATGTAATACACGGCTCCTGCGAGGCAAAAGTTGAAGTGCTTGTTCTCTCACTTGAATGATTTTAAAGATCTTTATATTCTATTTCCCAGGGGGCATAATTACTCAGTATAACGTAGATGCTTCCTTGTTTTTTTTTTTTTTTTTTGCTCCTAAAGGAATTGTATTTGTAAGTGGGGGAAGAGAAATTCAGTGCAGCTTCTTACACGTTTTACAGACAGTGCAACATTTAAATGCTTTAAAAACTTTGAATAAAACACACTAAACTTCCTTAGGTCAACCCATGGACTAGAAAACTGAGAAATAACTTTCCCAGAAGTAAAGCAACAGAAAACAATTTATATTTCTAGGATTTTCAAATCTAAACCTAATTAAATACAACATAATCCTAGCAGCCTCTAAGACAATAAAGAAGGGTACCAAATTTTTAAAAAGCTGCTTACTAGACATAATTCTAATGTTTTCTCTCTGGCAATTTATTTCCTTTTCTTTGTTAAGAACTCCATTTTTTCTAGCAAAGTTATGAAGGATTTGAGAAATTGCCAACCTAATTGAGAACAAAGAAAGCATTCTGCCTGCTCCATCAGTAAAGAGAAAGGAAAAGAAGCCAAGTGATACATTGAGAGGCTCATGGAGCCTTGCAGGTAGGTGGGAACACAACAAGTGGCTGCAGGGAAATCTGCTTCCTGAGCACACTGGGGAGAGGCTGATTTATACCCTGAGCCACAAGAGTTTATATCCCTTTCAGAAAGCATTTTGCTTTGCTTTTCAAACAGTCTCTTCCTTCCTTCCAACTCTGTCTGTGTGTGCATGTGTCCCCTTCCCCTGTGAGAGCAGTTCAGAATATCAAGGCAAAATTCCTTTTCCTCTCCTATTCCCTGACTGTCCACAGCCACAGGAGCTGCAAAGGGTGGATGTGCCCTGTCACAGAACCCTCTTTTGTCCCCTTTTTATGTGGTTCCCTTTAATTTCACTGACACCACGAGCAACTCGCCACACACCCTCTGGCACAAAAATTTCCTCTGGTGATACCCCCACAGCTCCCACTACCTGTCTCACACACCCGTTTTACTGCTGCCATTATAGACAGAAAAGCAATTTTCAAAGTCCTGCTTCTCCTCACACTTTCATTGTGTCTGTCAATTTGTTTCCCAATTCCACATGGGTTTTCTTTCCTCCTTTTTCCTCTTTTTGCTACTCTACCTTTTCATGCCTATTTGCCCTGCTCCATACTCTCAGTCCTTAAAATCCTCTCCACCTCCTTCACTCTTCTCTTATAATGCAGTTTATATATTTAGATGCAGAAACACATCACATAACTGCATCAAGTATTAAGGAGCTGGATGACATAATGTGCTTTTTTGGCATTAAGAAATCCTTCAGGGTGTCCAGGCTACCTAATGCCAAATATTAAGGAAGAAAATACACAGTGATAAACTCATTTGACTCAGCACACATTATCTACTAAATTCAATGTGGTCCTACTGTCAGATAAAAAATGATCTCTCAAAGCAGTAAGCTGGTTTTTTAGCTCTTGGCCACATCAGATATTTTTGATTGCAGGGGGATTGGACTAGATGGCTTTTAAAGGTCCCTTCCAACCCCAAATATTCTGACTCTACAATTAAAAAAAAAAAGTCTCACTTCATTCCGTTACTCACTTTTCTTAGCAGGTCAAATGCTTCTTCTCAGCTTTAACTCTGGTCATCCAGTCTCTATCAGACTCCACAGAGCTCGACTTTTCAATAGGAGACAAAGTCAAAACTGTCACCTCTTGACAAATTTATACATAAACCCAAGAAACTCCACTCCCGAACTCTGCAATCTTGTATTTTAAAAAACCCCAACAAAAAGAACACTTGAAGCATAGGGTTGTTTCTTTTCTGCCCCTGTGCAAGGGACTAAGAGAATTACAATTAGCCATCAGTTCATCTCCTTTAAGGCAATTATCTAATTTGAAGGAGAACCAAGTTTCAGGAGTGCCTTTCACATCAGCCATAAGAAAAGGCAGCAGCGCTCCCTGGACAAAACCAAGGCAAACAGCCTAAAAATCAGAGCATGGAAATGCGTTCAAAGGGAGACCATGGGTCTCTGAGCTAATGGCTTCCCAAGCTAAAAGATAAGCAACAATTCAGGAAACAAAAATGAGACACCAGAAACGAGATCTCGTGTACGAGAGACCTGCAGTAAACAGGCCCTGCTGTTTCCAAAATCTTTCGAGTAGTGTTTGAGAGATTAGACAGCAAATACTTTAATTTTTCAAGTATGATTAATGGAATCCATGATTACTTTAAGACATGCTCATTCAGTATGCACATTTGTAGTAATGATATCTTATTATTATGGTAATAGTGTTCTTACATAAACATGCATAATAGGTTTTAAAGGTGCTACACACAATAATTATTAGTTATCACAATGTCAGTTGCTTAAGGAAAATGTTTAATTACAGGTTAAACTGATCAGATGCATGTTTTGTTTAATGCATAGCTCTGAGGAACAGATAAGAGAAGCATCTCGGGGCTTGTCCAAGTAGTCTGGAATTAAAATTCCAAGACAGAACCACAGTAATCCTTGTCTAGGCACAGGAGAGTTTCTTCAGGTGCTAGAAGTAGAAGCAAAAAATCTTGTTCTACAGATCTTAGATTATAAAGGAGTGAAACTGGGCTGAAAAGAACAAAGAATCAAAGGAGATTTAGCAAATAAAGGGAGATGGATAAAACTCTGAGAAAAATAAAAAGAGGATTATGGCAACGGGAAAGAGAAATCATTAGAGGTTTACAGCCAAGGCAATCTGTGGCAGCACGAAGAGAAGTGATGGTGATGGGACTGACTGCAGGGCTGAGACGAGTGACAACCAGGGTGGGAGCAGAGTAGGACACGAGTCCAGGTAAACACAAACTCCTACAAGCTCCAGTTCTGCCCTCTGTTCCAGGGAGTACAGAGAGCACCAGGATCCGAAGAGGCAAGATAGCTGTTATCTCTGGAACATAGAGCTATGAGGAAGAAATCTCACTGCAGACAGACATCAGGGATTTGATTGTTTCCAAGGAAGATTTCACACAAGATGGAAGGAAAGACAAAAGTCAACCCAGTCACTGAGTAAAAAACAAATGCAGGACTTGGGGGAGGGAGGGGTGTACACCCAGCCACAAGATCCTCTTATCTTTTCCAAATTACACAATAAAAAAATAATTATGCTTCTGTATACTATAGCCATCAGTCTGCACTACAAAAGCAAAAAGGTTTAAAGAAAGAGTGTTAATGACTCAGGCCTTCCCATCTGCCTGGTAATTCCCTTACATCCAATACTCTTGTTTCAGCAGTAATTCAAAGAGAACTCGAAAATACAAAAATCAGCATTCTACTCCTCAATCTGAATGATGGTGGCACTGCATACTCAATAATGGCAGGGGACTTACAGATATAAAACACTCTGCAGATTATTTGCAAACATGGGAGTGAATGTTCCTGCCCAGAGAAGCTGCGGCTGCCCCATCCCTGGAAGTGTCCAAGGCCAGACTGGACAGGACTTAGAGAAACCTGGGATAGTGGAAGGTGTCTCTGGGTTGAAACTGGCTGATCTTTAAGGTCCCTTCCAACCCAAACGATTCCATGATTCTATGATAAAAGCCCCACTGGCAGCACAGCCTCCCAAAGCTGGAGTCAGTAACACCACA
Source organism: Dasyornis broadbenti (assembly GCA_013397935.1). NCBI lineage: Eukaryota > Metazoa > Chordata > Aves > Passeriformes > Dasyornithidae > Dasyornis > Dasyornis broadbenti. Next base: position 4,323,307 of record VZRN01000404.1, read on the forward strand.
CTGAGGAACGAGAAGTGACTTTTCCTGCACAGGCACAAACTCCAGCTTGCTTTTGTTTTTGTAAACAATAGAAGGATTATTTCTACTGCCTCATCACTTTGGCTTTGCATTCACGGATGTATACAAACACCCCCTGCCCTCAAGTACACAGTGTGAACAAGGTGTAAGCCACAGCAAAACAGCAGAATCTCCCTGGTGTCTCCCCTGGCTCAGTCGTGGCCAAGTGACAGCAGAGCAGCCAGGGCACATCTAACTGCTCCTGCACCAGCACAGCAGGGGCGGAACCAAGCATTCGACCCTCAGTATCACAAACATTGACAGCAGCTTTGCTGGCCAGCCTGGTGTTTGAATAGGACCTAACTCAGCTCAGAACTAAGTAAAGATGATGTTGCTCACACGTGGTTAGGGCCCACTCAGTGTTCCAGTGGGAATCAGTCCTCCATGCTGGCAGGACTCGGCTCCACAGGGCTGACAAGCCTTGTTTTAGAGTGTGAAACACTTTCCATTAATTATCTCTAAGCCTTGCAGGCAAGATAAACATGTCTCAAAGAGGCAGCAGAGACTTCAAGCACAGACGTGCCTTTGGAGCGGCGTGGGTTCCACCGGGGATGAGAACGGAGAACGGGGCTGTGTCCCTGCCAAGCAGCCGGCCCTGGGAGGCCTGCAGCTCCTGGGGATGCATTCAAACACAAACCAGCAGCATGCTGGGCCACTCTGCAGGGCTGACAGATACAGAAAGGGCAGTTATTTAACTTATCTCCACTCAGCAGGAGCTCTGGACACACAGGATCCATCTAGTAGTAAAGCTGTTGCATTAAGCAAAAGGCTTCCTGTCTGCTGCATCACAAGAGCCTTAATTTTGTATGTTTAACAGACAAGAAGTCACCGAGTTTGAAGAGAAAGCATCAGGCTGTATTTACACTACCCTTCTCCACAAGGCCTGGCAAAATGCAGACTTAGGAGACAAAGTTTCACAGACACCCTCTTTCTTTGATAAAACAGATAACATACCAAGCAAAACAACCAGACAAGTATACCAGCTTTAAATGCGCTCCAAATTACATACCTGGCAGCACTGCTTACAATTTCCCACAATTATTCTTTTAGCCAGAGGCACTGTAAGTATTAAGACAGTCCTAGAGTTAATATTATCTCAGCCATCACCAGATATTATCCCAGAGTCTCAGCAGTTCAGATAGAGAGAGTGTGCAAATTTACTATCTGCGAGACATTGAAATGTCAGTTGAACTATAAGGAATAATGAAACTTGCTTGCCTTGCCACCAGACTGGCTGAGGACAGGCTGCAATAGGGCATCACTGGGGTTTCTGTCCCTAGTGAACAAAAGGGCACCTGCAAAGGGACAGGATCTCCACACCCTTCAGATGGTCTCATTTCCCCCCTGCCCACAGTGGATCTCGCTGGATTCCATCCATCACTGCCTTCCAGCACAAGCCTCATCTGCCCAGACACAAGGGGTATGAAGAGATGATTTTCAATGTTCAGTCTCCTGATAATGCCAAATGAACTCCCCACAGGAACTGTGTCACGATCCTGATGGAAATGAATATCCCTGTGGCAGTAAGTTTACAGCTCCAGTTCTCTCAAAGCAGAAGGCTCAACAAGTTACAGCCAAACATGAAAGCAGAAGATGAAAAGTGAGCTCATAAAAGAATGACACAGCTGACAAAGCATCCAACCAGTCCATCAAGAAGGAAAGAAATTGTTCTTTACTCTAAAATTCAGATGGCAGCTCCTATCTAGTCCCAAGAAGCTACTGGAGCAACCAAACTGGTGATCTTTGGGGAAAGCTTGAAGCTGATAACTGAGATCACCCTGGTCACTGATCAGCATATTCTGAGGGCCAGGGGTGGAGGATAAAGCAGAGGAAAGAGACATTCTCAAATGGCTGTAACAGAACTTAAACTTTGGGGATTTAGCCCAAAAGTAGCATGATTCCTTCAGAAAGGCAACTAACAATGAGAAACATCCCTCCACACCTGATATACACTTCCAAGCAGCTTGAAAGAAAAAAAAAAAGATTGAATTCTTATGATACAGAATTGACAGACAATTTGATTTTAATAAAATATTCAAGACATGAAAGAGTCTAGGTTTGATCAGCCCTGACTGGTAAGACACGGGAGCGATAACGATGATGGCGCTGAATACTAAAGCAGAATTCATTAATGCAGAAACAGCTCAAGTCAACAGGCACAAAATTGCATAAATGGTCCAACAATGAGGTTAGATCACAAAACCCCTCCAGTTCAGGAAAAAAAACCCTTACAAATGGATATTTAGGTGCAACAATAAGAAACTCATCACATCCATTTGCCCAAACCACTCTTTAAAAGGTCATGGGTTACAAAAGAACTTGAGCCTCAGAATCTGCCTAGAGACAAGAGATGAAGGCTCAATTACACCTTTTAGAGTGTGTTTTATAGCATCTCACATATTCCACCATTTATTGTTACACTTTCAAGGTTATTTATAATGAGTGCTTCAATTATACACCAGTCAGTGACCTCCAATCATAGCGAAATAGCTTTGAAAATGCAAGTTCAGAATCAGGGAACAAAAATACTCCAAAGAAAGTTCTGAAGGAAATTCAGAGCAGAAAGCAGCCTTAGTAAATGTTAATAAATAGTGCCACTCACTTTGCCTGTCCTGTACACTGCTGTATTACAGTGTTGTATGACAACAACTACCTTTACACTGTTTTTATTGCTAAAGTACCTTATGACACACTTTTACCCCAATTCCCCACAAGTTTGGGGAATCTGGGCACAGATTTTATTTCATCCAGCTCCGGAAACACAACCACTCCTTTTAAGCTAAAGCTTAAAGCACAGCATTACTACCATAAAGTTTAAGGCATGAACTGGAAAATACACACAGCACCTGAAGCCTTTCATAGCAACAAAAGGCCCTCACTGAGAACAGCGCAGAAAATATTTTTATAATCGTCAGAAAGACGAATATGTAACATCTACTAAATTCCTTCCCAGCCTTTATTAGCTGGTTAGCTCATCATAGCCTAACTGGCTTAGGAGATCTGAAAGAATCACAGAGTAAGTCGTACAATTAACAGAGATAAACACAAACAGCACCATCCAACACTTCCATGTGCTCAGTTTATTATACACTTTTATAGTAAGAGGCAGAAGACATAAATAAGTCCATTAAAATCTCATTAGCTCTGATCAATGAGTACAGGAGATAATGGAAGAATGTTAGTAAAGGAGAAACAGGACCATTTTCTTCAGGACTCAGGTGGAAATTGACCTAAACTTGAACTAATCTTCTCCCTTATCTGCAGCAAAAGGAAGACAGATGAATGTAAACACTACAGCAAAAACACAACATTTGTTCACGTGAATTAGTCCTGGATTAACCACTGTTTTCATAGGAAAGAAACAAACCGTCTCCCCAACACACTGAAGACTGCTTAATTTCTATACTTCTAGAGTCAGTGCTCAAAAAAAGAAGTGCTCAGTCTGTGCAAGATCTTTCATGCAACTGCAGGCAGGAATTCATGCTTTCTGTCTCTCAAGATGATAGATTCTGATTTTTAGCCTAAATGACCTGGCTTTACACAGTTACACTGTCCATGTCCGTACTGACTGTAAACCACTTCCCTCCTAACAACTTCTGGAAACATCAGGCAACTTCATCAAATTTAAAAGCAACTAGATTTTAAAGATCTCTGAATTCTGACATATTTCATGAAAATAAGCAGAGATATAGATAGAGCCTCCTGAGAAAAGGCTGGAAGGACACAGGTATTAGGTCTTAACCTGGCAGGATGCCAGGGCAGCTGATCCCTGCTAATTCCAGCTGTGGATATGCCTCGTGCCTGGTGGAGGTGTCAAAGGATGGGGGGGAAGAGACAAGGGCACAAGGCTTGGGTTGGGAAGGTTTTATAAACATCTTTTTCCTCCTTCCCTCGCAGATGCCAGACAAAGCAGAGACTGGGAGAGTGTTCCCTTGCACAGCAAATCTTCATTGCAAATACAGCAAAACCACACTGAAAAAAAGGGAGCGCTGGGTTCCAAAATAAGTCTGGAAAATGCATCTCCCTGTGAGCAAGATGCCCCCACTTCAAATGGACAGGGCCAGAAAAGCAGAAATGCAGCACGAAGAAACCACTTTGGGCAGGAGAAAGCTCCCCTTCTCTGCAGGTGACAACACAGCCCTGCCCCATAAACAACGGCTGATGGGGAAGAATCCAGCGGGCTTAAGGGGAACATAAAATGCTTTAATCTTGGAATTCTGGCTTTCAAAGGGCATTATGTGGATTCTGAAACCAAGAGAGTGATGTATTTACCCTGCAATCCAACTGGCAGTCTTGTAAACATGAACTGCTATCTACATAGCTTAAAGTATTACAGTTTGTTAACCATAAATCAAATATAAAACACAGCACCATCATTTCAATTTAAGTGACTTCTTTTATGTTAATAAGCCTGAATGTTTCAAGTGACTTTCCCCCCCATATTTATTCTGAAATTCCACAGTGCTTCTTTCATAATGAATCTAAATACTGCATGAGCTGAACTTCACATTTATAAATATTTAAAAAAAAAGAAGAAGCTTTCCAATACAACATCTTACTTTCATTACTTGGTCTTTTTGATAAGTTGAAACCAAACAGATCATGGATTATAAAAGAAATCAAGTACAGCTTACTTATGTAGATGATATTATGAAAATATTCATAAGAGAAAACAGACTTGGAATTAATAGTGGACTATAAAAAGAAACTGAGGAGTATTTATATGTTTTAAGAACAGTTTAAGGGAGCTTTGTTGCCAAAATAGCTCCAATAAGTTGCAGCCAGTCCAAACATCTAATAATGGCACAGCTTCCAAAGTCATATATGATAAACACAAATAATGAAAGATGAATAGATAACTCACCACAAAACAGATGCAGAGAAAGAAACAGATTTCATAAAATGATAGCAATGTTGGCTGTGTTATAGAAATGGAACACTGACAACTGCTCTGTATTAGCCCCTTCTCCCTCAAGTTTCTCTGCTCCCATTATCTAGAACTTGGTCTTCACCATCACTGCTGGTGATCTAGGAGAAAGCTCTTCTCATGCTGCAAATTACACAGTTTGTGTTACAATATGGGAATGAAAGGTACTCACCCACAGCAGGGCAGAAAATGGGGATTTTAGCGTCAGGATAAGGCTAGCAAAGTCCTGTGTTACAAAAATAACAATGGCAGGGACGAGGCTTAAAGGCACAATTACTCCAACATGATCCTACCCCTTTACAGTGGAATTTATCCACTAAACAACACAGTGGGGCTGATCAGAGTTTAACTCTTACACTGCTCCATCGCTCTGACTGACACCCAGAACACTTGAAGGGAAAACACCACCCACGGCCTTCTCACTCTCAGTCCATTCTCAACTCACACAGCCTGAACAGGAAAAGACATCAAACCTGAGCATCTTGCGAATTCCTGGCAGGGAAGCAGATTTTTGCAAGGGCCTAAAGTGAACAGCCTGCTCCCAGCTTCTCCCACACACCCCCTGTTGTGTTTGGGCACCCGTTATCAGCTGCTCTGGGGTAGGACTGAATAACGGGGGATGGTTTTAAACTGCTATGGCAGGAGGGTCCAGTTAGATTTGATATAAAAGAAGTCTTTAACAATGAGGGTGATAAAACACTGGAATAGGTTGCCCAGAGAAGATGTGGCTGCCTCTGGATCCCTGGAAATATTCAAGGCCAGGTTGGACGGGGCTCGGAGCAACTTGACCAAGCTGAAGATGTCCCTGCTCATTGCAGGGGGTTCGACTGGATGCCTCTAAAGGTCCCTCCCAACCCAAATTATTCCATGATTCCATTATCATGCCTCAAAAAAAGTAGTATTATCATTAAGCTAGCAGCTGAGCTGGTTGGAAACAAGCCAGGAAGATGTTCCCAGCCTGGAGCTCAGCTTCCCCCTTGGACCAGAGCTGCACATTCCACCTGCTCTGAAAGGCAACGACTGCACCAGCTCATCCTTCCCCTCATCAAACCAGAAATCCACTCAGCTGAGCTGTGCTGACTGAAAAGACATGACACAGATCACTGACCCTTCTGCAGGCACAGAGGAACTGCCTCCCAACAACTTTGGAAAATCAAAGCAGTAGCCTGAGGGGGGGGAAAAATGGCTTTTTTCTTTGCCTTCTCTGCCCACAGCAAGGTGCATTCAGACACAGCCTGAAGGAATATGAGCTATAGAAAAGTGGTGGAATAAATAGGAGAAAACAACAGAGGGCAGGGGAGCAAAAACATGAAAGGAAACTGCAGCTAGCAGCTGGAAGGAGAGATTAAATCCCTTGTTAAAAATCCATGTTTTACAGGACTTGCTAAAACATACATAAGGGGGAATTTCTGATATTATGCACACCTGTCTATCACCTTTTTGGGCCCTCAGGGCAGTGTTTTGCCTTAAGGCTCTTAAGTCAGTGTATTATATTAGTTGGGTATTGTTATTTACAAGAGTGCACCTCCTGCTTTACAGACAATTGAAATGACAGCTTAGGCCTTAAACAAGATGCACCACCTAAGGAGAGGCACTGGCATCTCATAATGGCAGCAAGCAAACAGAAAATGTATTAAAAACATGCATCAAAACAGTGAAAGAGGAGACACATAGTAACTAATAATTTGCAGGCACATTCTATTTTTAAATCCAAGAACTGTGATCCAGGGTGTAAGAGCAGATGACTTGGGACGCAAATAAATAAATTGGGAGTTTCTACCAACAGCCAACACACTTTGAAAAATTGGCAAACTCCTGTCTAAATTTTAAGGAAAATTACAGCATTTCCTGTTTTAGTGGCATAATAAATTGCTCAGAATCTCCAGTACTTTCTGCACCAGACCCAGAGCCCAGGTTTGAACCACAAGGTGTTTATCCGAGCTATGCAATCTGGATGGAAATGAGTAAGACTGTGCAGAATTACCCAATAACACAGGGTGAATGAGTCAACTCAGAATTACGTTTCTCTAGGAAAACGTGAAAACTTATTGCTATCCAAATTTTCTGTTCAAGCAGAATGTAATGTGTGTTTTGTTGGTTTTTTCTTTATACAACTCACTGGCTAAAACCTGAAATCTCTGTCCCATCATACTTGTCTACAAGTCCTAATCAACCTTTAACTTCCTTACCAGTGAACTGCTCCTGAGTTTATCTGGTGTCTTGGCTTAACACGGGTCACTCAGACATTTACATTCATGAAGCATTTTTCCCCCTAATCCTCTCCATTTTTCAACATCCTTTTGAACAAGCACTAGAATCAGTGTTTTAACACTGCCTTACAAATGATGCATTTTAAGGTCACGCCACTTCCTTCTTCTAAATGATACTACTCTGCTTCTTCAGCTGAAGTGTACTCACCCTCTCACCTGCTCAGGCTCAAACTGTTCTCAAGCATGACCCAACCCATTTTTCTGAAGCTGCTGCCCCTCAACTGTCTTTTATTCTCCAATCCATAACTGTGCTCTACAAGCTTTTACTGAGTGTCATTTTAGACTTGCTTGTATTTAAATACACATTGTTCAAATAAGTACTTACGGCCAGTCTGGGGCAGCCTGTGCAATTCACATTTTCTACCTTTAAATAAACAACATTTAAAGCCACAAAAAAATTTAACAAGACACATACCACATTTTCTTACGCATTTTTAAATATGCACAAAATGAACCTCAAAGAGACCATCTGAAGTAGCCACTCCCATTATTGGTAAGAGCAGCTGGGACAGCTCAAAGTTAATTCAGCACTCCAGGCCACCAAGGAAGTGAATGGGAAGCAAACCCAGCACAGCACGAGTACTCCAAGCAGGCAGCAAACAGTGCTGCACATCAACCAGCTGCCAGCAGTAGTAATGCCAGCTTGTAAAACCTGCTAAGAAGGAATTACAATAATTGGGGATTGTAGTCCTGAGCTACAATAATTGGGGATTGTAGTCCTGAGCTACTGCAGCAAGTCCTCGCAGGACAGTCAGGGTGCAGCCTGAGAAAGCCCACCTGCCTCACCGTGTTCAAGGTGTGACCGCAAGCAGCACCAGGGTTTTGGGGTTTGTCCTTGTACCTGCATGGCTCTTATTAAACCAGAACAGCAAAGGAAAGAATAGCCTTCAAATTAAAAACCTTCAAAATATGAGGTTTTTGTTTTGCGGGGAGTGGGGGCAGAGGATTACGTGGCTTCAGTGCATCCACAATGAGAGCATCACTAAAAAGCTACTGTCAAAAATATAATCCTCTCACTACAAAACAGATCAAATTAAGGGATTTTGTGATGGGGTTGTTACACCACCTGATAAGTAAACACTACATCAGAACACAAGCTAAAGGGACATGATAATGGCAAAGCTGCTTTCAAAGCCACACCATGAAAGCAATTTGGCTTTTCTCTGCACCACACACTTCGAAAACTGGAGTTTCTATCAAACCTGAGATTACTGCAGCCTGCACCAAACTAAGGCTGACATGGGCAGCCATGAAGGTAAAGTCAAAGCCAAACCCAGCCAGAGCAGGGAACAGCTGCCCAGGACCCTGTAACACACATGAAACATAACACCATGAGGGGCGTTTCCCCTCACGCCTCAACTGGATGAAGTGCTTTAAACGTGCTGTACAAATCAGATTAATCCCACAGAGCCAAGAGGCAGGATTTTCATCCAGAATATATTACTGCTTATGCCTTTGTTCTTTGGAATCACGGCTGCTGAATCCAGGAGGTTAACAGCTGAAAATTAGCATTTTCCTCTAACATTTGAGAATGCTTTAAAGCACCAACTCGTTTTTATTATGTGTTAACACGTTCCCTCTTCCCCCCATCACAAATCAAAAATTTAATAAACCAACATTAGTAGTGCACCATTTGAAAACCTTTTAGGATAGTTTTGTTCCCGAATGAATGTTCCTGCCTGAACTTTGTATTTTCACAGCAGAGGTGCTGAGACTACAAGAATTACTCCACTCACTCCTCATTTAGTAGGACAGTCCTGAGTTTCAGAGGTTACAGTTAAATCCTTCCCAGGAACATGAAAATGCCATAAAGCTGAAATAGCACTTCATGAGTATGGCAGGGTCAGATGGGATATCAGAAAGGAATTCCTCCCTGTGCTGGGGAGGCCCTGGCCCAGGGTGCCCAGAGCAGCTGTGCCTGCCCCTGGATCCCTGGAAGTGTCCAAGGCCAGGCTGGACAGGGCTTGGAGCAGCCTGGGACAGTGGAAGGTGTCCCTGCTATGGCAGGGGTGGCGCTGGATGAGCTTTATGGTCCCTTCCAGCCCAAACCATTCCCTTAATCCATGAATATCAACTCTACAAGCGGCAAAAACGCAAAGACTGAAAGACTTTTAAAAGCCTGGCTTCTGTCTTTTCAAGTATTTTGAGCCTTACAAACCCCCAAACCACTACTAAAGACAACAAAAATTCCAAGAAGAAACAGCGGCAAAAATGGCAGAATCAAGATCTTTCTACATACTTTGAAACATTTTTCAAAGTCTTCCAGATCTTAGGAAATAATAACCAAATCAAATTTCTCCAGTTTGCAGATAGATGATCCATTCCACAAATTGTTTTAACATACCATAGGAATGTATGTTAAAATTCTATTTACATTCACTGAAAGGTCATAATATTTGACAACAGAAGCTTAAAGCTGTTTATATGTTACAAAGTATTTTCCCAAATCTAGCAAAAACCTGAGGTAAAACTAATGCAATGGACTGAAACTACAACACCTAAGGTTGAGTTCTTGACTCCCTTGGGCACTTTAGGATCTGATGTGACACACGCAGTAAGTATCCTGTATCTCACAAATCTTTTTTCCCCCTCAAAGACTTGGGCTCCTTCATGCCTTTGCAACATCAGGCCTTAACACTTCAGGGCAACATTACACTCTATTGATTAAACAAGGGATTCAGAGAACCTGGGGAAAAGAAAAGGGGGGCTGAACAATCTGAGTCGATCTCATCACCTCCGTGACATGCTGGGAATGTAATTAATCCTACATTTATTTAGGAGAAATTCACATCCTACACATCAGGCAGCAACTCCCTGCTGGCTTCAGACTGGGTAATTATGGTGTAACAAGGCCTAGGCTTCGATTGTAAGGAAGAGATGAAAAGGAAAACAGACCTATGAGGCCAACCCACCTTTCAGGGGCTGTCTCACCTGCAAACCATGAGAAGCAAATATGACACGCTCAGGAATATCTGACTTTAATTTAGTTAGTGCCAATAAAGACAGCAGCTTCTACAGAGACTACATAAATGCCACCACGAATCCTGGTTTTTACTTTAAATCAAGGAGTCCATGCTCAAACTGGCACGTTACACCTACAGTCACCAAAATTAGCAATATTACATTTGTCTTAGGGTGCAGAGCACATATTTGTGAAGGATAACAAAGCAAGCTGCAGATACAGTTCCACAGAACACAGCAAGGCAATTTAACAGCTCATCTGTCTTGGCTCACAGCTCTCCTTCACTGCACGTGTGGAAACTACAATATACAACACAAACAATGATTTTTGTCATTTTATGCTATGTTAAAAAGCAGAAAAATTATGATAATGAAAAACATACATGGGATCCAACACATTCTCTTGCACACCTCGCACCTATAAAACTACGAGAAGAACAACTGTGCAGCAGCCAGGCTGGATGGATGAGTAAGCTGGTCTTCTGGAAGTGTCCCTGCCCACAGCAGGGGGTTGGAACTGGATCATCTTTACAGTCCCTTCCAATCCAAACCATCCTGTGATTCTATCCTGAGTGCAATAAACCCTGGAAAACTGCCAGGAACACTCACAGCTTCACCACCAATTCAGGAACACAGAAAATACACATCCACCAAGACCAGCGGTACCCATTCAAAGCTAAATATGTGTGTAAAGATTAGGTAAAAATATTTTAAATTGCCATGGGCTGGAGTTGTTCCCTTAAGCAGGGGTGCAGAGCTGCCTGTACAGTCTGCCTGGCCAAGGACTCGTAGGAAGCTGTTCAGCCTCCCACCCATGTCATGGCCAGCAGGCACACATGTACAACAGCAGCCAAAAAACCCCATGTGAATAGAGCCTGGCACAAAGGGGAACACAAAACACTGGAGAAAGACATCAGACCACACAAAGGAACCTCAGCACAGCAAGAAACAGTGGGTAAACTATTCTGACTTCTATAAAGGACACAACTCCTGTGGGGGCACAGACACAGACTCCTGACAGAAGGGAGAAAAAGCTCTCCTGCAATAAATGCACACCTGGATTCCCCTGGTCTCTGCTGCCCATATTGCACCTATCAACCAACCAGTGGTTTCCCCAAAAATCCTTCTCCTCTCCCTCATCTCCCTGCTTAAAGAAGGTGTGAGAGATGGGAGAAATTTCCAGATTTAGAACACAAATCGAGTTCTCATTTCACCTCGGAGAGGCTGCCATATGTATCAGAGTGGCTTGTGAAAGCTTGGACCTAAAGAACAAAAGCATGCAAACCAGGCAAATTAAATTTAATTTTATTATGGAAACGAAAGCAATAACAGAAGTGACAGCAGGGTGGATGATAAGCTCACTTAGCAGGAGGATCAAATGAAGTGATGACATGTCATTATGACCTCAGGGGTTAAAGATGCAATTTTCCATCTGGCTGCATCTGGCTTTTCAACAGAAATGTTGACACCACCTGCTGAGAATTACCACAAGCTGCTTCCATAGGTCTTTGTCAAGCTTTTGTTACCCAGGTTAACATTTACTTTTCCCTCTTTTCTGATAAGTTCGGCTGAGAACGTGCTCCCTGTCTTCAAAACCTAACAACAGTTAAAAGGATTTGCGTGCCACTTTGCACAATGGATGGAATTATTAATAGTCACTTCATAAGCAGCTTGAAGGGAAATACTACGAACCCAGAAAGCAGGCAGAGCTAGCTTTAAGATTGCAATCAGGCAGACAAAATTTTAGCTACACTTGCTAATACCTTACATTGCCTAAGACATTTGGCAATCTACTTTTCTCTTAGTAACCAGGCACCTAAATAAAGCAATTCTTCTGGGGAAAAAAAGAATCCTTAGAATTCCAGACCTAGCTTGTACTCCCCATCCCCAGCTGACTATTAGCCACCTGTGTTTTATTCAGCATCTTCATAATTTCCAATTCCAGATACATTGTGCTTAAAATAAATCAGCTTTTGCCAGCCCAGTGACACATTCACTTTTTCATCTGATTTACCCACAGCCAAAGTATGATCTCAAACCAAATCTGTAACCAGCTATTGACACACTGCTGGCCATAAGGTTTTTGTTTCCATGTGGAATATTTAAGAGCCTGTACCTACCAGAGGTGTTTTACTTGGAATGGGACTGTGTGCTCTCTCGGATATATGCATTATGGTTTTGCCTGTGCCAAACTTTCTTCCTAAACCCAGAGATCCCTGCAAGCTCAAGAGACCTGAAGAGCTTGTTTCCAGCTGTTTTTAAAGTGCCCAGATTCCTCAGTGAAAAGAATCTACAGTTTGTTTTAACTTCTTAAATAGAGGCCCAAACCTCCACCAAGACTTGATTACATACCAGGGAAAGAAAAGGAAAAGCCTCCATGGATTTTGTGAGTGTCCTCAGCCACAAAAGGATGGGAGGAAATGGAGACAAAAAAAGTTAATGAAGCCTGTATGGAACAAATAATAGCTAAGAACCAAAACAGGGGAAGTATCCAGACTGACTGGAGATGGCAATAACTACACTGAAAGACCACCACAAAAATACCTATAAATGCCTTCCCCTCCCAGAACACATCCACCACAGCAGCAATTACGGAATCACAGAACGGTTTAGGTGGGAAGAGACCTTAAAGATCATCCCATCCCACCCCCTGCCATGGGCAGAGACACCTTCCACTGTCCCAGGTTGCTCCAAGCGCCGTCCAGCCTGGCCTTGGACACTTCCAGGGATCCAGGGGCAGGCACAGCTGCTCTGGGCACCCTGTGCCAGTGGTTCAAAGGGAATTTCCCCCGGAATGGAAGATGCAGCACCCTCCTCTCAGGTGCCTCACCCTGGGGAGCTGGGACCCCTTGACTCAAACAGCCAAATCACCAACCTGTCAAGGGATTTGCTGAATGACAAATGAGCTTCCTTGTTCCCTTGAACATAAAGGAACAAAACCAAGTGTTCCCGTTCCCTCCGCACTTGCTGAACTTCAAACACTGCTGAACTGCACAGCAATGACTGCAGCATATGCTTAAATGCTGTCCTGATTCAGGCCTAAAAATAGGACTGGGTTCTGCAGCTCCTCTCTCTCTCTCTTGCTCTCCTAATGACAGACAGCTATTGTGCCATGTCACTCTGACAATAAGATAGCTTAATTGCCCTCTTTCCAGCAGCTGTCAGTTCTGCTTAACTGGGACATAATGTGAGAGTCTGGGAGGAAATGTGTTAATCTATCAGTCACTTACAGCTACTGTGCATTTTCCTGGGCTGGATTTAAAGAAAGCCGGGGTTTATGACTGACTTGCCAGACATTATATTCATTGATACGGGCAGCAGAGGTATTACTATTTAATGACTCATATCTTTGTGAAAGACCCATGAAATAACTTTCTCCTTTATTTACTGCACTTTTCCAACTCAACTTCAACCTGAATTTCTCCATACTTGGTCAATTTCCCACACTTTTAAGGTGTGGTTGAAAAAGGCCTCCTCAAATATGACAGTATAAAATGAACTGGCTGCTTCTGGAATTAACCAGGATTGACGAATCGAAACATTGGGAAACACCCGCAGTTGCTTTAGTATGTTTTGTACATTGTTACCTGTAAGAACAGAGTCACTGAAAGCACACAGAGAAGAAGAATCAACACCTACAACACTATATAACAAACAGCTATGAACTGAGGGTCTTTAGTTCTCCAAGAAGCACTGCTGAGGTCACACCTAAACATAACAGCCTATGCAGGTTGGCTCAATTCTCTGTCTCATTCCCCTTCTGATCATAATTATTACCAAATTACCTCTATATCCCCTTCACTGTCTTGTGCACTCCACTTATTTTTTCTCCCACAGTCTCTTGTTACGTACAAGACTATTTTAGCCGCTGGTTTAGGAGTCTGTCTTGCTGTATTAACAAATAAGACAATGTCATTTTTTGTGTGTATGTTAGTCATGCCTGTTCCAACTCACACCTTCTTTTGTGGGCCTTCAGAGAAGGCTGTGAAGAAATAAAAAGGAAGGAAAAATAATACAAAAGCTGTATGAAAAACAGAATAAATCTGACAAGAACAATATAAAGCTTAGCAAGATTTGAACATGCAGCTTGCTTTAATCATTTAATCCACTTCCCACTGTTTTCCTACTGATACTTTTGGTTTTAAGCCATTAAAACATGCTGGTACTCCAACCAGTCTGGTTGCAAGCTTCCCAGAACTCTGGAAATAAGCCATGCTAACGCCGTTAAAAGAACACAGGTGAGATACAAGTGCAGGGACTTTGTCTGGAGGTGGCAGAGTCCCTCCTGCCTCTCAAGCAGTGGAAGCCAAAGGTTCCCACATTGCCAGGGAGAGCTGCAGGGGCAGGAGCACAGAGCACGTGGAGATGTGTGACACTTGTTCTGGTGTTAATAATCAATTGGTGCAACTGCTACTGCCCATAAATCCATGTTTCATACAGCTGGGAATGGTTTGCATGTGCTGTCCATTTCCCTGAAGTTACCTAAGTGCTGGTACAAACATTTCGTTTCCTAAGAAAGATCACAGTAGAATGAGAACTCCCTAGAAACATTTTCCCCCCAAACCCCTTATTGATATATTAATGAAAACTCACATTTTTATTTAAAACGCAATTCCTCCCTCCCTTCTCCAATCATGTCACTGTATTAAAACAAAAATTCACTGAAAGTCTTTGCTTCTGTATCAAGAATAGCTGGACAGACACGGTTACTAAATGAAAAAAACTGATCATATTCCCATGTATAGGAAACAGAATTTATTTTACTGGTACTTGTTCATAGATGAAGCATGCTAAAAACATCCCCAAGTCAGTAACTACCGAGAACTTACTTGACTTTCTGGATCCAGATGCAATAGTCTGTAATGAAGAGATCATTAAGGATGTAGGCAGGGTCACTCTCCATAAAAATCTTGTGAATGTCCAGCAGACACTTCAAAACTGCAGCTTTTCCTGGAAATCATTTTTGGTTTTGTAATTCACAAGCAACCATAATAGATCATCTTTATCATCATCATCTCACCTTTGAGGGTTCATAACCACAGTATCTATAACCACCTTGGAAACTGGGGCTCATTCCCAGGCTGGGAACAGCAGCACTGTAACTGTGCCCTTCAGCATTCACATCCCTGGGGATGGGGAGCCTCTGGATTCAGCAGGAATCTGTGCAAGACCAAAGCCTCCAGGCCCAGCCATGCGTGTAATTCTCCACAGCTGAAGCAGCCCCTTCCCCCAGCTTTTTCCACTGCTCCAAGCCCTGCTGGCCCAAACTTTGGCACAGACAGGCAGGGCACTCCGTTTAAAAAGAGGAAAACCAAGTTGAAAAGTAGCTCACAAATAACGAGAAGTTATGCCCCATCATCTCTGTTAAGAGGAGCATTTTTCGCTTTATTCCTGCACAGATGCCAGTGCTGGAAAATAATAAGGTTGGGAGCACACAGCTCACAGCAGGGTCAAGCACATGGAATTGTGTGAGGCAATGTAATGATTGCCTAACAGCAGACCAGGGCCTGGGATTAGGGAGAACTTTACCTACTTCTGCTAGTCACAGAGTAGTTTCATAAAATAAAAGAAAAACCTCACTTCAGGCTCAGGAAGGGGCCATTTGACACACAGCCAATAAATACGGTAAAACATTAAAAATGTGGTTTCTCATGCCACAACCAGAAAACTTTCTGTTGTCGGTTTGATTTTTTTCCTTCAGATGCAACATTCCAAGTAGCTGGAATCTCCTCCCTTAGTTTTCTGATGACAGTTGCTAAAGGGTTAAGAGATGGAACACTTAAAAATTATTTTCACCATTTAATGGGGGGGGAAAACCCACATTCAAATGAAAACAGCCACCACTGCAAATGGAATCTAATAACCCTCTCCCAAGAGGCTGGCTCCTCCTAGGCTATGAAACCTGAAGAGGGATGAAATTACATTTTACAGATTTAGAGGAGAGGGAAAAAAAAAAATGGGGGGAAAAAAAGAAGATCAGAACTCCCCCTGCTGTTCAAGCACGAAATTTGTTTGCTTGCTTGCAAGGAATTCCATGGTGAAAAAATACAGCCAGAAAATGTAAGTTAAGGATAAGGAACATGGCAATAAGGAGAAGGGATGTGGAGTGCAAAAAGTCATGGCAAACAGAACAGAAAAAACCCACTGGTTTTGGAAACCAAGCCAGCAAAGAAAACATAAAATTCCAAATATAGCCAATAACTTTTAAATTGTATCCCCATCAATGCTTGTCAAACATCACTATTTTGACTAAAAAGAAGAGTGTTCTTTTACAAAGAAACGATGTGTGGAATTAAAATTTTGCTAATTTTTTCAAGTTCCAGCTGTCAAGCTGTCAGCCCAAACCATTTCCAACATCCACTCCTGTTACTCATCTGCCAAGTAACAATGTTCATCAGTGAATGTTACACCAATTCTCAACAAAAAATGTCTTTCTTCATCAATTAAAAGTTTTGGATTGTAGTATCTTAATGGGTCTCTAATGAGAGGCCGCAAATCTTGCCAGACTTGAAACAGGGAATTCTGCATCAGGCAAACTATCAATGTCTGCTTTTAGAACATGGAGCCATGGGATTTAACATTTTTGCACAGTTACAGCTCTGTACTATTCTGATCAACACGTAAATTGCTTTCTGTGTGCAGATACTACTCTCTGATTATTCAAAACCCCCACTAGTTGTGTTTAAAAGTACAAATAAAAAAAGATTCCAACATGTGTAATAGAGAAGTGAGAGCATAGTCTGCAGATCACTGGATCCTTCTGGAGTTCCTTGCAGTGAGAGCTGCTCAAAAACAGCTCTTGGAAACTTGATTTTGACGGATTCAGAAAGCCAGTTCTCTTTCCACAGAGTATTTAAAAAATGGATATTATTTGACCCCAGCTCTGTATCTGCTATTTGATATGATAATCTGATTTTACATCATCATGAAATTCTACCAGCTTTCATCCTGTGTATTTGGAAGGAAAGTTGAAGTCATATATTTCTATTTGACATTATTTTTCCTGCAGACTTCTGTGTGTTTTTCCACATTTTCAAGGAGGAGCATTCATCTAAAGATAAACTGAACTTTGCTGTTACTCTCTCTTCTTAATGAAACAGTATTCTGAGACACAAGAGAAGAACTTTACAGACTTATAAATTGAAACATCCCGGTAATAACTTATCCAGGCGATATTTCACTGGATCACTGAATATTCACTGCAACACCATTTTCCATCATGACATTGAAAGAAAAGTAAATTTCTTACCTCTCGTGTACTATCCTCCTCAGAAGAAAAAAAAAAATCCCAAAGGCTGTCAGCACTGTATCACTGCAGTTTTGTTATCAGAATTTTCTTTCTTCACACTTATGAACAACAACATAAGGCAGTGGAGCTAAGTGAGGAGGGACAGCATCCATCTTCCCCTTAAAACTTCACTCCCTGACTGTTATAATGTCAATGGTATTTTGAATCAGCAACAGTTTTTGGCAGCAGTAAAGATTAATATTGCCATTTGTGTGGGTTTTTAATCCTGCAACTCACAAGCATTTAAAATACACCACTGAAGTACTGCTTCTGAGCGATCCTTCTGTCCAAAAAATGAATCCAATGCTTTTTTCAAAGCAGTAACTCATGACAAATAGAGAAGTTGCAGGTAACTTTAACAAGCCAAGGTATAAACATGGTTGTGTACCACTTCCAGTCCCTAAACACTCACCCAGCTGCAGTATCATCACTGTGTCACTGAAGGCACGTGTCACCAGCTCAAAGTGCCTGTACAGGGGATAGCACAGCACTCTTCTTCCGAAACACACCAGGACATCGTGGACGCTGGAGAAACTCTGTGTGTTACCAGTGAAAAATCTGAATTAGTCTGTGTGCTTGTTTGTTTTCCTTTAAGGAAAAAAGCCACAGCAGAATAAGACGGAAAAAAAAGCTCATTTTAATATATTATGCCTCTAAAAATCTGTATTTGAATAGCTATGGAAATGTACATGTTACATAGGAACAAGGCACTGCACATTTAGTTTGCACAGCAAGATAACAAAAGTCCTATACATTTTAGTGGTTTGGGATTAAAAAAAGAACACAGAACATGGGAATAAAACATCTAACTCAAGACTTTGCCATCCTTTAGATTAAAGCCATAAATTACATCTGTCCCACATTATTATATATATTAAGGAGAAACTATAAAAAGCCTTTTAAGAATAAAGAAAAATTAAATCCATATGATATTAACCAAATACATGTGTACATCTAAGATCTTTAAACATGATACATGACTCTGCTTTTCATGAAAATTACAGATATTCAAGACAAGGATAAATATACCTGGCTGGGGAGAACAGTTCACTGTCCTCTTTTAGGAGTGAGGAAGACCTCTAATTTACTCAGGCCAGAGGCATTAAGGAATTATTAAAGACTTTCTTAAGAGTGATTTCCTTCCCGGCTTTCACTTTTCAAGACAAAGTACTCCATTTATTAATTAATAGAAAAAAAATCACCTATTTCATCTTGAACTCTCAATCTATTAAAATTAATAAAAGCACTTTGCTGACAGCCAGCACTTCTTTGCATTCTGTGACTACCTCAACCAACTGTTCATTTTAATGGATCACCAACGAGCATTTAAATAATTTATGGTTTGCATTTAATATTTAGAGGCTAAGGTGTGTACATGTCATGCCCAGCAAAATGGCAGTCATCTCCAACAAACCAGAACTGAGGCAATTTTTTTTTTTTTTTACAGAATGATGAAAACTCCCAGCCCTAATGATTTGTCTAACAGAGATAGTTATTAACAACTTGGTGCCAGGATTCTGAGTTTTCAGTGTAAAATACACTCTTGGCACAGGCTGCACCAAGAACTGTTCTATCATAGGGTAAGCACACGCAGAAAACTCCTTCACTATGTTAGGACATGGATCTAAAAAAAAAAAAAAAATCATGAATTAAGGCAATCAGGGCATTTTAAGTGCACTCCCTTGTAACCTGCTACTGAAGAATCCAAAATAAAAGATCTAGAAAACCTATTTTCACAGGACAAATTATAACTGAAGATAACATTCACCACAACTAGAAAAGTTTGAAGGACTGGACCCACAATTTCTGTCCAATTTCAGTTTTGATCCTGCAAAGTGAGACTTGGCTCAGTCATTTCAGGACTGAGGCTGGGACAGTTTCTGCCACCTTCCTGCATCGTAAGAATTAATGGATTTCAGGCCAGGTCAAGTCCTTCCCACCTCCAGCTCTGTAACAATTTCCTTACACAGGTCTGGATGCTTTCAGTGAACAATCTGAACGCGGATAGAATGGAATTCAGCATTTCCTCTAACCTCTGTTGGTTTCAAAGGGTGAGCAGCAACTAAACAAACAGGGATGTGACACTTGGACATGGTTTAATGGTGAATATGGTGGTGGTGCTGGCTGATGACCTTAAAGGTCTTTTCCAACCTTTATTACTCCAAGAATAAGGCTGAAAAGAAGGGGGCAGGTAAAACAACACATGGCCACTGACTTCTGGAGTCCAGAAATCAATTTCTAGTACCATTAAAAACAGGACACTTCATTCATCTTCAGTACTGAAAGGGGAAACTTGGCACAGAAACAAACACCAAAAAACCCCAAAGCAATACAGCAAATACAAGATAAAACTTTACTTTTACCTTACCTCCAGCCAGCACAAGGTTGCACTCAGTTTCCTGATGTTCCAAGATGATTCCACCTGATTTTAAGAGAGGACAGTAAAACAAGTATTACCTAATCCAACACTGCTGGCAAACTAAGATAACATTCTGACAGCAATTTAAGAGCCTTTGTGAATGAGCAGCAGTAATTACATTATGTGCATTGAAATGACCACAGGACAGCATTAAAAATTATATCGCAATGCAGATGTTGAATAACTGAACTGGTTTCCATAGTGGGAAGATCCAGCCCATGCACAAAATCTTTAAAATAAAACAGAAATGGTATTTTAGTGGAATTGTGTCCCTTTAAACAAAGCAAGAGAGACTTCAATCAACAAAAGCCAGGATCAAATGCCTCGTTTCATGAAAACAGCTCACGACTTCTGGCTTTCAGAGAGGGTCCTAAAGCCAGCAGTAAATGTAAAATGTCATTATTCTTAATATGCGACAGAATCGTAGTATTTGAGTGGTAGTGTGGTCTAGTGGCATGACTGGGGGCAAAAAGCCAGGAAGCCTTGATCTATAACCCCAGCTCTAGTAAAGATCTGTGTGGCCTGAATGTCTTGGTTTTCCTATTAAACAGAAACAACAACAAAAAAAAAGGGGAGGGAGGGAAGGGGAAAAAAACCCCAGTGTGCTTTCCACATACACCAGAGTTAATACAAACCAATAAAGAATTGTACAGCTGTGTTCCTGGCAGGTTTGCAATTCCGTGCGGCACTAACAGGCAACAAAACAACAATTGCAGATTATTCTGATGAACAGACAGGTCTGGACATTTTGCTTGTCATTCTACAATCCATGCCCTGCATGGCAGTCTGATTAACACAGGATGGTTTTGATTACATGATCCAATATTTTGGTTTAAAAGCATTGAAAAAGCATCTCCTTGGTTAATTGCAGCACAGATAATGTGAGAGACAGTCGTGTCTGGGAAACAATTCCATTTCCAACAGGGCAAGGTATCCACAGAACAAAAAAAAAGAACCATTATTTTGTTAATTTTGCATTTACATAAATCAAGATACATCAGCACAAATCAGAAATAAACAGAATTGTCTGGAAGTTCCTGCAACTCCACATCTCACCTATTACAATGCTGCTGCAGAAGAACACAGGTATTTAGAAATCCTATTAATCCCCATGTGCACCAAATCTAGAGATATTAAGTCTTTCGTTTTAACTTCATCATGTATTTTTAATGCCTGGAAATAAGCTCACTTTAAAAGGTAAGTTTCCTAAATAGCAATACAGGGTCCAGCACTAGGTTCCTAAAACACGATATTTTTCACTCTGTTTAACTTACATTCTTGTCCCCTTCACTGACACAGATCTCATAGCAGTATGCCAGAAGAATGTCAATTAATCCAAGATATACGTGGTGACGGCTTCTTTTATCCAGAAGATAAGATTTATTTGTGAACTTTCTCAGTTGCTCTCTCTCTTCCTCAGAGAAGACAACTATAAAAAGTAAAGGGATAATTGATTATGAATTTAAAGCTGGCACATTCACTTTAATAGGTGGTAATACTACTTCAACAATGCCTTTAAAAAGGAGCATGTAACTAATCACAAGTCACCCCTCACTCAAGAAAAAGCCTAAATCATTCTTACTTTTCTTTTTAACTTTTATTAAACTCTGGTATGTTCCTTTCAATGTCAAGCTCCAGCACTGCACACACCCACTGATGACTCTAAACCTCTCCAAGTGCCAAGGATTTTTGTGGATGCCTGGATATCTTACACAGAGATAAATGTACAAACAGGATCTGAGTCAAATGAAGATTTTAAAGTCCACATTGAATGGGACAAAAATCCAGAGCCAAGTGACATTTAAGAAGACTATGGGAGTTCTAACTCTCTTTTTCTGTTCATGCAAAGCAGTTCAGTATCACACCCTGAATCACAAATGTAGATGATGTAGCAATATTCTATCGGTAAATTTCTTTGTAAGTTGATTCTGCAATGTAAATGTGAACCACACTTCACTTTTAAACAGAACGCAAAGAAACTCCAAGTGAAATTCATGACACATTGCAGTCAAGTTTTGTTCCTCTAAAATCTAAACTCTCTGAAGCATCATAACATCTACAACTGGACCCTAAACACAGAAATTCCAAGTCTAGTAAACAATAGCAAACAAGATGCAGACTAAACAATTCCCAAAGGCAAATGTTACAAAATGTTCATCAAGTTGCTGCAAAGTGCCAGGTGTTGTAAATAAAGTATCTTTCTCTGGAGAAAACACTTCGATGTTAGAGAAAAAAAAAAATCTACCCATTACTTGAAGTTTTTGAACAATTAATTATCCAGGCCTGAAACTCATTATTAACATGTCCAAACCACCACCAACCTTGCTCCCTCAGTTCAAAAATTCCAAGTACATGGTGCAAAATTATCAGAACAATTAAAATCGTAATTACATTCTCAGCTGTACTAAGCCTGTACACTTTTGTACACTTACACTGCCAAATTTTATCTAACAATCTGTACAACAATCAGTATTCATCTAATGCAAAGCAGCACTTGCTGCTACTTATCAAGTAGGCTGAATTGGCAAGTTTTTTGTAACTTTGATTTAAAACTGTTTTGTATATTTGCCAGTGGCAAAACCATGCCAGAGTATAACTGTGTGTTAATATATCCATATCTGAAGGAATCAGACAAATTCATCTCACGAAGTTACTGACAGATGAGACGGCAGACATCACCTTTACACTTTAATCACCTCTTTTACTTGTTTTAAACTGACCATTCCTCATGTTAAAAAAAAAAAACCCTTCAAATTGTCCTTCAGTAGCAGAGTGTCAGTGAAGCAGAGTTTAATCTCTGAGGGGAGGATGAGGTCTGACAGCCAGAGGGTGTTTTGTTACAGCCCTACTGGTATTTTACACTGTGATAACACCACTTAAATCACTGTGAGATCTTTATCTCCAGACTGCTATGACACTTCCAGTTCTAAATGTGTTAGGGGCACTCAGATAAAATGCGCTGGATCCACACAGAGAGCTGACTCGGTGGTCAGTCAGGGAAGTGCAGGTCAGGAAGCACCTCTGATAATCTACTGGTGAGAGCAGAGCCTCAGCTTATGGTCCTGTCAAGCCAAGTCTTGAATCCCACAGCCCTCCCAAAGGGGAAGAACTAAGCAGAACTGACCCCCCTCTTGCTAGGTTTTTTTTTTCCCTTTAAACAAAAATACTGTGTTACAACATTAAGGTTTTTAGACCTGTCCTTCTATCCCTGCAGGTTAAGGAATCATCAAGCAGATAAAGGAGATTAGTCAGCAGAGAGCAGATTAGCCAGAATAAAGTCAGTTATTGATATTAATCAGTAGCAAACAAGTCTCTTTTCAAGCTCTTCCTAAGGCATTGAAAGATGAAAGGCAGCACTACTGACTGGAGTCACCCAAACCTTTGTGCAGGGTCAGCATCTTCCCCAGTGCTGGATACTGCCTTAAAAATACTCAATAATCATGTAAACTTAGACAAGTAACTGAACTAATGAAGCTGATTCTCTATTAAATTGCTTGAATTTGTTGTAACCTGCTGAGGTATGAGAGGTCAGTGGAACTCTCCACCTCCTCTTTTCTGTACAGACTCTGCATCTCAAAAGGTGGCACTGAAGATGCAGTAAAAGCTCTTCCCCCTCGTATGTGGGGCCATTTTTGGAAAGTCACAGATTGTGGCCATCTTCAAATAAAGCTCCGTCAGGTAGATTGTGATCCCATGAACCTCAGTTTTTCAGGAAGTGAGCCAAAAGCCCTAAAATCACAAATCTATCCCCCTCTGCACACACACATTCATGCGAACTAGTCACTCTGGTTTGTTCATCCCTCCCCTGCCTTTGCAATTCTTCCATTCAAATTTTAGCTCCTTCCAAATGAAGCTCCTGTCTTGATTTCCTGCAAAGCCACCACCTCCACTTCTCAAATCAACATTTCCAGCACATTTCCCCCACATCACTTCTGACCTTCTTCCTCCAGGCATTCTCCACAGAATCACTGGACTTGGACAGCTTTTCCTGGATCTCAAAATTTCCTTTATGCTCATTTTTCTTATTATTCTTCAAGAAATCCACAATTGTTGCAAACCTACCAACACCATACATCACCATTTTCTTTGCCACTCTTGCCTTTTAAAAGCTGAGATATTTTACAGTGGAGACTGCTCATTAAGAGTTTTGCATGAATAAAAAGCAGCATTTCCTCGCGTAACAAAAACCTGCTCTGCAGCAGAGCAGTGCCAGGAAGGAACACACGATGCAAAGCCCTGAAAACTGAGCAAAGCATACCTGCAAAATTGCAGAAATCTGCTAAAAAAGGAAGAGTAATCCATCTAAAACTTATGAATCTACCAGTAACGACATGAGCTGAGCCTTACTGAAAGGTGGAGCTTTAAAGGGAAATTGCTTCTCATTCTATAAAGAAATAATAAAGAGAACAGGCACTGAAGGCATGAGAGTTTATCCTGAACAAAGTAAGATATCCTTGGAGCATATAAATGTTAGATTAAATACATATGTCAGCCTGAGCCTTTGAAGATTGTGTTGCCTAAAGAGGAGTTTTTTACAGTTGTGTAATCGGAAGTAGAATGAAAATGAACTTTTAACCAAGCTGAATGTGACTGTTAGAAAATACAAACCCTTTCATTTGGAATTTGTAGAAGAAAGACACTAATGTAAACTTCAGCAGCAGCAGCAAGTTTTCAAAAAATTTTATCCCCTCATGGGAAAGGCTGTGTAATTAGTAAGTCTTTATGGAGTATTACTCGACTTGAACTAGACATTGTCAGTGTGAACAAAAAGGGCTGGAAGAGAATTCACAGTGAGGTGTACAAAAAGGACAAATAAAAGAAGAGACACTTAGGATAAAAAAAAAGAAGAAATTAAAAAATGGCAAAATACACAAACCATGCACACAAGCTGGAGAAAAAGTACAAAGGTCAAATAAAAATAGATTCAAAGTAAGGACGGAAGAGAGATGAAAACTTTAAATGTTAATGAGAAGAGATGAACCAAAAAGAAAAAATTTAGTAATGAGACATTAGAAGAACCTGATGATGCAAAAACAAAGAGAAAATAACCAGGGATAAATATAAGAGCAGTAATCAACCAAAGAAAGTCTTCAGTTAATTGCAATGTCATGGAAAAAATAAAAAGGCCATCTGTACTTCTAATTACTTCTTGCAGCCAAAGACATTATAAAGACAAAAGTAATCAAGTTTTTGGTTCCAAGAAACCAATGAAGATAACAACTGAAAAGACATTAATGTAAATCAGGAAAATGAAGAACAAAAAATAATTCTCTTCATTCAGTGTGTCTGAATAAGAAAATAAACTTTTAAAGCACCTGTTAATTTTTCTATCTCTTTCCCACCCTAAACTCACTTCTACATGTTGTAACTTGAGGAGCAGCAAGAACAAAACCTTCCTCCACACAGAGAGATGGGAATTCCTGATTAACTGCAGCATTCCTTTGGCTGGATAAAACAAAACCACAGGGAATATATCCTACTGATGGTCAGATTCCAGGTGGAACAGCCTGGAGCCACCTCCTGCCATTTCATATTTCCATTCATAGGAGACCTTCAAGTAGAACCTGCACTCCCTCTCATGGTGGTTTCCTTCACCACAGCTCACTCAGGTTTAGGAACCTCCACTGATTTCAGTCACTTATTCAAACAGCACAAATGTTACCAAAACTGAGGTCTTTCCAAGGAAAAAAGTGGGCTGTTGATATTAACATCACCCAAAACTCCACATCACCTCTTATGTTACTTTTTATTTCCTCAAGATCCACAAAACTGCATGAGCCTCTCCACTCAGCCCCATGAAGATGAGATTTTTTTTGATCATTCTTATTAAATATAGATCTGCTATAACAAACAGTTTGGAGAAAAGATGATCCTTTATAAAGTCCATTTTCTGAGTAATTTTCATTAGCAGGCTTGCCAGGCTTTTGAGGAGTTTGTTGGTGCCCCTAAAACCCAACAAACGTACATGGTTTTCCCTCAGTACCTCAATCTGTAGGAAAAACATTCCTTATCAATAAAATCATCCAGCATATCTTCATTTTAATTATATTCCTTAACCCAAGCGAACAGGAGTAGTGTTTCATTTACTAAGGAGTGAATGGATACAAACAAACAAAGGAACCCCTCATTTTTGTGTTTTCAAGCCTCTTGTACCTTTGTCCAGAGCTTTTTTTAAATCAAGTGTTTATGATGGACATAATTAACAATTTCTGGCCTCAGAGGCTGAAAAGAGACCAGGAATGAATATCAGATTACATTCACCATAAAATACACAACACCTACCCAAAGTTATTGTTCTCCTGGAGAAAATGTGGAAATGCAGATATCATCAGTGCACTAAGAACCTCTGGTGAAGGGATTATCAGCATCTACTTTAGTAATATCAGATTTTCATGCTGCGTAGGAAATGAGCAACGGACAAGAGAAGAAAATGCACAATAGTAACTTGCAATGCTCTCTGCAATCACTGTGTGCAGGGAGACAACCTCAGTCATCTGTTAACAGTGCTCCACAAGGACTCCTACTCACCCTGGAAACATCCCTTTAGGTTTCTAAATGGACACAAAGGCTTTTCCTTGAAAAAAGTCTGAGATACATAAAAATAATGGAATGAGGTAATAAATAATAAATGTAACAGAGTAATTAATTCCCTTTAAGAACAATAATCTATAACACAGCATCCCAGCAATTATCATTCAAGAACAGATGTGAGTGTACACATATATATGTATATTCTCACCTAATGTAGGACTATGTTCCTGATGACTTTCTCCCTGCAAGGCTGTCATCTTTTTATGAGCATCAATCCACCAGGGTTTGTACTTTAAAAGATGCTTAATAGCTTCATCTTCAAAAAAATCAGCTCTAGGGAAAATAAAAAGAACAGTCATATGCTATTTATTTCAATTCATATTATATATGGGTATATATTAACACATCCATAGAATACATCTCAACTGGCTCCAGGCTATTTTCCATGTTAGAAGTATGTTCTTTGACTTGAAAGCAGAAAATAGTAATTATTAAAAACAAACAATGTTCTCTTCTCTTTCAGTATTCCTCCCTTACTTCCTCCACCTTTCCTGAGCCACCCAGAAGCTCAGGGAATTCATGAGCTTGCAGCATCTCATGAAGGTGAACCAACCTGATTTGTTCTGAATGTAGCTAAAGGGAAACACTCAGAAGAGAAGGCTTCTCAGACAAATCACTTGTTTTACTGGGTAGCTCTCCCCTTAAGCACCAGGGAATTTGTGGGGAGGAAAGTGTGCAGCTGAAGGGTGAAGATGAAACAGGGATGGGGATGGACTTCAAGGTAAGCAAGGACATGAAGCAGCAAGGTGGAAAAAGAAGAGCTGTACATGAATTCTGGAAGAGAGATCACCTCCATCTCAGCACAAAGCCACTGTGGTAAAAATTTCAATCTAGTAACTTTAGGAGGATTTCTTCTAAAAGATTCAAGTTCTAAGCCTCCTCTTACCATTTGAGCTTTTCCTTCAAGGCAAACAATGGTATAAATACTGAGAATTGAAAAAAAAAGCAGGAAATTTCTTAATACCTTCTTAATCACCACACATAACCTGAACACAGAATGCAATTTGTTTCACTCTCACACTGACAGATTTTTTTCTGTTGCCTTCCTTCAGTGTCAAAGCAACTTTAGAGATATCAGCCAGTGTACATTCCCCTCAAAGCCACCAGAACACTTGTTTGCCCCCATCTCTACCAGAGCTTCTGTTCTCCCCAGGAAAACAATTTTTGTTGGCGAAAGGCTGGTATCATCTGTTCTGAAACAAGCAAGACACAGCCATTAAACTAAGTGGTGTAGCTCCACCAGGCCAGAACACAGAGTCTAAAATGGAAACTTAAAATTACTGCAATTTGCATCCCATTACAGGTTAGGAACTACTTCAGTTCTAGTGAAATGTAGTTCAAGAAAGCTCTTCTATTTTCTGTGTGTTACAGGAAGGTGTGAGGCTGCCTCTGAAACATCCAACTGAGGAAAAATTTCAGGTTTGCAAAGTTACCTAACTCAAAACAGGCTAAGCCTTCCTGTCCCCAACAAAACACACCACAGTACTAATTTTCTCCTTACTGGGGACCACCGTCTTCTCCCACCAGATCCATCTTGCAGGATTTACTCTAATAAATCTCATGGCTTCCATTTATTTTACTTATCCGAACCTAAGCTGACCTGAAACACTCCAACCTAAAAGGCACAAAGAATCATTTTCACCTCACTACATGGAATGAAGCACAAAAGAAACACAAAGTCTTGGTTTGGAAATTTTCCTCCTTCTGCTGCAAAACCAGGTTTCACGTGATGAAGGCAAAAAACAAAGTGGCCAAGACTCTCCCAAACTTCAAAACTCAAATTACCTCCTCCTAGACCAGGATGGGTCATTAACCCTTGTTTCACAAGAGGAAAACAAACTTCTGACTTTGTCAATACAAAAAACTGGCAGGGAGTGGCTGCTCAGCTGCTGCAGAGATGAAGTATGAAACAACGCTGTGAAACAGATCCCAGCAGCGCCCCCTTAACAGACTTTATTAAAGGTAATTAAACAGTTGAGTAACCCCGAAACACATGAGCAATGTTTTGTGTCAGTGTCACACTAAGAATACCCACTAAGGCCTGCTCTGATGAGACAAAAACAGACTAAAGGTAAAGCTATTCTTCCCAAAAGTGATCTTAAATCTAATCATTCCTGAAAAGGAAAAGGGAATGTGTTTGAGGTACTTTTACTTGGCCAGGTGAAGTCAATCAATACTCACAGGTAATGATCAGGATCAAACTTGGCAGCCTCAGCTGCCAAACGTTTCTTCCTACGTTCCTCTGCAGGAGTTTGGTCTGGATCCTTAATGTCAATAACATCACTGAGCTCATCCTGCAAACGGGGATAAAATTATAGGACCAAGTCGCAGAAATGACACGCAAGATTTATTTAGTAAGAATTTAGGAAGGATGCTTATCAGCATTGCACCAAAATCCCTAGAAAACCTTCAACTTCCCTTTCAAATTTTCCCAACTCAGGCTTCATTGTGCAAATAAAACCTCAAAATTTCAAGGAAATGCACTTATTTGAAGCTCCTTAGAATTCATGATATTATCAGATCGATGCAGGCCATTTTATCATAAGGCAGGGAGGTTATTTTGCATTATGATAAATTTGCAATATTTGACAAAAGCACAACCACAACAAAGACAAGATAAGAATCACCGACACCATTCTTGTGACTTTTGAGAATACTCTCACTCCCTGAAGTGGTTGTACATTAATTAATAGGCAATTACAGTGCCCTTTTAGACATCATTAAGCAGTCGTACATTAATGCTGATGGGAAATGTATTTCTTCATGAATTTCATAGCAACAAACCAACATATCTGTCCTAACAAAATGTAAATACTTTCTCCATAAACAGCAATCCTGCTGCAAAACCTGAAAATACTACAATTCATACAATAATGAGTTAGAGTTACATAATTGAGTTGCACTTTTCAAAAGTTGTTGTCTTGTGAGCCAGAAGCCTACACAGCAAGTTACACAGAACTTCTAAAATAGGAAAGGACAAAATGCATCCACCTGCAGTCGCTGGAACACCCCCGAGCGCAAATTCCCAAATCCATATGGGTGCTGCAGGGGTAGAGTGCTTTCTTCATAAGGGATCTGTTCTAGTTCCCACTCAAATTCTTCTTCATTCTCCTCAGACAGCTCAGCAGAAGCAGCTGTATCCCCTGCATGGTCAGAGAAAGAAAATTATCACATAGAAAAATATATATTATTTCCTAGAAAGGCAAACACTGGTAGCACAATAAATCTCCCTCATTATACTGCACCTTTTAAGAAATCTCACTGAGAACTGGGTCATACAGACCACTAACCCAGGTCCTGCTTCAAACTCCCCAACTTGCAAATATCATCAGGAACACTAAATGTTAAGTGCATTCCCTCAGACTGAAATAAATGTCCCACTGATTTCAACAAGATCAGCATTTGATGCTAGGAGAACCCTGACAGAACCTAAGTGATGTTATCAGTAATTTAATGTAGGTATTAAAAGATGACACAGAGATAGCCAAACTTTTTCCACTAAGTACTGGCATTAAACAAGTCATGCACTAAAGCCTGTGATTTTAATTAGCTTCTCATTCGAGCTAAAAGTAGAGTTGTAGTTTGTAGAAAGCAGAAAACTCAACTGTGTGTGTGTTTTACAGCCACTAGAGGGGTACAAAGACCTACAGAGCATTAGCATATTTTTAAAGCACTTTTTGAAAGAATTTAAACATAACTAAACCTATAAAGTTGACATGTGTATCATCTATGGCAGATTTATTCCTATACTGATCCATACTTGGATTTATTCGCACCCTTCTCATACCTTGGACTAACCAATCATAGAAATACTGTGCTTTTCTACACATTTCACTCCATAGATCTATAACTGTTTCATTACACACATTTATCATTAGCACAAACAAGATTGATTTTGTCATACCCATCTCTTCTACCAGAGGTTTTGCTGATCTTGATTTCTTTGGTGCTAAAAGAGATGTGAGCAGGTCCAGCCCTTCAAAATATTGGCCAGGAACTTCCTTGGGTAACTGGATTGTAAAAGTACCTTAAAAAAAGTCAGAATATAATTATTGCATTAAAATATCCACGACAAACAGAAATGTGCATTTTTCCTCTAATGAGAAAGGCTCAGAGGAAGTAGGACACATGCAGGTAGCATTTTATTATGCATTGATCCCTGTGCATAATTTTAACCTTATTTCATAAAAATTCAGATTTTAATGATAAAACATGAAAGAGAATATTTAACCAGTTGGAGTCTCCTGACTCACTCTGTATAAACACAAACTAACAGAGGAAAACAATCTTTATTTAATTTTTAATCCTTCCACCAAACAATCCACAGAAGCCACATTACCAATCTGATTATTGTCTTAAGTCATGTAATAAAGGTTCTGCAAGAAACACATTTATTGCTTTATTGCTGTTTTTGTTTTAAAGTATCAATTACCGGAGATAGTAACATTTTTAATGACACAGATACCAGTAACATTAACCAATACCTTCATCTGTATTATAAGATGCTCTTTCTCTGCCATCCTCTACAATTCTTCCAGGAAGTGTCAATCTGCAGGCAAAAAATGAGATGCCTCACTGAAAGCCTGACTAATTCTACAAGTTAATGTCTCAGCCTATAAAAATGTAAGGCACATTCCAAAAGCAGCACAAAGGATTTAATTACGTGACTCCTTTTCATAGTAATGGAATCCATGCAGTTCAATCCCCCCGGAATCCTCCCAGAAAAAGACACACTCTACAAAATTTACACCCAGAGAGTTGTCTGGCCATTTACAATTAAAAAGCCATTGTACAGTAAATTTAGGAAAGTATTTCTTTCAACTCCCTTTAACATGATTTAATGCCTAGGAACAAAGAGGGCAGATCCAAAAACACCAAATCTTTGCATGAAAAGGGCTGTCTGCAGTTAACAGTAAAAGCTGCTGCTGAGGAACATTCTGAAGACCAAAATTCTCTATTGGTCAATTTTTAATTTCTTTTTCCATCACTTGCCTGAGAAAGTATGGCTTAGCATAAAATTTGAAATCTTCGCCTTCAAAATATACATCAAACTCTGAAGCTCTGGCATAAGGCACTCTGATTTTTATTTGAAGAAAATCCGGATCCTGAGTCAGTTCAAAAGCTGGAGTTATCATGATGAATCCAGGAAGAACAGCAAACACTGGCTCTGTGGCCCTACAGAAACAGTAAAAGAAGAAAAAGGTTATTGTAGCTTCCAATTTATGAGAGCAAGTGGTGTGTCTTCAAAATTTTGTAAGAACGTTACAGATTCTGAGAGAATTATCTTCCATGTGCTCAAGAAGAAAATACTCATGACAAGAGCAACAAAGTGTTCTTAAGAACGTGAGGGTACCAGCTCTCCGCCCCTTAATGAAACAACTGAACGTTAAACTGGAGTACAGGAGAACACCTGTTACAGTCCACATGAAAACAACACTAAAATTCAGTCCTACAACTCTTCAGCTTTTTGTAACTTATTTATAATTTCACACATAGCAGACATTAGGCCTTTGTAGCTCTTTAGTGAATTGAACACAAATCACTATTAAAAAATACTAAAAACCAGTAATACTTCCCAAAAATAGAGCTCTATTTTGCAATTCACACACGTATTTGCCAGAACACGAGCAACAGATTTAAGGACAGTTTAGGTAACATCCCTCAGAACCACATGTACATATACACACTGGCATGTATATACATTTAGCATGAGAGAAGGAATTTATGTAGTACTATACACCTCATATAAAATTGTCTGACCCTTCAACAGCTCCTCATCTCAGGTTTAATTTAGAACCCAGTTATGGATTGTTTGGGTGTTTGTTTTGGGGGATGTGTTTACAAAACATCACACAGTTTTGAAAATCAACTTTTTAAACCAAAAACATTTTAACCAACATACACAGAATAGAACTATTATTTGGGAAAGAACTACTTTTCACTAACTTTCAGTTATCTTTACTGAACATATCCTCGTTCTGACAATTTCATGAACAGGCAGAAATCATTAACCATTAACAGAGCTAAATTAACAGATCCCCCTTTTTCTCATATAGATAATGAGCCTTGTTTAGCAGGTGTGAAAAAAATGAAACTCCCTATTTCACCATATCACGTGATTCCAGGGGCAACATTCCCACCCCTTTCAGGCTGAGAAGCTGCCACGTGTTTCACGGAATTACAACTAGATAGGAAACACCTGGCTTGAAGAACACCTGCACACCTGATGTACTTTCTATTGGACTTTCTTTTTCTCTAAAGACTGTAAGATGGGATAAGAGGGAACAAAAACCCAACAGCTCATTTGGAGCCCTCAGGGATGACTTGCCAGCGTGCATTTTTTATTTTCCCAAGTTAGAGATTCATAAATAAACAGCAGCCCCAAAACCAGGACCAACTGTCGGTGCCCTGTGCTCTCGCTGCACTTGGAGCATCCCTGACCCAAATTAATCACCCCAAACCTCTCTGAGGGGTCCTACACAAATCCCCGGCACCTCATAGCTCAAGTAGTGCTGAGACACAACATTCAAACCCCAGGTATCCCACATTATCACACTTCCCAACCTTTCCTGTACAGACAGGGCTGAGCATTAGGGAAAGGCAGAGAGAGCAGAACCTGCCAGGGACAGGGATAATGCAAGACAGGCTCGGCGTTAAAACACAGAATCGCTCGGGTTGGGAAAAGTCTGTGGAATCCTCCAAGGCTGGGTCACCTGGAGCAGGTGACACAGGAACCGCCAATGGGCTTGGGATGTCCCCACAGAGGGAGACTCCACGACTCCCGGGCAGGCTGCTCAGTGCTCTGCCTCTCTCCATGGAAACAAGTTCTTCCTGATGTTGAGGCAAAACTTTCTGTTTCATTTTATGGCCACTGATCCTCGTCCTGTCGCTGGGCACCTCTGAAAGGAGTCTGGCACGTCCTCTGACACCCCTTGGCGATATTCATGTACATTAAACACATCTCCTCTCAGTTTCCTCTTCTCCAGCCTAACCAGGCCCAGCTCCCGCAGTCTCTCCTCATCAGACAGATACTCCAGACCCCTCATCACCTTTGTCCCCTCCCCTGGTTCCTCTCCTTGTCTTTCTTGCACTGAGGAACACAGAACTGGACACAACCTCTCTCCTCCGTCGCCGCCGCCACACCGGGCCACGCGGCGATATCCGCTCGTTCCCCCCTTTCGCCACCCACCCGCGGGCCCTCCGAGGGGACAGAGCCCTCGGGGAAGGCGGCTGCCAGCGGGAGAATCCCAGGAACAGCACCAAGAATAACCCCAGCAGTGCCCGCCCGCGCCGCTCGCTCCTTCACTCACCCCCGGTGTTGCTCCCGCCGCCGCTTCCCGCGCCCGCCCGCGCTGGGGGTGGAGCCGCACACGCGCAGTTGCGACGGAGCCCGCCCCGCCATGACCACGCCATGGCCACGCCCCCTCATGGAGGGTTCTGAGGGAGTCGCGTTTTATGTCCGCGTCCTGCGGGCTCTGGCCCCGGGGCTCGGTGTTTATAGCTCTGTTCCTTTGCGTGAAACGTCCAGCCGTGTAAAGATCTGCTGTAAATTCTTGCTGCTCATAAATTTGTTGGAGTTTCCTGGTGTTTGCAAGAGTTGTTAGGGCATGGCTAACAGTCAGTATGGACGTGGGCAGTGTGATTGTAAAGCTAGGTCATTTAGGGTAAAAATCACAATTCGTCATTTTGACAAATGGAAAGAATGAATTCTTACCTGCGATTGCATAAAATATCTTGCACAGATTGAGCGTATTTTATTTCAGCAGCTGCTTTCCATAGATATGTGTGAAAATTTCATAGATACGTGTGGAGTGTGTTTGGGACATGGTTTATTTCTTTCCTGTGAAACCACTAGGTAATCCAGGACTAATTCCTGCGAACAAATGTTCTATTTCTGATGTGTTTATACTCATCTGTCTTTTTCTTTGCTGTTGATAAGGTAGAAGATGAGTAAACAGAAGTGACCCCATGAGCACTGTCAGAGTAGAAATTCCCAATTACATAAGGCTCTTCTAAGCCTCTGGATAAATGCAGACATTGACAGGGTGAGCAGGGGACAGATCCTGATGGATCAAAAGAAATACAGCAATAAGGAGAACAGGAAGCTTCAAACGCAGAAAAGTTGGTTTAAAAGCTGTAATTTATTAAATATAGCACCTAATGTAGAATTAATTTAATTTTTCTACCTTTGGACCATGAGACGTATTCTGGTTCCAGATTATTCTCTACATTTTTAAACGCTACTGACCGTCTTTCTCTTACTGCCCCACTGAAATGCATTCAAACATTTTTCCTGGAGGGAAAAAACATAATTATGTAACTTCTTCTAATAAAGTTTTCTTTAAAAAAAGAAGTAGGCAAACAATCTTCCAGGCTGGAAATCCACTGAATATTACATCTCTTACGAGAAAACTTCTTCGGTCTTGTACTGACCTGAACCAGCCGTTCAAGTACTGCACAAAAATTAAATAATTTGCTTCAAAATAGATGATTCTCCCCACTGATTTAAAATTGACTGATGGTTCTAATGTTCAGCCTAAACTTCGTGTCCCAGTTTTTCACATGCAGAAATTGAAGATGCATGGCATTTAAAAAGCTTTCTTTTTTCTCTTAAGAAGTTAATGTTATCTCATTTCAGATGCTGATTTGGCTTGGACCAAGGCCTCGAACATGTCCTCAGAAACTTTTGATGCATTTCCAGAGAACTTCAGCACTAATTAACTTTTGGACCTTACCAAAGTAATCTCTAATAAGTGTATTGGACAGGAAGCTGGATTATGAACGAATAGGCACCATCTTCTCTGGAAAAGTTCAAATTTGCAGGACAAGTCTGTGAAAGATAAAGAAGTTTCATCTGAGAGTTTGTTCTTGTCTAACTGGCGCTTTCCAAGACTGCCTCAGAATTATTTTTTTAGGGCATAAGAACTCCCAGCCTTTTTTTATTTCTGCTAATACTTTACTTGTAAAAGAACTATTTATATGCTGATTTTAGCGAAGAAAGTGGAGCATCAGCCACTGTGCTTTTCCATCCAAGTAAAGTAAGAAGCAGCAGCTCTAAGGAACATGTATTGCTTTCTTCTGTAAAATACATACTGGATTCTTTTAGAACTGTAATGAAAAAGTTTTATTTGGAAGTGTACAAGGCTTATATCTTTTGGTGCATTCTTCTGATGAAGGAATGAATTTGGATGCTATTTGTTTGATGGAGCACTGAAGAATTAAAATGCATTATCTACCATGTTTTGGGCAAGTAATTAGGAAAACTTGCTGTTTGTTTGAGAAATAGAAACATGAAGCTTTGCAATTTATAAGCACAATTGGCTCTATATGGCTAATAATAACAAGTAAATCTGGCAACCTTAGAAATGGCAATCCAAAACAAAATTACTAAAAGGGCTTAATTTACATATCTAGAGAAGAAAGTGATTGTATTGATGATACAAAATCACACACTTGAACAGCTCAAGGATTTCAGCAGGTTGCTACTGCTACTTTTTTTCAGTAAGTATGAAGTTTGGTAGGGTTTTATTACAGTGAATATATTCTCAGGAAAGAGCATATGTTTATGCATTGTGGTTTTTCTGTAGTTTCTCATTTAGTGTTGCTATTTTCTCTTAGCATGATGTAATTTACATTTTCATATCTGGCCAGAATCCGAGTTGGATGAAACTCTGAAATAGTAGCTGTTCATTGATTTGGACTGATGCTAAGGCAAAGTACATTTTGGGATACCACTGGTGAAGGCATGTGGTGCTGGTGGTGTAAAGGCTGTACAGTTTCACTGCCAAGTGAATGCCAGTGTCACTTCCAGTGACTCCATGAGGGACACGAGGCTCCTCCAGTACTAAACCCTGTGAGGGACTTGCGAGGCTCCCGTTTCCCTTCTGTCCCCGTTCTAACGTTGGTGTCTCCACTCTTGCACAGTTTATACTCCAGCTCCATGGGGCAGCGAGAATTCTTGTATTTCTGTAATTCCGCACCTTTAAAGCTCATAAATCAGATTATAAGCCCAATTAGGACTTGATGTTATGAAATTCAGTGTTGTGATCTCTGCTGGTGTCCATAGGATGGGTCACACGGGGATAAATTCAAAGCTACCCACAAGTGAATGAGCGCATTGTTTCTTCACAGTTCTACAAGTATTGCACTCTGTCGTGATACAACTGCCTTCGGTGCAGGTGGAATGAGAATTGTGTATTGTATGTAGGTGATAAACTGGGCCTAAAGGCCTGGGGAGGCTTGGCAGCAGCTTGATTCTTGGCGCAGGCAGACGAAACTTCCGCGCCTCCGAGACCAGTTTCCCCTTTTTCTCCTGCTCACCTTGCCGTGCTCACTCACGCCCCCAGCACTGCCAACCGGTGAAACCAAAGGTACTTTTGAGCAGCCCCGGTCTTAACCAGACTTTCACAGAGCCCCTGTGCCCGCCAAGTCCGGGCGGTCCCGCGGCACCGGAGGCCAGGGCGCCTACTCCAGACAGTACGGTAGGCGCGCCCCGCCCCGCCCCGCCCCGCCCCGCCCG
>VZRN01000404.1:4360578-4386153 GCA_013397935.1 Dasyornis broadbenti
CGGAGCCCCCCGAGGAGGAGCCCCGCCGGCGGCGGCAGCGCCAGCGCCAGGTAACGGGGGGCGGCTCCGTGCCCCGGCCCCTGCCCTCGGGAGTCCCTACCCGCCGTGTCCGTGCCCAGCCCCACGCGTGACCCGCCCGCCCCGCGGGTCCCCTCGGCGCTGTCGCTTTGGTGCCCGGTGCGTCGGGCACTTTCCGCTCCCAGATGTTCTTCCCTGCCAGTGTCCGCTGAGGAGGGAGCCTTGTGCTAACTGCCGCGGTTCACAAGTACAAACTTTTCCCTGCGTGTTTCCACTGGCAGCGCGGTTGCCAGAGATGCCACGGAAGCGCGTGGAAGTTTTCCCGGTGCCCGAGCGGGGGTTCGCCTTCTCTGCGACAAAAGCTTCTGATGTAGCGGCTTTTCCAGTAGTTCTGGCCTTGTTGCGGAGGCTGACGTGGGCAATGTGGTACTCGCTGTCTGCAGTGAGGAGCTACTGTCACCTCGGGGGCTGCACTTTGCGGGTTTTCCAGGGAAAAGGGAAGGCGCCTGGTTATTGCCGTGTGGTGCCACTGGGTTCCAAACTGCGGAGGCACCGGCAGATTTTAAGCTTTCGAGCTTTTTGTTTTGAATGTTTTTTATATGTAAATTAATTTAGCAGAACTTTAAAGGAGTTTTAAATTGTGGTGTGTTTGTTTCCTCTCCCAGCACCTTACAGGCAGAGTATTTTTTAAAAAAACTAATTAGTTGAGAAAGGGCAGCTTTCGGTGGGTGGAGGACTTGTTTTCCCCTTTGCATTCCAATTATATTATGGTCAGTGTGACCTCATATATCTAATTAACTTGGTATGTCTTTGTGTCTCTGATTCATGATTTCACAGAGATGTTCTGAATGAAAGACTATTCCTGTTTTTTGAGCTCTTACTCCTTAACTTATTAAAGCAGTTGGTTTCTCCCCAGCATTGTTACCCTACTGAATGCAGGAGATGTTTTCTGGGGCTGAGAGTGGGCCACAGGCAGAATTCAAATGCCGGTATTAAAGCAGGATTATTTCCACTAGCAACTGTACCTCCTGAAGTCATTTTTCTTTAAGGCATATCTCTGTGATTATCATGGAAATCGAGAAGAACACTGAAGGAGGGAGCCTGGAAAGTATGGAACTGCCAGAGAGTGTAAACAACCGTTCCATTTCAATGAGCTTTTCAGTGGCATCTTCATGTTTCACAGTTTGACGTTATCTAACTTTTCAATTATTTGTTGACTTTGCAAGTACTTTTTACAAGGTCTGCAACACAACAGCAAAAAAGGAGGAATTTGCTATTCAAACCATGCATTTTCTTCAGAATTTTGTTTGTGGGCTTTGGAGGTTGTTTTTTCCCCTATGATCCTGCAGCTTTGGCCCCAGCAAGAGTCTGTAAAACTGAGCAGCACAATTGTGTCTGTCCTGTTCAGCCACTTGCTGAAAGATTCTGTGTTGTGTTAGTTACTGCTAAAATTTATTCAGGTGAGGGTATCCATAAAAAAAAGAGGTTTTGTGTGGAGGGTGTGACATAAGTGGCTCAAGTGGAGGTGATGCTTGCCTGCTTGGAAAGGCATCAGGTGTAAGGATCTGCTGGGCTTAAAGAGCCTGATCCAAGCTAGACTGACAGCAGTGTGGGGAGCCTGAATTCGGATTGTAAGAAACAGGCCACGATTACCATTTTAGTTCCTCTGTATCAGCGAAGGAAGATTAATTTTTTTATTTGATGTGAGAGACCACTACTTATCTAACTGATTCCTTCAGGATAATAATAAATCTGATTAGGACTGGATAAGATCTTTTGGTGCGATCACAGTGTACAAGCTTATATGAGACTGCATGACTGATCAACAGAACCTTAGTGAAGGTCTTATGTGAACGTAAAACATTTAAATTCAGTTTTGCCAAGTTGGTTTGTGTAGCTAGGTCAGAGG
The DNA here is from genome assembly GCA_013397935.1 of Dasyornis broadbenti. NCBI lineage: Eukaryota > Metazoa > Chordata > Aves > Passeriformes > Dasyornithidae > Dasyornis > Dasyornis broadbenti. Next base: position 4,362,506 of record VZRN01000404.1, read on the forward strand.
ATGTAGGTTTTGGGCTCAGCTCAGAAACAAAGGTGTTATCTAGGATGTCTGCTTTATGGAAATCGTCATCTTGCAGGGAAGATGAATTGTAGTTTAACTGGTATTTGTAATACTGCTTTCTGTAGTCACATAATAGCAGAAGACATCAGATTTTAAGTTTTAAGAGGAGCAGAATTCTTCGAACATAAGTAGCTGTACATGGTAAAAGCTTAATGTAAGCACATGTCATTAGCTGGCTGGTACCTCACAAATGTTAGCAATGACATTCAGGTGTCCTGCTTTGGTCAGTAGATAATTTTGACAAATCTAGGTAAGTTTCTGGTTAACTTTGAAAACTTGATTTTTCATGGTACTTTCACTGCTCATTCCTCTTGGAAGTAGCAAGTCCTATGCCTTCAGTAAGACTTTTTTATATGAAGAATTTGAAATATGTGCCAAACCAATGTGTGCAAAGTATCAAAAAGAAGGAGGATTGTTTTACATTTGAAGGGCAGATGTGACCATACTCTATTAAACCAGCGTGGCAAGGCTTGGGAAGTGAACCAGCACATTTAGTTCCCTGAAAGTAACTTTTCCAGTGCAAAACATTTCTTCCATGGCAACCTGTCAAGATACTTTTTCTTTCTGTGCAGCCTGTGTGCACACACATGCAAGTTTGGCTTGAGTTTGATAATAACATGTGGAAGCCCCAAATATTTCATACTTGTTTCATGAAGAACCCGCCTTACAAAAGGAGAGAAAAACATTCATTCTGGTCTTGAGTGGCTTTTGTCCCCTTTCTCTGAGTGTTAGGAGGAGGTTGAAACTTCAACCATTTTTTGATGGACAGTAGCTACAGTTGGTTTTGTGCAACTGCATCAAAGTGAGAAAAGTTGATTGAAAAGCATTTAGAGCCTTTTAAATTTATATTTTAAAACCTGCAAGAAAATGTGTTTCATATCATGGGGCTGCTGTTGGGACATTGACTCAGGGGTGGCTGTCAGGGAAGGAGCCTGTCCAGTGAATCACCAGTTTTGATACAATGCCTAAATCTACCCTTGTTTGTGCTGCAAGAGTAAATGAGATCATAATAGGAAGAAGGTTTCAAAAATTAACAACTATATTACATTTTGGAAGAGTCTGCATGCATTATCTTTCTCTCAGGAATAAATTTGAAGGCTTGAATAGATTAGCAGGCTCTGTAATGAGGTGGGAATGCATTATTTTGAATGGATTTGGATTGATTTAGACAGGTTTGGGGTTAATTATGTTTGAGACACTTTGGCTGTGGCTAATAAGAAAATTACATGTAATCTAAACTTCGAGACCTAGGAATGCACACTGTTGTGCTTGAGCGCTCAGGCTGTTCCTGCTGTGTCAGTGCCTTTCTGAAAAATTGTATGTAGTAAATAAAATACCAGGGAGCAACTGGATGGAAGCTGCTCTGTATTGTTGGAAGATCTTTGCTATAAACATGTGATTGTGCTCCATCGTAGCAAGTTCCGTCTTCAGCTGCTCCACGGGGATGTGTTCTGCAAGTATTTTGTGATGCTTTCTGGAGTGCTTAATCTTAGTTTCTGTATTTGTTCTTGTCAAACACATTAAACTTTAAGGCCCAGGTCTCTGTATTGCTTTTGATGTGTTTAAACATTTAATTTAGTTTATAAAATCCAACTACAGACTGTTCATAACAAACAAGTTGAACTATAAAGGAATAAATGTAAATGTTAGGAAGAGTTGATTAAGGATAATTGAATCACTCTATGGATGTATGGGCTTTTTAATGTCTTGGGAGTCTCTTGAGGTATGAAATTCTTAGTTCTGTAGCAGCTGTTCCCATTTTACAGGTAGGACAACGTGGCTGTATCCTGCAGATCTTTAAGGGATATCCTTTCATCCAGCTGTTGTTCCTCCCTGTCCCTTCCGTTCTCCTTGCACTACATGAGGTGCGTGCATGAACAGAGCAGGGAAGGGGAGCTGGGATGTTTTTTGCTGTGATCTTGTTTGCCCTCCAGGCTGTTTGACTTTGCCTCTACACCTTGCCTCTTCTCAGACTTCTGGATAATTGTAATTTTTTAAAGGGTGGGTTAAAATCGCAGTCGAATGCATCCTGCTGTGGCGCTTTTTAATTTCCCATTCCAGCTCACCTTTGTTTCCACAGTCCTCTAGGTTTCTTTAGGTACTTATAAAAAAGATACAAAACGTTGTGGCCCAAAATTCTTGTATACCTCATTGCTACTCTTCTCACTGATTATTGCCCTCAGTGTCCCAGATTATGACTGATGTAGTTCAAACAGCTCCTTTTCTCTGGGATTTTTATTCCAATTCCACTCCAGGGTCCCCTGCACTGTTTGGAATTCCTCACCTCCAAGACTCAGCTTTCTCTTCCACAGTGTCGATGTTGGATGTCTCCTGTTATCCCTACTCCCAGGCTTTGCAGGCACTCTGCCTTCACCAGGGGTTGCTTCTGCTGAGTTTGCCCATTGGAAGTGCTTGTCCACACATACTGGATTTTTCACTGCCAAACAGCTGCATCAGACAGAGCTCACCGTGGCTAAAACTGCCCAGGAAAGCTGAGTGCTTTGGTGTGGGGTTTTGAAATGTTGCAGTAAAAGTGCAGGGTTTAGTCCCTCTCCCAGTGAATTCCACTGCCAGAAGCTACATCAAAGCAGCTCCCAGCCTGTGTATGGCTTGATTTAGAGGCTCAATTAAGGGGAAAAATTAAACAGATAGGGAGAGGGGGGAAAAGGTGATCTGTGTGAGCAGCTAATTATTCACTTCAATAATTCAGCAGGTTTTACACTAATAGGTTCGAAAATAAATACCACGTCACATAGATGTAGTATTCCATTATTTATACACTGATGAAATTGGGGGTTAATTAAGACGAAAGCAGAAGATTTGAAACCCTTAATGAAACGTGTTGCTTTGTATAGTCAGTAAAGTGCCAGTGTCTGGTGTTCCTTTACACACAGGTGGATTACTCTGTAGGGTAGAACGCTGCTGTTACACAGAGCAGCACTGTAATGTCTGGAAAAAATAATACCAGCTTAAAATTGTCATTTTTCTTTTTATTTAGAACTTCTGTTTGTAGCATTAACTTCAGTGTGTGTGTAATTGTGTGTGCTGAGCAGGGGCTGGGATTGATGTCCTCTGCTCAGAGATATGTCCAGCACAGGCAGTGATCTATGATTTGCCTTTTGAACTCTCTTGGAATGATTACTGTGCCTGGGATTTAGTTGCTTGGTCAGCTCCATCCCGTGTAATGGAGTCTAAGTGCCTTCTGTGCTGGAATGTGGATATCCCATGGTAGAAGCATTCCTGGAGGATGCAATTTTTACCTCCATACCAAACACAAAACCAAAAGACAGTTTTCAAAAGGTCTTCAACTCCCCACGAGAACCTGATTTTTCTGGCTAGCAGGGAGCTCCAGTGTGCCTCTTACTGTGTTCCCTGTATCTGGCTGAAATGTATTTAAAGCCCACACAGGTGGGTGCTAAGTGAAAATCCCACGGTTTGGCCCTTGGAATATAGTCAGATTCATCTGGGATATGTGACTATATTTGTTTTCAAAAATCTGTGTTTTAGCAAAATCTCATGGATTCCATGGGGTGAAATGAAGAGCAGTCCTTTGAAACTGTGCCAGCGCCTTCAGGCCAGGATTAAGGCATGCATCGTTAATAGCAAAATTAATTAGCTGTTAGAACAATTTACATATGGATAGAATGGGGTTCTTTTTTAAAGTATGGATATCTTCTTCCAGTCTAGCCATTATGGGCTTGGAAATGAAGTTACTGGATGCAGGTGTGTGATCTGCATTGTGTTAGAAAGTTGGATGAGTGGTTGTAACTCTGTTCTGGCTTCCTGACCTCTGGACTGGGGAAGGAGCTGTCATTTGCACAGGGTAAGGCGGTGTCTGGTTTGAGGTGCTGTGAAATTGGCTTCATCTGTGTCTGTAGTGCAGTGATTTCTGCAAACCCAGAAATGTAGGAATGACAGAAAATAGCCTGTTTCTTTATGCTATAATTGTAACACCATTGATCTGTACCATTGACAAAAATTACCACGCTATTTGCATGTTCTGTGGATATCTAACCAGGAAAAAACTCCTGATCCCTTGCAAAATGATGGTGAAGAAAAAAACCAACGATCCTGATGTCTGTTAACACAGGATTCTCTTCATGTCTACCTCAATAATTTTTATATGTCTTTCTCTGAATTTTCAGGAAGCCTGGAGAGCAAAAACATCCAAAGGAGCCCTCATCCTCGCAGTGCATGCATCTGGCAGTGGTGGCATGTGGCGACCGTCTGGAGGAGACGCTGATCATGCTGAAATCAGCAGTTCTCTTCAGCAACAGGAGGCTCTGCTTCCACATCTTTGCCGAGGATTCCCTCAAGCCTGAATTTGAGAAGAAGGTGAATTTTTTTCTCATTTGGTAAATAAATAAATGAGTTAGTTGTGAGTTGCAAATGTCTGAGAAAAATTCCTTTGACAGCGACAAGTAGCATCTGAGCACGTTGTTTACTGTGCACAGTTATAAATTCCTTATGCATGCGTTTTTTCAAAAGAGCTGTATAACATAGAATGTCTGATTCCTCCCACCATGTCTTTCAGTTAAAGGAGTGGCCTTCCTCATATACCAAGAAGTTTGAGTCCAACATTTACCCAATAACCTTCTCAGTAGGAAATGCTCAAGAATGGAAAAAGTTATTCAAACCATGTGCTGCCCAGCGACTGTTTCTTCCGGTAAGGCACCTGGATTTCTGAGTAGGTTGCTTCAGGAAAAGGTTAATTCCACAGAAAGGAAGCTTTGCTGGTGTAACATTAAAACCATTTTCAGGCTGAAACATCTGCTTACAGATATTTTAGTTTGTGCTTTAGACACTGTAAAAAAACAACACAGAAATCCAGCCTGGCTTTTTCCTGGCTAACAAAGGATGTATGTTTCTGATTTGTCTCTGGTTCCATGAGCCTCTCGGGCTTTCCCGGTTCCAGAGAGAGTGTGGGAGCTCTCACAGGGCAGATCTTTTGGGGTAGATGCTGCATGCCTTTCGTAAATAACATTCTTTACAACATGTCCTCTTTATTCAGCATCTTCTTTTCCATATGTTAGCCCGTAAACTGATGCTCTCAGCATTCCCTTTTCCTTGAGTTTTATTTCTTTTTTCCAAGACTGTCAGAATTGCCCTTAAGGTAATAATTCCAGTGTGTTCAAAGTTAGATTTCATGCAAGAGCTTGGTGTGTCCTGAGATCTTCAAGTTCACTGAAAAGTTATGTTATACTCAGTGTCATAAACTTGGAGAGAAGGAAAGTGTTGATACCAATTTTGCATATCAGAAGGTGAAAGAACGTTTTGCATAAAGCAATTTCTGTGGAACTGAGAACATCTATCAAAAATATCTTGTGGGTTGCTGTTGATTGGGGCCACTCCAGTGAAGTGACAAGCTGTTCACATGATCCAGCTTTCTTCATTGCAGTCTTAGGAGAAGGGGGGGGGTGTCCCAAAGAAATCTTTCCCCTCTCAGATGGAAGCGATCAGGAGACAGCTGCACATCCAGATACGTAGCCTGTGAATACATATGTGAGAAAATATGTGCTGTCAGCAGTTCTGCTGATCTGCCTTTTAGGGGTGGACTATCAACTGCACAAAGGCCAGATGGGCTGGAAGTAACTCCAGCTTCAGCAGGGATCCTCTCTCCCCTGGGTAAATATTTGTATCACCTGGAAAATAATCCCTAAGTGTTAGCTTGTTCGATACAGAGTGTCAGGAGGTACTGGCTAAACAGAAATCCCTGTTCTTATTTCTGTGGTATTTTCTGCCATTTTGGGAGATTAATCATAGGAATGTTTTAACTTTTATTTCTCTTCACTATTTTGATGACAGAAAAGGGTTGTGTGTTCATGCTGATTGTTTCAGGCTGGGCAATGCTTTCATTGATTCCATTTTGTCACTCACATGTTGCTGAAGTTCTCCAGTAACTTCTTGTGAGGAATATTAGACTGTTGCATGCTGTGTTAGCAGAATGAGGGGGCAGCTTGGACTGTAGTTGTTTGTTTCTCTAGGGGCAGTTGCAAAATGCTGTGTGTGGTCAGGCTGAGGTTTATGGCTTGGTGTAGGAGGGGCTGTCTGAGAGGAGTTGCAGCTGACACGGAGTTGATGTGGGTATAGTAAAGAAAACAAGCTGTAGTCATAGCTGAGGAGGCAAATGTCCTGTGGGATCCTCGAGCTTTGGTGCTCGAGTTCACAGGCTGGCACAACCTTGGGCTGTTTCTGGCTAATTCCCGCCACTATTACCTTTTTTTGGTGCTTGATAACTGGGTTCTGATATCCCATTTGAACTGTCGCTACACAGTGGGAGCAGAGAGTTCCAAGTGTTACTGTTTAGAGAACTAATTTGACTTTTATTTTTATTAAATACCAGCAGGATATCAGTGTATTTTTTTCTTTATCCTTCCCTGTACTGAGCATTTTTCTCTGCAGCAGCATGAAATGTGCCTGGATTTCGGGAGGACCCCAGGAGAGCAGTAGTTGAGTTTATCAGCTGTTTAGCTCTCAGTTGTGCAAATTGTCTTGCTCCTGATAAGGCTAAGCCCGAGTGGAATGTGAGTCTTTGATTCACAAGTGCCTCTCCTGCCAAAGAAATCTCCTCTGCAGCACCAGCAGGCGTGCGAAAGTGGACAGGAGGGTCTGAGGAATGTGTTCAGGGAAAATTGGGTAAGAACCTTTCAGTGGTTTTACTCACTGATAAAAGCAGAGCTGTGGGATGTGACCCTGCAATTTGCAGTGCTGAACTGTTCTGTCCTGGGCAGCTTGTTGAATCTACCCAGGATGCTAAAATATTAAGGAAGACTGTACAGCATCCTGCATTTTTTAGAGGCATTCTGAGACATCTGACCACATTTGCCACTTAGATGCAGGGAACATAGATGGAGCCTCTGTTTAATCTCACAAGTCAATCTCTTGCTGCACTCTGCTGCAACAAAACCATCCAGGGCATTTGCAGAGATACAGGGAGGAAGATGTGGATCTTTTTGTGAGCACAGAATGAAACCACTTCACTGGGAACTGGTTTGTACTCCTGCCATGGGTGTTAAGGCAGCAGGTGAGGAACGTCCTCTGGTCCCAGGGATGTTGGTCCCTCAGAGCTGGCTGCAGCTGTCTCTGTGCTGCTCTTCCGGAGCTATCAAAACAATCAGCTAAAGTATCCTGAAATGCTTAAGGGATTTTTGGATGATTTTTGGATGAACATTTAGAGCCCTTCTCAAAACACTTAATCTACTTAAGAGCTTTTAAGATAGATTAGCAATATCCCTGTGTTACAGCTTTCCTCTTGAGGGATGCTCAAGTCTCCAGCCCAGTGGGAACAGATGCCAGGGCCTTATCCAGACAAAAGTCTCTGCTGTAACTTGAGTTAATTGCTTACTACAGTTAGGTTTAGTAACTCAGCTTTGTGGTGCAGTTACTCTGGCATCAAGCTTTGTGATTTGTCCCTAATTTTGGATAAAGCTGTGCTAAACTGCCATGTGAGCCCTCACAAACCCTTAGGTAGCCCAGCTTCACAGTACACCAGCGTGTGTTTACACAGGAGTGTGTTATTCCTTGCCAACCTTGCTAACACAGGGAGAATCTATGGAGACAGAAGTTGTGAAATCAAATTACAGATAATTGAGTATTTAAGTGAAGTGCCAGGCTAAATATAGCCAGTTCTGTGCAGAACTTTTTGACAGATTTACTGAGAATACTCTATATAGCTGAAAAAAAAAAAAAAAATCACACTTCTTTTAAGCTGTGAGTGCCTGCAGAGCAAGGGGAAGATGAGCACAGCAAGCCAGGTTTCTGGCCTTCCCTTTCCAAAATCCCAGGCTGTCAGGTGTGTCTGCATGGTTTATGTGAGCTCAGACCTCCAGACAGCCTAGCAAAGCTCCTGCTCCAGGTCTCTGTGTGCCACCTTTAACCTGCACTGCAGGTTCCTGCTCTGTGAGGAACCTCCTACAGCTACAAGTGGTGAAATTAAATCCCCCCTACCCCAGGCACAGCCAGGAGAGATGTGAGCAATTCAAACTGACATCTGTGGGTTTTAAAGGAGTCTTAACATGTGAAGGAGAAAAGTGTGAAGAGCTTCAAGGAGGTAGCACAGCTCTTTTTTTTTTGGCCAGTTGGGTGTCACTGCAGGGCAGCACCTTGAACCCAGGAGAAGGAAGAATGTTTTGACCAGCAGGAAGGAGGGCAGGTGAATCCTGAGAGAAGGGATGCAAAGTGGAGTCAGATGTTGGTAGGCACTGCACAAAGAACTGAAATACCTGCTTGAATCTGTAGGAGAATTATTACAGTCTGTGGACTTCCACAGACTTAAACTTACTTGTGTATTGAAGCTGCTGAAAGAATGTTTTTCTGCTGGAAGAAGCAGTGGCCAAGCTGTCACTAATGCTTGGGAAGGATGAGGAGATGAGGAGTGTCTGTAGTCACCTGTTAAACTTCCCCCTGAACTGGGGTAAATTTTTTCTGCTGGAAAATGCCTGAACTCATTTCTCTAGCAGGGCTCCCTTAGACAAAAGTCTGCGTGGTCTGTACTGTGCTGTGGATCCCACAGGCAAAGTCTCATAGCTTCTGCTCCCTGTGTTCCAGGGTTATCTCCTGTCTCAGACTAAATTTTGGAGTGATTTTTCTTTTTTTAATGTATTTTGATTTTATGTACTTCATATAGCAGGTCCCCATGAATTAAGGCTCTTAGGTGCCACAGAATAATTAACACACAATATTCAGGATATCTTGAAACTGAAACCCCTTTCTCCTGTTCAGCTGTCTGCCTCCTATTGATTTACTCTGACAGTAGCTGTCTTTTTTTATTGGTTTGGTTTTATAATACTGGACTTGAGGATACTTAACATCTGCAAATATTTACTATGAACTCTTAGTGTATTATTGAACTATTTTTGTCACTCCTTTATTGATATCTCCACATGCTGGTTTGTGGTTTTTTTTTTTTGTTTTGTTTGGTGGGAAAATAGTGTCTTGCTGTAATCTTCCATCCAGCAGAGCGATCTGGGCTGTGTTGAATGTGTTTACTTGGAGTTTGTTGTAAGCATAACTTTTGTTTAAAATTCAGAGACAGTTCCTTCTCCTGCTCGCCCTGTTCTGTAGGAAGAACATGTAGTTATCCTGTCAGAAATACAGGTCAGGGATTTGTTAAACTTGACTAAATGTCAGTCTGAATCCCAAAGTGTTCACTCAGGTGAAAAATCTCATTTAAGTCTTTACTCACGGATTTGGCATCTTAGTGGATTCCCGTTGAGCATGCTTAGAGGTGATATTTTTCACCCACTTGTTGAAAATCCTAATGTTGTTCACTCTATTTCACAGGTAATCCCCAGTCACAATACATTAGAATTTATGTAAAACCCAATTTCTTTGGTAGAATTTATTGTAACCTGCATAAATAGATGAGTTTGTCATTAATATCATTGCAACTGGATGAGAAAGTGATTGTTGTGTTCCACAACATGGTGAAAATCCAAGGTCTTTTGGATTTGTTTTTCAAAGAAACAGAGAAATAAATGTGGGTTTTGGCTGAGGCCAAAGTAGGAAAATATCAGTCCTTCAGGAATTTTTGGACAATTTTAGCAAATAATGAAGAAGAGCAACAACAATGCAGTTGCAACTGGTATTCAGTTGTAGGTAATGGTTTCTTTATTACTTTAGAAAGGCTTGAAGCCCCAGATCATTTGTCCCACCATGAGATAGTAATGAATGAGTGTGTAAGGATTTGGGCAGCCACAAGGGGGAACATGGTCAGCAGGAACGGCTGGAATATCCTGGCTCTAATCTGCAATTTACACCCGTCTGACCTGACCAACTTTACTGTGGTTAGTCCTCATACAGAGTCTGGTGACACAGGTCAGAATATGACCTGGTTTGTTTTAATGTGATGTTTCTGTTTAACAGCCAAATTTTGTTCTTCAGGGGCATGCACATATATTTGTGATCAATGGGGTTGTCTTAATTAATGTGAAACAGTTGTATATATTAATAATATATGAAGGTAAGTCTAAATATCCTGGTCTCCTGGGTAACCTTTTCTATCAGTGAAGAGCACTGTATGCTTCACCATTTACAGGTCTTGAAAAGAGCTTGAAAAGAAGTGTAGTATTTACATTTAATTTCTGAACAGATACTAAGTAGTCTTTGCAGGTATTTTTGGGAGCTCGAGGGGTTGCTGCTTCATATGAAGGTTAATCCAACCTCAGCACTCTGGTAACTGTTTTATTGTGCAGTTCAAAAAAATGCTACAGCAAACAACAAGCCAATAATCTGATAACTGCTGTTCCTCTGTGTGATTGCATTTAGCTGATAAATCAATAATCTCTTTCAAGTTGTCAGTTTAAAATAAAAGTACCTTTTGCCAATAATCCTTGTGTTTCTTGTCGCTCTGATTTGTTTTTCATCTCGCTGCGCAAACCCCAAAGGTGATTTTAAAGGATGTGGATTCCCTGCTTTACGTGGACACGGATGTGCTGTTCCTGAGGCCCATCGATGACATCTGGCACCTCCTGAGAGAGTTCAACTCCACCCAGCTGGCTGCCATGGCCCCCGAGCACGAGATTCCAAAGATTGGCTGGTACAGCCGCTTCGCCCGGCACCCTTATTACGGCACCACGGGCATCAACTCCGGCGTGATGCTGATGAATTTGACACGGATCCGCAGCGCTCAGTTCAAGGTGAGAACAAATGCAGCTGTTGCAGCAACTCAGGATTGGTGTGTTTCTCACATCTTGGAAAGCTGAATGTAAAATTGCATGAAGTTGCATACAAAGAGTCAGAGAAATATAGAATACGTATAATGAGATACTAAAAGAAATTAGCGAAAATTATTATTAAAATAAGTGAAACTTCCTCAGGGCTGGAGCAGTGAGAACTTGCAGCTGAAGCAGTCTGATATCAATGTTGAAAATGGCTTCCCCAACTTCTTACCTTTCCCTGGAAAGAGACATGAAAGAACAAACTCAAGGATCTTCAGTGCAGTCGCTCTATTGTTTTTAAAATTGGAAAGCTTGATGTGATTACCCAGAGAAATTGGGAATTTTTGCATCTCTAGTCTGTATTTTTCCCTTGCTTTTATACCTTGGTTTTTACCTTGTCCCTGCGTTTTTCCACTTTTTCACTGTTTTCCCCTCCTGTTACTCGGAATAGGAAGATTGTGAATAGCAGGAGCTCACATCAGAGCTGGGCCCAGGAGACCTTGTTTTCCTGCTTGGATAAACACAGTGAATTCTGCTGTTACAGCTCTGTCCAGGTCTAACATTTCCCAGCAGTTCTTCATCCTTCACCTGGGTGTCCAGCATGGCTTAGCAGAACTTACAGATTTGTGTGTGCCCTCTCTGAGTCAGATACCACACCACTGATCATGATATTAACCTTTGCTTCTGTTTCCTGGCCTGCAGAACAGCTTGATACCAGGTGGTTTGTCGTGGGAGGAAATGTTATATCCATTGTACCAAAAGTACAAAAATTACATCACGTGGGGAGACCAGGATTTGCTAAATATCATTTTTTACTTTAATCCAGGTAAGGAATGATTCTTGGAGTTGTGATTATTATCTGTGTTGAGAAAATATCTTGACTTTTTTTTTTAATGCTATTTATTACTTATAATATGCATAAATACTCTGGCATGAAATTATTGTGTCAGTGCACCTTGGATTTTTAGCCTGTGAAAATGCTACTGACATTGCAGGTAGTGGGGCTTGGACTTGGTTCCATTGAATATGTAAATCTGGATATTTGAAAAAATAATGAAGTATAAAATGAATGATGAAGTGAAGGGATGAAGTTCAGTTTGTGTGTGTGCTTCAGGGTGTCTCTGGACTAGGGTGTAGAAATGTTTTTGTTTCAGATTTTTATCTGAATGGGAAAGTGCCAAACTTTCTGCAAAGCTAAGCCCTGTTTTTCTGAAATTCAGCTGACTTCTGGTACTCATGCAAATAAGTAACAAAGCTAATATAGGCAGAAAGTGAACACAGCCATTGGAATATCTCGTCTTAAGCTGCTTCCAGCCTCTGAGCTGAGTGACCTGGCCTCAGCAGGCACCATGATGGTGTCATTGATGCCCTGCTGGTGAGAAAGCAGAGATTTAAACACTTGGAGCATAGCACATGCTTCCCAGAGAAGCTGAGAACCTTATTTCATGCTTCTAAATGGATGCTGAGTATCCATCCTTACTGCTTTTCCCGGTTTGCTATGTGACCTTGTATTCCCTCAAGTGATCTTAGGAATAAAGCAAGTTTGGAACTATCTTTATTTATTCTGCTCCATTTTCTTTTTCTCTAAGGAGTCACAGGGTAGGTAATTGGATATACCAAATCCAGGCAAATTGCTTTTTGCTTTGCTTCTCCTCCCTCCTGCAAACATCTGTTTACTGCAGACTGATGTCAAACATCAGTGTCCCTGGTACACCATGTATTGCCCTTAATCCTAGGGAAAAATAGAGTGGGAATTAATTTCCAAAAAGAAATCAATGTTGTAGAGGTATGGTCTCCTAGAGAAAGAAAAAGATTGAGCCAGATTAGTTGTGAAGTCAAACTCAAGCTGCTCACTGAAGTGTGCAGGAAAAAAAAACAAAGACTGCAAAAAAATTTTAATTTTGTGATGAGTGTTCTCTGTCAAAGCCACGTGTGGGGACTCCTCTGCACCACAGTCTATCCTTTCCTTGGAACTGGTAAAGAATTTTTTATGAATTGCATAACATCATACTGCTCAAGAAAAGAAAACAAAAGAACTGGATACAATTAACACAGAAAACTGGACTTTCTGGGGTCTTAACCTCTGGTTTGTGTAAGGACTGGCCAAGAGTGCTGCAGGTACCTGTTCACAGATGGGAATTAAAACCACAGAGAACTCTGTTACCTGGGCCTGAGGAGTTGGTCCCTTTGCCCATCTCCAAAGACTGCTCTCCCTTTCTGGAGAGCTCTGCTAGAGAGGTATTAAGGGGAGAAAAGGTTCAGAAAGTTTTTCTTCTGCTTTTCAAGATCCACATGGGACCAGCTGCAGGCTTCCTGAGAAGCTGGGAAAGGCCAAGGGAAGAATTCAATCTTCAGTGTTTCTGCCATGCCCTGCTGGCACCAGCCACGATTCATTGTTCCCCAGGGCTGAGGCAGAAAGGTTGCAGGGACTGGAGTGATTTATGACAAGCAGATTGCAAGCACTGTGTGCACAGAGTTTAAAAAAAATCACCAGGAGAACGGGAGTTATGAGCCCTTTTGAGAAATTAGGCTCATCTCTCAATAACCTAGACCTGTGAAATTAATGAATGATGGCTCTTTGGAGGGCTGTGGATAAAATACACCACCCCTTACGCTCCGCTGTGTAACAAATTGTCGTGGCCTCTGACAGTTCCAGCAGCAAACACTGGATGAACTTTGCGAGTTTTCCCATGCTGGCTCCAGGAGGAGTCAGGATTTTTCATTACCCTCACTGCTGTGTGTGCTTCCCAAGTCATTCCTGTCACTCCAAGAACTCCTTCACATGGCAGAGGGCGCTGGACAGTGCCACCTGGTGTGTACTCTCTGGTTTGATTCTTCCCCTTCAGCTTTCTAAAGGGCTCCCTTGGGTTGTGTTTGGTCCCAGATTTTGTGTTGTCCTGCCTGTTTGTTCAGGACCCACAGCTGGGGTGTGTAGTCACCCATGAGGGAAGGAAGCGTCTGTGTCAGGGATACTTGAAAAAGATGTAACTGAGTATTTCCTGATCCTCAGTCCCAGCTTGGTTTAATTTGCTGTAACTCCTGTCTGTCATGTCTTTTCTGCTTCCCTGTGCCCTGCCTGCCGTGGGCAGAGTGTCTGTACGTGTTCCCCTGCCAGTGGAACTACCGGCCCGACCACTGCATGTACGGCAGCAACTGCAGGGGGGCGGAGGAGGAGGGGGTCTCCATCCTGCACGGCAACCGAGGCGTCTACCACGATGACAAGCAGCCCACCTTCAAGGCCCTCTACGAGGTGATCCGGGATGTAAGTGCTGCCTCGACAGAGCCACTCCTTGTATCCCAGCCTGGATTCCTGCCTCACTCAGACTGCATCAGGCTGGGTAGTTGTGTTTGTGTAAAACCTATCAGACACAAAAGCATGGTTGCTTTGGCCTCTCATGTATTTGAGGTGGTTTAAACACTCCTTCGTATGATACTAATCAAATAGGCTGATAAATTGCTTTTGTATTATGCTGAAGGTAGGAAAAAAGTGTTGGAGTTTCTCCTGCTGGGTCTGCATCTCTGGTCCATAAATTCCCAAGGAAAGCTTGTCCTTCCTGAGCACCTTGAGCCTCTGGGCACATGGAGGGCAGAAGCTTGTCCATGCACACAGGTGAATGTGTCCACTTGGGATGTGTGTGTACAGCTCTGCTTGCCAAAACTCCTGTTTCCTTACAGTATCCTTATGTTAGTAAAACTCCTGTAAATGCACACTCTGGAAGGGGAGTTTCTGAAAATCAGCTGTTTAGGTCAAACATCCGGACAAACTTCTGTGAAGGCAGTACCCTCAAGCAGGCAGGGTGTGAAGTGATAGGGTTGGTGACACTCAGGCAGGTGAGAGACAAAACGTTCTCTACCTGTAGGTTTTCTCTTAGAGAAACTTACAAAATGCCATTTCACAACTAGTGAAAACTAATAATTTTTTTCTTTTCTTTAGTTTCCATTTGAAGACAATCTCTTCCAATCCTTGTACTACCCTCTGCAGTCGAAGTTTCTGGATACAGTGCATACTTTGTGTGGGAGAATTCCACAAGTATTCTTGAAGCAAATTGAGAAAACTATGAAGAAGGTGTATGAAAATCGTGTCATTGTCTACTTGGGGGCCAACCACAGATATTAACTGTAGCTCTCTTTTTACACAGAAATTTCAAGTCTTGTACTCCATTTCTTAAAGGATGTCAATGAAGAATATGAGCTCCTTTACTGAAATTCAGAATTAAAATATTTCTTTATCCAATTTCCTAATAACCCCTGAAATTACAAAAAGCAGGAAGTCCTAGAAGCCTACTTAGGTTGTTGCTGAGAACAGCAGGAGAATCCTTTCTTTGTGGAGTACAGTTGTGGCCTGACCCCCCCAGTCCCTTAGAGTTTAAGAATGTATTCTCTGGCTTGGTAATGTGAATTGCATTAGGCTCAGCCCAAGAATATTGTCAATGAAGAGTAAAAACCAGGTACCATTGATCTATTTTGCTCTTTAAGTGCTATTCCCAGCACAGTAACAGCAGCATTCCACTGCCAGACGTTCTCTGCCTTGGGAGATGGCCAGGGCTGCCCCTGACTCCCTTCTCCTGCTTTGCCAGAAATGTGGGGCGTGGAAATATATTTCTGCCTGGCACTTCCATTCCTGGAATCACAGAACCACAGAATCCTAGAATGGTTTGGGTTGGAAGGGACCCATCATGGACATTTTATTCCACCCCCTGCCATGGGCAGGGACACCTTCCACCAGGCCGCGTTACTCCAGCTCCATCCAACCTGGCCTTGAACACTTCCAGGGATGGGGGAGTTGAGAACTTCATGCTGGGATCATAATGAATAGCCTCAAAGCGGAAGAGGAGAGAAAATGGCTTTGTTGTTTATTTAAAATACTTCATTTGGCTTAAATTTCCAAAGTATAATCATCATCTTGTGATAAGCACAAAGAGCTTATTTAAGTTGCAGTAGCTGAAAGGTGCTTGGGACCAGTCCCTGGGGAACTGGAAGTGTGGACACTCCTACAGAGCAGGATCCAAGAGCAGACTCACTCCTAAAGAGCAGTAATCCAAGAGCAGACTCCCAGAGGGCATTTTCTAGGTGTAAGCCCCAAGGGTGTGTGTAGGAGTGCTTCAAGGAAGCAGCAGAGAAGATGATCTTACTTTTCAAGTCTGTTCAGCAGAAAACACCAGCCGTGACTTGGAACTGCTCTCTTTTGTATCTAACAGGCAAAGTAGGAGCGGGGTGAGCAGGGTGAGATAATGAAGCTTTCCCCTAATGAAAGGAAAACTGGCACAGATGGGATATCCTGTACATGTATCATATGTTAGAGGGAAATCATTGGGGGGTGTGGATTAGGAAAAGGATAAGTTCCGTAAGTTAAAATAGGATTTCTGAGGAATTTTGGAGGTTCACCCCTATCCAATCAGGACTGGTGCACAGTTTCATAAGGAAACAGACACCAAGAGTGTCCCTTTTATCTCACACATTTCTCCCTCCTTGTGTGGCAGTTCCTGAGAGGAGGGAAAATGTGGCCTTGCTGCCATCCCAGACTGCCAGATAAGAGCCTGTGCACGGGATAGTGCCAACAAGCTTTTCCCAAATGCTGGAGTGTGAGAGTGTCTGTGACACAGCCTGGCAGAGAGCAGGGGAATGTTGGGGTAAGGGACAGCAGAACTGCCTGACCTCCCAGGCATGATGGGAAAAGAAACTTGTTTCACCTCTGCTGCAAATTGTAATCACAGCTTGATTAAACAATGTGTTGTGACTCCATCCTTATCTCGCAGCGTTTGCCATCCCAGTGTAAATTGACATGTGAAGGAAGGAGGCATTTAAAAGAAAGTCATTTAAACTTGAGCAGAGATGCCTTTCCAAACCTGCCTTAGGATTTTCTGTTTCAGCTGAAGTTTCAGTTTCCAGTTTAAACAAGAGTACACTTCTGCCTACTGAGTGAAGTTTGCTCATTTGGGTTACATTTCATTGAAGATTTCAGAACCAGGAGGCAGAGATAAGAAGATGAAGCTACTGATTTAAAAAGTTTAAAATAATATATGACAGGTAAACATTTAGGCCAGCAGTTCTGAGAGCTTATATAAAGTATTAGCTTGCTTTTTGGTCTTTATTTTCAACTATCAGGGTAAAGCTGACGCAGGTCTGACGAGGCTGGAGGAGCTGTATGCTGGGCACTCTGAATTCCTGATTTCCATGGTGTCTCCAAACCACAGAAAGCTGCAGAGCAAAGTCTTGCTGCCCAGGCAGTTGCAGCCCCAGTGCTGAGGCTCTGGAGTTTCGGAGGCTGTGGTTGTGTAAGCTGTGATTCAGCAGAACCCTGCAACTACATTCAAATGAAGGAGTGGAATTCATTACAAAACAAAGGCATTATTGCATAGGAACTGATTAGAGATTAAAGCAGTGCTTTTTATGTTCACAGGAGGTGCTACATTTTGTTTAGGAAGGACTGAGTTATGTTCTCAACAGCTATTAAATATATGAAGTATTTGCTTTAACATGAAGGCTCTTGTTAATGTAATATCAGCTGGCAGAAAGAATGGGGGAGGTTCCCCCCTGCTGGGCTTTTTCTGAGGAAAAAAGCAATAATTTGAGCTCTCCAAAGTGTTTTAAAACAATTATGTAACTTTGTTTTTTGTTGTTAGAATTATTAATTTATATTTTATTACAGCTTCCAAAACCATGTTATATTTTAGTTTTAACAGTAGTTGATTGTAACATTAATCTTATTTAGAAACCAGTTTTAATTAATTTTGTATTTCATACTTGTGGCTAATTTCATGTTAATTAGCCTTCATTTATCTTAATAATGGGATATGTAAATACTTACAAAGGCTTTATGTCCTCGTTTCCCCTTCCTCGCCTGTATTTTAGTTCTTTCCAATGGTATAACAGATAGAGCTCACCAGCATTTTGCTTACAGTGGAAACTGGAAACTGCTCTGTGTGTGTGTGTGTGTGTGCACAACATGAGCGTGTGTGCAAAAAATGTCCCTTTTTTGTGTCATGGAATTGCTTGTGGGTTTTTCTTTGACAAATGCACTGAGTGTTACAGCTCCCAAGGAGGCTGAGCAGTGCATTTCTGGGTTGAGGATGATCCCCTGGCTTACAATACAAATAAATGAAATTTTAAGCAAGCTCTGTACTTTGCTAGTTTTCTTTTAAATACAAGATTTTATGCTGGTCTGGTTGGGATGGAGTTTTGTAGGTGTGATGTTATAGTGTGTGTATACAGGGTAGGACAGCAGGAACACAGATAAATGTTCCTCTTTTACAATGTTACTGTAGTGAGAGAGTCTGATATTGGATATAAAGAGACAGATATGTTTAACTTTCCCCAAAGTGCTCATGTGTCATGCTGCAGCTCCAGTTGTGTTACGGTGAGCATAGATCAGAACCTGCTCTCAAAGGAAACTGAAGGTTTTCCATTTGCTCTTTACTATTTCTCCATTATATTTCTTTCCTTGGAGGTCATTTAGCATCATTTCCCCTCCCTCATTCTTGTATGTATTTTTTTGACATTCTAGTATGGTCACTGCTGCACTGTCCTTGCTTGTGACATCTCTGTGTGACAGAAGCTCCTGGCTTGTCTGTTCAGCCAAACCCTGGTGCTGGCACTATTCCCAGCTGGGTGTTGTGTTGGGCTCAGCCACAGCTCTCTGAAGTCAAGAATAAAACTGGCATTGACATGGATGGGCAGAGGTGGGGCCAGCTGTGAAACACCGGTCTGTGTTTGGGGTCTGGGAGGGCTATGAGTGTGTGGGGTGTGTTACACACTCACTGTCACACACTGCTCAGTGATCCAAGGTTTTTCAGTTGCAAACCTGGCTCCAGCCAGTATTGCTGTGAGGAGAGATTTTCCAAGCTGGGAATAAAATACAACTAACTGAAAAAAAAAAAAAAATCTTGACCCTTTATCAACTGCCAGAGAATCTTTTTCTCCTCTCCATCAGGTACAATAGAATGTGATGGAAGAAAACAGAGTGAGCACCCGTGCAGGGGTGGGATGGGGTGGGACAGGCACCAGGCTTGTCCCTCCAGAGGCTGGAAGCATTCCCCCACTGCTCTTGAGGCAAGTGTTTGTCCATGCTGGGATCAGCTTGCACCTCCCGCTGGCACAAGATAAGGAATTGCTATCTGAGCTTCAAAAGAAAGGGCAGTGTTTGGAAATTTAGCTTTCATTCTGGATCGGAATAAAAACCAACTGTCAACGCTTCCTTTGAAATGAAAATGGAGACAAAACACCAAAATGAGAATCAGCATTGAAGATGAACAAAGCACTTTCTTAATGTTTTATTTTGAGGTAAAATATTTTGGTTTGACTTTTACATTTCTATAGATGTACCTTAACTGCTGCTGTTACTTTGTGAAAACTACAGTATAGCTAAAAGCATGTATGTGTAGTTCTGGTAATTAATACTGAAATAATGACCCAGAAATGACACAGCCCTTTTTAAAAAAGACCTGTTTCTTGTAGAAACATCTTTTCCCAAATCCTTCTGAAGATGGTTAATTCCCTGCTAGGAGGGTTAGAACTGTGCACAACAGGTGCCTTCTCAGGGTTCACACCTTTTTTAAAAAAAATATCTCCTTTCCATTCTGTTCAGTGCTTCCGAAGGGCACCACGGTTTCTCACACCCAGGTGAGAAAACAAGTCTGGTTTTAGTCTGACTGGTCCTGTAGTTTGTGGAGTGTTGTCAGGAAGGTCCTGTCCCAGGGATATACTGGGAGGAAGGTGTGAGAAACAGCTCGGAAAGAAAACTGCACCGGCCAGTTTGCTATGGGCTCTTGGATTAATAGGAGACAGACCCTGGGGACTTTTTGGGGTCAGTGGCTGTGCCAGGTAAAGCCTGGAATGTTTGTCACATTTAACCATTCCTTGTTAATTTTTTTTTACGTCCCTGTGGGTACTCCTTTGAAAGAAATACCAGCTTCCACAAATACCCTTTTTCTGTTTTCAGCCTCTGTTTTTTAAGGCACTGTGTGTGAGCTGTTCTCATCTTTCAATATTCCTAAGCCTTCCAGATTTTTTAAAAGCACAGTAAAGATTTTTAGTCATTTTCTCAGAGGAGGGACATAATTTATCTCAGGGTGGCTGTGGTTTACTTTAAAGAAAAGAAACAACTTTCTCTCTCTGCATGGTTCAGAGATACATGATTTTTAGTGTCATGTTATTGTACCATACTCAAGTTTTTGCAACTGTAAATTAAACCAAACCAAACAAAATCCCCACGCTCCTTTTGTAAATCCTTTGATGTGTATCGATGTACAATATTTTCTGAAGACCTAAGTGGGTCTTGAAATATAAGATTGTTCTCGTTTTCTTATTGTTCTCTCTGGATTCTGCAGCATCTCACTTGCTTGATGCTGTATTGAATTGCTACAGATTGTTTCAAAGCACAGCAATCAATTTTCGTTCAAACTGGGTGGAAATACCTTACAAATTGCTGTCACACATCAGTGAAGGGAAACTGCTTTAAGTCAAGTTGGGTCAGGGATCTCTAGATACCTAATCTAAGCTTCATTACTGAGAGCAGAAGTAGCTGCTGGTCTTCCACTCCAAATAATTTTAATTATTGATCCATGCCCAGGGGTTGGACAGCCTATAACTCTCAAAAAGTATGTTTTTAAATCTAAAACATAAATCCTAATGAGGCTTTGTGTAAGTTTAGTGCAAGAAAAAAAAAAAAAACAACCCTGGTTTGTAAAACAGTTTCTCATTGTTCTTTAGTTAGATGTTTAAACCATCACATCCTCTCCAACAAGGTGATTTTTCTTACTGTTGGATCTTAGTGAATATTCTACCAGCAGGCTGGGAACTGACACAAAATGAAATCATGCTCTCTGTGTACATTTTTATTACAAGGTGGGTCAAATACCTTACAAGGAGTAATTATCATTTATGTTTCATTAATGAAGAAGCTGAGGTGTGATTGCCTCACCCTGTTGCCTGAGATCACACAACAAACCTACTACCTATGATGAAACTACCTACAAGCTTTTTGTGTTCTAGGATTGTATTTAGATGTTTCAGCTTTGAAAATGGAAGGAAAAGGTGGTCTGCTGTGAATTGAAATCTTTTCCAGTTAGTAGAGGGGGCTGGAGCTTGTGATCTGCTCTTCGCCTCACCTTGGGACCTTAGTCAGGAAGGAGTGACAGCCCTGCTAGGGGTTCACATCCTGTCCTTAGAGCCAAGTGCTGAGGCAGGGCGAGCAACGGGATCATCCCTGGAGTACAGGGCATCCCAGGGTGGGAGATGTGGGAGGAGAGTTTGCTCGGGGAGACTGAGGAGAGTGATCTTTGAAGATCATTGTGATCTTCAACATCCTCATGAGGGTATGCGAAGGGACAGGTACCGATCTCTTCACTCTTGGGACCAGCGACAGGACTTGAGGGAATGGCATGAAGCTGTCAGCAAGGGTTAGGTTGGATATCAGGAAAAACTTCTTCCCCCACAGGATGCTGAGCACTGAACAGGGAATGGCTGCCCAGGGAATGGTCACAGCCCCAAGGCTGCCAGAGCTCCAGGAGCATTTGGACAACGCTCCCAGGGGTGCACAGGGTGGCATTGATGGGGTGTCTGTGCAGGGCCAGGAGCTGGACTGGATGGTGAGTCCTTTCCAGCTCGTGATCTTCTTGAAAATAAAAAGAAGACAGGCACATCCCTGCACAAACAGGGATTTGGGGTGGGCGGGGGAGCGCGGTTACTCTCAGCCTGAAGGCGGGGAGGAAGGCACAAGAGCTCTCTGAGAGGCTGGGGTGCGAAGGGGGAAAGCTGCATGTTCCCTTCCTCGAGGATCTGCACGGTGGGGCCGGCATGAGAAGGACGATAAACCCCAGCTCGAGAGGAAGCCCAGAGCCGCCCTCAGCCCCTCCCCGCCGGGCATTCGGGAGGACGCTGCAGTGGAACCTTTCCCGCCGCTTTTCCCGCCGCCTTTTCTGCCCCTCCCTCACGGCCGCCCGGCCCCGCCCCGTCACGCGGGCCCTCCCATTAGCCCCGCCCCTCGCTCGGAACAGCCCTTTGGCCCCGCCCCGTACCCGCCCCCGGCAGGCGGGGCCGTGGGGCCGCGGGGCCGCGCACGGGCACGGCGCGGGCGCCATGTTGGAGCGTCTCTGAGCGCGGGGTCTCGCTGTGAGCGCGGCCCGGTCTGCGCGGGACTGGGGCGGGGGAGCCGTGCGGAGCCGCGGGGAATCGCCCGGGCGGATCATGGACGTCGAGAGGCTGCAGGAGGCGCTGAAAGGTGGCGGCGAGGCCGGCGGCGGGGGATGGGAGAGCGGTGTCGCCGCGCTGAGGGGAAGACTGAGGTCCCTCAGACCCTGTGGGGGGAGCGCCCCTCGCTGGGGGCGACGGGTCCCCGCGCTGTGGCGAAGGGGCTGCTCGCTGCGGGGGCTCCCGCAGAATGGGGAGAGCTCGGGGGTCGTTGTGAGGAAGTGGAAGGTAGAACCCCCGATTCACCCATCCAACGATCGTCAGGGTTGCGTTAGGGGGATCTGTGGCGCCCGGGTCTCCCCGGCTGCCGCCCTGGACTCCCCGGCCTGGCCACCCCTTCCCCCTCATTTCTGCCGCTTCCCCCTCATTTCTACTCCTTCGCCCGCATCCCGGCCCCTTCCCCCGCATCCCGGCCCTGCCCGGACCTGTCCCCTTCTCCCTCCCCAGTCCTCTCTGTTCTGGGCTCAGCTTGAGGAAATCGGCCTCTCTCTGTGCCGTAGCTGCTCAGAAGAAGTTGCAAATCAACTTTTGCTACTCTGGTGCGTGCGGTTTCTCCACAGGAAAAATAATAGGTGTTTCCCAGGTCTGGGAGGCTGGTGGAGTTGATGGGAACAGCCAGAACACTGTGAGAGCACGGCAGTGTTTGTGTGGGAGCTGTACTTACAGTTAAAGCAAATCATTAATTATTGTGATTTTTGTTATGTCCCGTCTTCTTTTACCATTCTTTTGTGTCGTTTTCATGCCAACAGATTTTGAGAAGAGAGGAAAGAAGGAAGTGTGTCCAATACTGGATCAATTTCTTTGTCATGTTGCTAAGACTGGAGAGACGATGTAAGTGTGACTGTTTTGGTGGTCCTCAGCTGTGACTTACAACAGTTCTGCATTTTAAGTCAATGAGATTCTACCAGGATTCTCTTTTTGCCTGTAGGTTGCTTCAGTGAGCTAAATAAGCTTTCCTTAGTTCCCATTTAATTTTGTGTGGATTAGTTTAGTTTGCTGATAGTTTTATCTAACGGGCGCAGACTTCTTGTATAGGCTTTGCTCTGGGGTCTGTCAGGTCGTACTGATCTTGCTCAGCACAATAGAAACCTGTTGCTTTTCCTGGATTTTAAGACAGATTCAGGTTTTGTAAGTGGCAAGTTCAGCTGCTGTTGCAACGTCTGCTGTACACTCTTGTATAACTGTGTTTGTAGTATCTAATTGTCTTATTTACATAAAGATATCAGTGGCTCAGATTATTTCTTTCTGGGCTCTGTAACCATCCTGTGATTGTGTCTGGGTGCTGCTGGTGAAGAGGGGACAATCCGGAGGTGCTTTTTGCTGACGAGATGTGTGGGAACTGCTCTGAATTGCCGTCGTTTTTCAGCTCTCACGGGATATTCTCTTTCCCTGCCCTTTCTGTCCCGGTTCTCCCGGTGGTTTCCCCCCGGGAGTGCGAGCTAGCGGGAGAGAGCCGTGCTCCTTTCACGGATCGGTGCTGGTGACTTCCTTGGAGATCACTATTTGGCAGGAAGAGGAAAGGCTTCCCCGGCTGCGTTGCCGTCATATTACTCACTTTCTGGCGCCCAGGCAGTCTCCTTGTTTTTGAGGCCTAGTGCCAGACTACGGCTCCAGCAGGGGAGATGTGCTTTTACGAGTGTTTCGTGAGCAACCAGTGACCGCAGGGGCTTTGTTTGGGTTTCTAGAGTCCCTCTAACTTGTAAGAGGTTTTGTAGGTTTTGGTGTTTTTTTTTGTTTTGTTTT
>VZRN01000404.1:4386228-4493447 GCA_013397935.1 Dasyornis broadbenti
TGTGGTAACTTGCTGGTACTGCTTGGATTAATGGTTTAGAAAGAAAAACAAGTTCTGAAATGTACTTTGCTCTTTGAATAGAAAGCTCAGGCTCAGCAGACATACACAGTTGTAATGTTTAATATTTTGGTGTAGCGTTTATTATACAGAAAAAACACACCACAGTAAGCCCATACTAAAATATGCTTAAAATATTTTTCCCATTCTGAGATATTTCTTCAGGTTGTTTTTACTGTTTCTGCCACTATCACATTTATTCCAAAGTAATTTTTAAAAAGTGATTCTATAGGGGCACGTTCTTGGAAAAATTATTTCCTCTCTGATTTTATTTTCATTTAGGAAATCTAGGTTTATTTTTTTATTATTTTTATTTTTTCAAACATAAACCTGAACTGGAATCATGTCATCTGATATACAGATCTTTTGTTGATCTATGTTTCCAGGGTTTTCTCTGTGATTTTTTTGAGATCTGTAGCTCTTTTCAGCATTCTTGAAATTTTCAGTTGCATTAAATTGTTTTTTAAAAAGTGTTGGATGTGAACATCAGAAATGTCTCATATATCTGGAGACAGGTATGGAAATACTGTTCTATAATGTTAATTTTGCTTCAGATTGTGTACCAGAGTCTGTATTTCTTCATCAAAGATGCTTGTGGGTTCACTGGTGTTTTAGGTATCAAAATACCAGGAAATAAATGAATAAAAATTAAAATCTCCTGGGAATCACTCATGTGAAGATTGATAACGTGCATTTTAAGAACTTAATGTATTTTTAAGCTAGTACAGCTTGACCGTTGTGCAAGTATTCTGGAATACACAAACCTACCAAATACATATAAATTTTAAATGCTCTAGATAGTCTTTATTTTCACTTATGCAAAAGTAGCTTTGTGTAATAGAATCTAAACCAGTAATAAATAGATACCTTGGAATGAGAAGATAAATTAATAGTTTGCAGTGACATTTGTTAGGATTTTTACAAAGTTCAGAGTATAGTTTAACAAAAACAAACAGTGAGGATGATTTAGTCAGATGTAATTACACCAGTGGTTTGCAGACTTGATTATTGAAAAACAATGGATCTTACTCAGTCACAGCCTGTTCCCAATGTAACAAACAAAAAGTACTGAGGCAAATCAGGACATGTGAAATGTGAAATATTTTTGCTTTCAGTTATTAATTCTAGGAGAGTTATATGGTCTTCATGGGGATTCTGTCAGCTTTTTAACTTCATCATGAATGCTGATTTTTAGAGGATAAACTGCAGCCTGCATCCTGGGGTAAATGTTCTCACCCCCCATACGTCTCCAGATACAGTTACAGCAGATCTTTGTGACTCTTAGTAAACTTGGTTTGAAAAGGTACTAATGAAGTAAATTCAAGTGACTCTTTAGGTTCTCATCCAAGCTTGATCATGGCGCACGGAGCTTTCTCAACTGATGGCAAGCAGAGGCCCAGGTAAGGTCGCTGGGTCCCTCCCTGCCCCCACATGTTCCAAAGTGCTTATTCATCTCAGGGAGTTGGGAACAGGTAGGTGCAGGTTTAGGTGAGGCTCTGATCTTCCTGGGATTTCTCTGGCAGCAGCCTTGGCTGGTGCAGCCCGTGTGTCACTGTTTCACTTGGGCTGCTCAGCTGCTTCTGCAGCTCCATAGAAAACTGGGGCAGGAACTTCTCACAGTCCTGGCTCTTCTGGACACGGCTCAGTTCATTGATCCACCTGTTTTGTTCCTGGAAGCTGGTGCATCCCACTGCAGTGCAAGTGGAGAGGTGGTGAAGGGGAGGAACAAAGGGTGAGAGGTGGTAAAGCCACCGCTGCAACTATGATAAGGTTCTTCGAGAGTATCTTTATTGTGATTAGAAGTCTTTTTCATGTACAAGGAAGGTGTGGAACAAAAACGTTACTAATTTTGGTTCTATTATCAGTGTAAGCTTAGTTGTGTTATCAGTGCTGTGCAGTAAAATCCTGATCATACAATGATGTGCATTCACTTCATCTTTTTGAAGTTGAAGCTTTCCTGTTGTGCAAAGTTAACCATTCACTTAATTGCTGGTGAGATTACGGCCCACGTTTACAAAAGCCAGTCTAAACTTCCTATATTAGAGGTGACAGAAGCAAAAGTCTGATTGCTTGGCTGCTTTGAAATATATTTTTGTTTCTTAACAGTTGCCATGGTAAGATTTAGCCTTAGGTGAAATATAAAGTTTATTATTCAACCTTTTTTAAAGTTGTCTTGAGTCTTAGGAATTTTTCTTTTTTCTTTTCAGAGGAGTGACATACTCCTTAATTACCCTGCCTTTTTACTGACATATTAACATGGAATTTCCTTAGTGAGACCAAGTACAGTCAGGGAGTTTGTTATAGCCTCCTTGTCTCCAGTTTGTAACAGACCAGTGTGACTTGGAAAACTAAGGAAAATGAAGAGAGAAGAAATTTGTGTAGTCCTGATACTTTACTGTATCTGAAAGACCTTTAAAAACAAGATGTGTTTTTGTGCTTCTTTTGTTTTCATAAGAAATCCACTTGCCTATTTTTTCTGAAGTAGAAACAGCTTTAAGAGATGGGGTAGAAATCAGAGCACTGCAGTACTAGAAGTGAAGTGCAACAGTGAAATTTTTTTGTTGTTTCTGAAGAATTCTTAAAAATAGATATGAAGATCACTTATCAATTGTGATCTTGTGTCCTGTATTTAAAGTATTTTCTTTTCCCTCTTAGGAAATTCTCTTGGGTTTAGAGTCACTCTGCCCCTTCAATAGTAAAAATGTTTTTAAACCATTTCTTTAGGTACTTCAAGAAAATCCAGTGTGTTGGACTGGAAAGCAGAACTAGGATTTTCTGAAATGGAAAAGAAAACTTAGAAAACTAAAGCGATCAAAAATACTGTGTTGGTGTTCTATGCATTTCCCCACTGCTGCCCTGGGGCATGGAACCTATAAAGTGCAGTTTTAATGGCTTTCTGTAGTGGAGAGAATAATGCAGAAGCTTACTAACAGTGAAGGAATCCAGACAGTAGTGAAGTACCAAAATCTGGAGCAGTACAGTTCATAGGCAGAAGTGATTAATTGTAAAACCCTTCGAGGCCTAAGCAGAGAGCACTGCCCAGGATGTGATGCAGTTACACCAGTTCCTCCCCTTAATGCAGCATAAACAGCCATTAAAATACATTCTGGTTTAATTTCTTCCTGGAGTGAAGTTCTTTTGGAAGCTCTGAAATGTTAATTTGAACCTCATCTGAGCCTGAAAACAGAAGCTGTGTCTTTGCATGTTTCCTTGAGGGCCAACATAAGTGGGTTTTTTGAAAAGTTTCTTGAGTCAACTTTGATTCATGTGATTGTAGGGCAAATATGGACATCAGTACTATCATCATAGAATAGTTGGAAGCAACTTCTGGAAGTGATCCAGGCAGACCCCGTGCTCAAGGGAAACTTGTTCCAAAGTCAGATAAAATTGATTAGGGCTTTGTGCAGCATTTCTGAAAATCTCCAGTCATGGCAATTCCATACGCTCAGTTTGGCTCCTGATTCACTGCTTATCCACGTGTACGGGGAAGAATGTTTCCCTTGGAGCATTCTGGGCCTGGTGCCTCTCACCCCGCACTTGCACACCTCGGAAAGGAGTCTGTTTCTATCTCCCTGCATACAATTATCCCTTTAGTGGTGAAAGTCAGCAGTGAGATTTCACCACCCCAGCCTGTTTTCAGGAGGCAGAGGTGCTGCCTTAGCTTCCTGCAGCAGCTTTGGTCACAGCACAGGCTGACAGTGCTCAGCGTCCGCTCTGCCAGCACAGGGGATGCCCCGCTGTGGGCTCTGAGCACCAGCGTTTGTAACTGGGTGGGGTTGGACTTTGGATCCCCAGCACCACGGCACTGCAGTGGAGCCTGATGCTCCACTGGGGCTGCAGCTGCCCAGCTTTGCCAGGGCAGACTGTGCTGTACCTTGCTCAGGTTGAACTACGGTGTTCTCTGGTCTTCTCTCCTCAGCAGTCAGTCAGGTGGATCAGGGATGATTTGCCTTCGGTAAATTACATAACTGTAAATGTAAGTTACATAACTGCAGTTCTACCAAAGATAATGGCAAAAATACTTTTGACCTTTTGATGCTGTTTCATGTATCTTATGTAGCAGTGAACTTTTTTCTTAATACATTTTAAACCTTTTTGAATCAGATTAACTTTTCTATTAGTTTGTTACAGCAGGAAAATTGTCAGCTGTGGGAGAGCTGAGTGAAGATACAGTAGCCATGAACTCCTACAAGAATAAGTTTGCATTCTCATTTTAAGTGTGTTAACTATGTACTCTGAATGCTTGTGTAATATCCTTTCTCTTGTTACAAATATATAGATTTTTTAGCCATGTGTTATCTGGCTAATTTCACATGCTTAAATTTGAATCTAATTTTTTCTCTGAAGCATGTTCTCTGCTTTCATTCAACGAGCAGTTTTCCTGCTCGACGTGTGTGCTAGCATTTTTTCTAATTTGGAGACAACTTACTTTCTGGAAATCTTAATACCTATTTGGGAAATGTAATTCCTTATGTTTTTTTAAAAAATGAATAAAACAATTCTCCAGTTTCTGCCATAATAATCAGGATCATATTTTTCTGAAAGAAGCCTCTGTTTGCTTTTGTTAGTATAAGCCTCTTCCATTTCCATGTTGTCAGCAAAGCAGGAGATGTGAGTAAACTTCCTTGCATTGTTGTCCAGTATTACTCCTCACTAGCTCCATTCCATTCAGCATCTGGAATTACCTCCCACTAATTCCCGCTCCACTAGCACTGTGTTTCTGTTCCATAATCCACTGATGTGTTGACAGGACAGGGATCTTTGGTCAAAAAGCCTGCTGACGTACCTTTGTCACTACCGATTTAGCTTCCTTGCTCTTTTACCTCTACTATAAACAAACATTTCTGTATGTATGAATTGTGTAGCTGTAGTACTTCAGAGCAGTCAGTGGTGATACCGATGAAATCATTTGCTGCTTTGGGAAACACACACTGTTGTAGTGTTTTATTTTAAGTGCTGCCACTTCGTATCTGTTGGGAGTGGGATTTACAGTATAAAGGTCAGACTTTAACTGCCATTATAAAATGTATGTGATGAACTGAGCCTAATAAACATTAGACTTTCTGTGGAATACATGTGTAAGGGAAGGCGAAAGGCAAGTGGCAGGCTCTGATTCCAGCTCTGTGGTTTTGGGTTAATTGGATTGTTTTATTCACAAATGTAGCTCTTTGCACATTTGGATTTGCACCGTGAGTGTGGCTTCCTTCCTTGTTGCTAGACACAGTTTGTTCTTGTAAGCACATTTCCTGATAATCTTTTTGGCAGCCTGTCCATGTCACTTTGTACAGAAAACCATGCCACCATGTATCCTCTTGTAGTTAATGCAGTTGCAGGTATTTCTGATGATCACTTTTACTTGTATTCTGTGGTCATCCTTCTCCTCAAGCTCAGTTGTCTGCATTGCTTGATAGGATTTGTTGTCATCCTCAGGGTTTATCTCAGTTTGTACCTTCACTTCTCAGTGACGTTGCTGTAGTGGCTGCCTCAGTGTGACCTTTGATATTTTCCAGTGGACCTCGAGTCTGTATTCTGTGGGTGCTCTGCTTGTTAGTATTTCATCTCAAGTACTTTCCCAGGCATTTGGGTATTGTTCACTCTATATTACACTTCTCAGTGGCAAGGATGTTTTTCCATTTTTACTTTGTAATTGATGAGCCTTGATCCCTGTTCCTTTGGGAAGGTGTTCTGTATTGCTTTCTAGTCTGCTGTAAGGAAGTTAATTTTTGAATGAAGAATGTTGTAATCTTATACTTTTTTTGTTCTGTGGTCAGTTTTTGCCTTTAAAATAAAAGAAAGTGAAAGGTACTGGAGTTTGATTTAGATAACTGTATTCACAAATGTACTTCCTAAAAAATTTTGAACTGAGTTTTTTTCTGTTCTGTGGGACAGCTGTATTCTGTTGGAGTCAGCTGAATATTTATCAGCAGAGATCAGAATTAGTCCCTTGATGATTACAGATAGTGCTTTAATGTCTTCTTCAGCTGTCTGTTTCCATAACTAAGTCTTAATCTCCGTTGTTCCTGGCACGAGCAGTAGTAATTTGCAAGCAGCAGAGGTGAACACTCACACTACTGAAGTAGATGTAGCTCTAATGTCTTGACAGTTTCCCTGGTTCTGGAATGAGCTCATTGTACTCCCAAGGAGAGCAAAGACTGGATTTAGGCTGACAACAATCAGTGAGTGAAAATGGAAAAACACCTTGTGTGCTTGTGGGAAATACCAGTTTTTCCTCTTTTGAGCTCTTCAATGTATTTTTAATTAAAGTGAAAGGTAACATGAGGTAAAATCCTACTGAAGATAAAATGTGAGAGTGTTTAATTTTATATGAGTTATCGGGTGAAAGGGAACAGGACGCTCCCCCAGGATGAGTGCTTTGCCAGTGTTTTCCTAACAGGAGCACACTGCAGCAAAGCTCACTGTTCCACTGAATTCACCCAGCTAGAGCACCTGAACTTCTAAAATGGATTGCTCATTTAGAAACACCCATAAAGGATCTAGCACTTGCTTAGAGCTTTCATTTGATGTTAGGGTGAGGGATTTGTCCGCTTGCCAGAAGCATGTGAGAAGCCAGTCTCCATTGGGGTACAGGGGATTTTACTGTGTCAATCTGTTGTCATTGTTTGGAATTTCCCGTGTTAATCTGCACTGTGTGAATGCTGAAAATAGCAACAGTGTGCAAAATCATGACACTAAAATGAGTTGCATCAAAATACAGTTAAAATAAAGCACGGGAAATAGAAAAATAAGTTTTAAGTACGAAGAATATTTGACACAAGAGTGGAATTAGGTAAGGTGGGTTCTGTTACCTGGTAAATGAGTGCAACTGCTTAAAGGAATGGCTCAGCTCCCTACAGTCACATCACACATGTTATTCTGCCTTATCTGCAGCATTAGTTTTGTGGTTAGATCAGTGATCTGCCTCACCTCACTGTGTGTGGGATCACAGGAATGTGTGGGAGCAGCAGAGCAGGCTTGTCCCTTTTGGTGTAGACCAAGGACAGGGTGAAGTGTGTGGTGGGGCAGCACCCTCCTGCTCTGCACTGGGATGAGATCCCAGTGGGAACCTCAGCATGGCTCATCTCCCCATTAGTGGGAGTTCAGTTCTGCAGCTTTTTGTCCTAGAACTTTTCAAAAGTATTTTCTGAAAAAAATTAAAGCCATTTCTCTACCGTTGATCACTCCTGGTTAAGAAGCAATCTGTTTGTATCATAAATAATGAAATAGTAATTCCTGTGCAAAAGTTAAGATGTCAAATGGCAACAGGTTTGGCTTTTTTAATTTATTGGTCTGAAAATGCTGGCATCTGTATTTTACAGGCAGTTCTTAAGATTTTTAGCTTCTGCACCCTTTCTATACAACTGTACTTCCAGGTATCCTTGTTTATGCCCAGTGACTAGATCTCAAATTAGGGTGTGCTGAATAAAGTAAGGATTGATACAAAACCCTGGCGGGAAAGGTGGAGGGAGTTGTCGTCTCTCTGTGCTGCCTTCCCACCCAAAGAGCAGAGATACTCGAGGAATGAGCTGAGCATGGCCTTGGTCTCATTCTCTCCCAGGCCTGCAGTGCCGAGGTTCCCTGTGCAGCTGTAGATCCCATGGCTGCTGGAGAGGATCCCTGGATGCTGCTCCGTGTGCTGAGCCACTGCCAGTGAGCGGGACAGGACAGGCAGTCCCGGGCGGGCTCCCGTGCTGCCTCCCCGCTGCTGCTCTGTGCACAGCCTGGGGGAAGGGAGCCACACTGGGGCTCTTCATGGCTGGCGTAAGTTCTGTGCTCCCTGCTGGCACACACGGGCCTTGGATTTGAGTGGTGGCATATTCCATCTAGTCCTCAATATTCCTGTTTGGATACATCTTGCATCGAGGCTGTGAAAGAGCAAGCTAGGA
This sequence comes from Dasyornis broadbenti, assembly GCA_013397935.1. NCBI lineage: Eukaryota > Metazoa > Chordata > Aves > Passeriformes > Dasyornithidae > Dasyornis > Dasyornis broadbenti. The sequence goes on from VZRN01000404.1 coordinate 4,394,169, forward strand.
AGTTTGCTTCCTTGCCAGGGGTTTGAATTGGGTGTGTGATTGCTGAGTGCACTTTATTTTCTCTGCCTTTTCACTTTCCAAATAGTTCTGGAGATCCCATTGATAGACCAGAATAGAAAAGGAATTAACTTGTTTTGGATGAAACTTTAATTTTTCTTTTGACAGCCTGGGGAAATGACTGTGTCTTAGAGTGTATCTTCATCTCTTACAAGCTCTAGAAGAAGGCACAGAAGTAAAGAAACAGTTATTAAAGTTGGCAAGTTACTTCACTTCAAAACACCTGTTTCCTACTAGCAGGTCTCTGTGGGAGTGTCGTCAAAGTCAGCAAAAATTGGGGGGAGCAGAGGTTATACAAGTGACTCATATCTCTTGTTACACGTTATGTGAATCACTCAGAGATTGTCCTCTGGTTCTTTCCTTTTGTATTCTGAGGACATTGCCTTAAAATCAGTCTGGCTGGACATAAAGTGCTGCATCCTAAATATACTAATTTGTATTTTTTTTTAAAATTTCTGCTTGTCAGAGAGACAGTAGTAGAAGTGTGGAGAGGAAAATACTTCCTTTTTCTAAGTTTTGATATTCCTTTTATGGCCTGTTCAATGAACAGAATCAATAGTAGATCTACTTTGGTTTCATTTTATGTTCAGTGTGGTATGCAGCATCTCTCCAAAACAGATGGCATCCTCTTAAAATTTAAATCAAGTAATTTTGTAATGAACTTAAATACTGTGAAATCTGAAGACAGACATCCCACCAGGACTCCTGGGACTCTTCATGTTTTAAGTACATAGCTGGGTCTCTGAAAGCTTAACATCTCTTCAGTATAATGTTTTTCTTAATTAAACCTGTAATCTGTGAGGCAATTCCAGAAAGATTTATGAAATAATTTCAGTATTTTCATTTCAGGAGTTAGCGTTGTTTAGGCACTCTGAAGTTTTTCTCGAGTTCTTCAGCTAATTTTAGGTTTTGTCCTGCTTTGCTTCAATGAGTCTTACTGGAGTTTGAACTTCAAAATCTTGTAGAATTCATCAAAAGTGTGTAGGCCATATGTACTCCCTTAGGGTTATGTCTGATGTTTTATTGCAGTTTTTAAAAAAGGAGATGAGTAGGTCAGGCTGGTTGTCGTCTGCACTCCTGGAGACTTGGCAGTCCAACCTCCACCTCGTGTTCAAGTCATGTGTTGGTGTTGGGGAGCATTTTATGTGTTACAGCAAAGCTTTGCAGTGCAGTGCTAATTATGTGAGAAAGAACCATATAATTTGTTCAACATGGATAGTTTTTCCTTAAAAATAGTAAGAATTTTCATGTTTGTCAGATCTTGCCCAGACAAATTTGTTAAACATTTCAGGCTTTTGGCTCTTCTTGCTGAAACCTCATCTCCCAAAGCGGCTGTATGAAGTGGCAGAAGAATCAAATATAAGAACTTGTTCAAAGGTCAGAAGAAAACAGAAGTTAATTCTCTGACATACAAAAGTAGTGCCGATATTAGCAGAGGGTTCTCCTCCTCCCCAATAACCGTTGTGGTGAGGGAGAAGGCTGCTTTCACAGTTTCACCAGTACAAGCATTTTGCATAAGCACGAGATAAGGAAATGGGGAGGGATGTCTTTTACACGCTGGTAGTGATATGATTAGATTATTTCCATGTAAAATGTAATTTTGTTTGGATATGCATGTTTGGAAGGATGAATCCTATGCAAATCACGTTAGTAGAGTTGCAGTCATTCCTTGCAAGCAATTTTGTGCTACTAATTCTTTGAAATCAAAGCATTGCATCAGATTGTTTGCCCTGCTTTGTGTCTGAGGTAGCCTGTTCCTTGTTGAAGATGCTGTTCATCAAGTAGAATTGGTGCATTTCTAAACTTGGTTGATGTTGCTTGGCAAATTCTGTTGATCTCTAGTAATGGATTAGTTCCAAGAGAAAATCATGTAATTCAGGTACAGGTGTGAAATAGATTGATTGCTTTTACTAGAGAACAGACTTATTTAGGATTGTATTCTTTCATGTTTCTGCTCTGGCAATGTTAGAATGTGTCTAAATTAGTCTCTTCTATTTGTTGTTGTTTTCTATTTTTCTTCCCTGTGCAGTGGAGATATTTTTGCTGCTTCATCAGCTCTCAGTGACTCAGTGTGTTATTGTAGCATTGTTCTGACTGTGGACTTCCCTTATACTCCTTTGTGGCTTTCATCTTAGGGCTTAACTTTCTTGTTTTCACCTACTAATTTTGACCCCATTCTGGGGTTCTATGTAGTTGTGTGTGGGATTAAAAAAAAAAAAAAGGTAATTCATTGGCGATTTTTTTGCGTAGCCTGTCATTTAATTTAATCTCTACTTGTTCATTTCACGTCTAATATCTTCCCCCACCCTTTCCTAGCCTTTTGTCATGTTGTCTCTCTAATTAGATGTAAATCTTCTCAAAACTTGCTGATGTTTCTCATAGGATTGGCTGTTTGGTCAGGTGCTGTCTGCTTTCCTGATTGACTCTGAAAACACAACTGTCTTCAAACACTGAAATCTCTTCCATCCATGTTTTTCTTTTATGTTTCTAATTTTCAATGAAATTGCAAAGTCAGAGACTGCACTAGGGTACAATATTAGGGTGTTAAACATCTTTTCATACCTTAAAGTGCATTATTATCATGTGTTAAGTGTTTAAGTTAAGTGCAAAGACTGAACTGTTGGACTCTGTATGAGCTTTCATGCTCTCAGTTGTTGCTTGATTATTAGAAGTGCTTTTTAAAAAACAATTAAATTGTTGAGTTACAATACCATCGGTCTGTCCTGGGAGAATATGAAATGGGTGGTGTCTGTATGGATACAAGCTGTAGTTCTGAAGTGCTGTGATCAATTGCTTCTCTTCAGCCATTCCTTCACCTTCTGACTCTTTTTCTTGTTAGGTGCTTTTTTCATGAAATCAGTTTCTTCCTCTTGATTTTCTCTATGTCAGAGCAAATCATTTGGGTTGATAAAAGGGAAGGATGGTGCAGGAGCTGGTGGGAGGGAAGCAGAGGACTCTTATGATAAGCTGGCATTTTTTTGCTACATGATTTGGAGTATGTGTGGAACTACAGGCTCATTAGCCCAGGAGAGCTCTTTGTACAGGTGCGTTTACACAGGGTGACCCAGGTATTGTAGTGAAAGGTGCCTTGATGCACATAAAATGTATATAGCTACAAAGCTGTCGTGCTCTAGAATGAAAGTACACTGAACCAAAACATCTGGGGATCAGCTAATTTTTTGAAGTATTGGTTTTGAAGGTATTGTTACAGATCATGCAATGTTCTCAGGAACTTTTTTGTCTGAGTGGCTATAAAAGCTCTCAAAGTTGCTGGTACAAATTCCCAAGCCTGTGTAGTGGACAGGAAGAGCATGGTTTGGAAGAAAAGGCTGATTATGTGCAATGCTGAGTGGGAAGAGCAAGTATTTATAAACAAGCCTGTTCTGAAAGAAACATGAACAGTATTTTCTTCATGAAATTTCTTCAATTTGTTATTCTTACAGACCTTAAGATGTTTACCAGTTATTTTCCAGTGTATAAAACTTAATGAGCTTGTGCATAAAGCAGAATGTAGAAGAGTTTTCTCTTGCTTCTGTTTGGCTCGTGATTTAACTACAGAAATATTGACCAAACTTTTCTCTTGGTTGCAGGTTCTCACATTGTGTAACAAAGCAGAGAAAATAGAGGTCTTTCTCAGGAAGCTTGTGATACATGTGGAGTATTTTTCTTGTCCTGAAAACAGATATTTGGCACTTGTTTGTCTCTTCTGTTTCTCTTTTTAAGTGACCAGTCTTTCAGTGAATGGTGATAAAACTTGTAGAGGTGCAGATATAGATTGCTTTGATAGCTAGGAGGATACACCACTTTTAATCTTAATTTTGTATTATCTAGCAGTTTTTCCCATTGTTTATGAAGGAGTTGGTTTTCTCTGTGGACGAGATGTGTGAGTTTGTAGAGTTCAGCTGGTGCCAACTTGTACATGTCATTTTCATAGGCCGGTAAAGCAGGAACAGTGACTTTGCCCTTGTGACACTCACTTTTGATCACTTCCACTAAGTAAATGGGAACTGAGAAAACCTTACTATCCCTGCAGATAATTTTGGGGTTTTTTGGTCAGAAATGAGTTCATTATTTTAACAACACTGATGTCAGGAGAGGCACGGGACAGCTGTGTTTATAGTTTGAGCTGCAGCTCTGTCTGAGATTGCACTGAATGTAACAGTGGCCTTTGAGCAGTTCAGCTTTCCTGCTGCTGCTACTGCTGCCACAGCAGCAGGAAACTCAACAGTGCTGGAAAAAAAACTGCTGGAGAAACACAGTGAATGTCTGAGCAGCAAGGCTTGCTGAGCCCCTGCTGCTGTGGTTACACTGCTTATAGCAACAGCTTGTTGAGTTGATTTAAGCTGGTGTTGCTATATCTGGGTTAGCTGTGGTCAGCCTTGTGAATGCAGGATGAGTTTATCCTTAAACTCTGCTGCCTGGGTTTGTAACCTGTCCTGAGTTCCCTGGTCAGCAGGCATTTAACAAGTGTTTTGGAATGCAGGTTGAGAAATACTTTCTAGTGTCAGTAGTTCAGTGTATTGCAGATGTAAGTTCTGAACCTTTTTATAATGAGAGAAATACTGATTAAAAGTTAGGGTTTAAAATCCAAGTGATAGTTTTCTTGACTTCTCTATATGGGCAAAATGTTACAATCTTTGTTTTCAGTAGCTTCAGCATTGTAAAGGAGCTGGTGGATGCTGCTTTCAGGCAGTAGATTGCCATTTTAAAACTCATGTTGTTGATTTATTTCAAGCACTGATGGATTAATAGTCTGTGAAAAGATAAGTGTTACTATTTAGCAAGAAATAAGTAACAAAGAAAACAAAAAATAGCTCAAATTTTAAAGTGTGGAAATATATCCAAGTGGGGTTGTCAAAGAATGTTTAGAATAATAGTGGAATCCCCTTTCATGAGGCAAGTAAAGCTCTTGGGATGCTCTGTGGGGAGTAATCCCACACTGTCATGGGGTTATTTACTGTGGTTCATGGTGTGTTTATGTATTAAATCTGTGATTTGTTACAAACACTTTGGTTTCATGGTGGTAGCATTGCAGAATTGTACAGCTTTTTTATTTAACGTTTGTAGTAGTAATGCCTAATATTGTACATTGGAACATTATACTATTGTGCTTTGGGTGTGGAATGCTGATTGGGGACTTAATCCAGTGAGACTCAGTGGTGCTCTTTAATCTATACCATTCTCTTTTGGGACCTTGGTGTTTATTTATTTATTAATTTTTATTATTATTATTCACTAAGTCCTGCGATCCCTCCTGTTGTGAGGTGCTTAAAGGTCTCTTGTGTGGGAAAACAGAGGTTTGCTTTCCTCTTTGGAATTCCCCCATTCTTGCAAATTTGTCATCCTTAATAAAAGACAGGAGCTTTGTGTTTGGATCTCTATAGATAAACACGAGCTATGTTTTCCTCCTTTTAATCTCATAATTATTTATTTGAGACAAAGGAGAAAATGAAGGCAAAGATAATGTGGCACTGCTTTTCTGGTGCAAGCAGGCTGATAGAGCTTCTTTGGCCTATGGTTTGAGATTTGGTGATGCTGGTGCTGGAGAAACAAACATCACCACCCGTGGTTCACAGCACAAATAGTTCTGTCAGCCTTACAGAAGGGCAGCTGCTACGTGGGGTTGAAAACAGTCGGGGCTACCAAAGGCAGCCTGTAGAAATACAGCCTTTGGCGAAATAGTTTGCTGTATAGGTTAATATTGCTTTGAGCAGGAGCTGAAGCGCTGTCCATTTTACACTTGTTTGGTTTGAGCCTGCTCCTACCAGATCGTGTATGTTACAGATGAATGTCAAAGATCATTTTCTCTCTTTATTGTTGGTTTGTTATTCCCTGTTTTTTTGTTTTTTCCATCCTGGAGCTGTGCAAGCTCCTGCATCAACAGGAGTAGAATCAAATCAATCCTGATCTAAATCAGTTGCTTTCATGTTGCTCCCTGCACCGCTCAGACATGCACGAGCCCAAGGAGGCCCTGAGCAGCTCCTTGGGGCTGCTGTGTGGGGCCATGGGTGTGGAAGGGCTGGCTCAGCACTTGTCTGTTGTATCCAGTGTGAGGGATCTATTTGCTTGAAAATTTCAAAATCTAGAATTTTATGAATGATGAAACTTGAAGCTGTAAGGCAGCAGGTAATTTGGAAACATCGTAATAGCTTACTGCTGTGGGAATGCTTATCGGAGTCAAAGTTGTTTCGCGCACTTATTCATCAACAAGTGCCAAGTGTGATATAGAAAATACTTGCCTTTATGAGTGAAAGGGGTACAGTGAAATGCTTTTGAGGTATGTGGAGTAATAAAAGGCCTTTTGGTAAGGTTTTATAAGGGAAGTAGATAATACTGTGTACAGTTGCTCTATGGATTCCAGACTTGAAACACTTTGTTTTGGTGTGGTGGTTGGTTTTTTTTCTTTTTTTTTTTTTTTCCTTGCTCCCTTTGTGAGCTCAGTGCAAGCTTTAAGGCAGCATATAGACTCCCTTTACATTGTATAGACACGTGCATATTTCACATTTAGGTTTGCATTGTCAGTAGATATTGGTTCTTGAAGGAAATGGCTTCCCCTGCTGTTATGGCAATTGATTTGTGTTACATTGTTCCAGTGTAATCGCTGAAATAGTTACCATGCTTTAAATTCAGGAAGGAAAAGAACACTGCATTACTTGCCTCCTTTGTCTTAGAACTGGCATACCAGGGTGAATGTTGTTATGCAAACATAAATTTACCCTATTGTTCTTTGGGTTTAGGACTAACTTGCCTATGTATCAATGCTTGTGTTTTACGCAGGGTTCAATGGTCTCAGTTTAAAGGCTATTTTATTTTCAAACTGGAGAAAGTTATGGATGATTTCAGAACCTCAGCTCCTGAACCAAGAGGGCCCCCCAATCCAAACGTGGAATATATTCCCTTTGAAGAGATGAAAGAAAGAATCCTGAAAATCGTCACTGGATTTAATGGGTATGTATCCTTTGTTTTCTAAAATCAGGATAACAAACATATTTTCCCAGTTTTTAACATAGTAAATTGTACTGTCTGTCTGGGACTGTTCATTTTGCTTCCTCAAATAGATGAGCAAAAGCAAATACACAGCTTGGAAATACATTGCAGTAGTTTCTGAACTTTATTATTCTGTCATTGAATGAAAAGTGTGACATCCTGTGATGTCATTCACTTTGTTTTTTCAATATGCAGTTAGTTTTGAAACAGTGCAGTTCAAAGAAGCATCATTCTACTGTGTGCATCTAAGAGGTTACGTAGACGGTAAAGTCAGATTTGTTTCAGTATATTTTGAAATACCAAATGGAAAGAGGTCTTCTGGTGTTCAGTTCCTGATTGTTTTGTGGCAGTTCGCTGGCTTTTGAAGAAGTCATGCTGTGAGAAACAGGGTGTTACCAAGAGGCAAAGGTGTACCTGGGTTGGAATTGTTAAATTATGCCAGATTCAAATTTATAGCTGAAGTGATGCTTCCTGTTGAGGGACTTGGAGTGTTTGATCTGTTGCTGACAGTGTCCTAGATTAAAGTGTATCTATGCTCTTTGCTGGTATCTTGATTTTGGAAGTTTTTGTTTCCTTTCAAATAAAGCTCCTGATATTTTGTCTTATTTGGTGTGTCCTTTTTACTAGCTTATTTTTATTGTTTCTAAACTGGATTACATTCTTGCCATGAGATGAGTCATCCTGGTTGTGATGCTCAATGCTTGTTAGGAAAGACTTTCAGCATTTTTCTCTGCTTGTTGATAAATGGGCTTATTCTAAATCTTGCCTCCCTGATACCCTGAAATTTCAGGTTCAGAGGCACTACTGACATGTCCTTAGTACTGTCTTTTGATGCTGTATTTATAATTTATACTGTCATTGTTCCATGCTGCTTCATTTATTTGCAGTTTAGCAGTTTAAATCAGATCTCCTCTTCCCCCATAATTGCTCTTGTGTAGGAGACTTCTAAGAATGTGAAATTCAGCTTGTTCTCAGCTCCCCAATATTTATACCAGGCTGCTTCACTGCAGGAATTTAAAAACAAACCTATCCTTTATGCTCAAGTCTGCCTCTCTCCCGCCTCCCCCAGCTTTTTGTTAATGCTTCGTTGCCCACAGAATGGGTAATGTTCTCCCAGGGACAGCTAATGAATGGGCTGCTGTTATCTGCTGTTGTTCCCAAGTGCACTGAACAAACCTCTGGATGACGAGTCTGGAGCTTAGGCTGTGCCTGTGCTATTTTCATCCGCTGCTGTAACACTTCAGGGTGCTCAACTTCCTCATGCTTTGCACTGAAACTCCCAGGCTTTGAGGTAACAAACTGCATCCATTCGGTACCTTGAAGGAAATAATGCCTGGGGATGTTTCAGGATCTGGGGTTGCAGAGTGGTTCATTCAGTAAATCCTGTAACCCCCATAGGGAGGATGTGATTGTAAAAGCTGAATCGTGCAGAGATCTGTCCAAAAAGTAACAGCAGCAGGTTTTGGGTTGTGTGATTTTTATATTCAGATATATAGAGCTGTGGGTGTCATTTCAGGGTACCACAGCAGACGTGGATGCTACTTGATGTGACTTTATTATTGGGATGGTTTTACTAGTGTTTGTTTAAGAGTGAAGGAAAGAGCTCATTCAAAGTAGCAAATTTTTAAAAAGTTTTAATTTGAGTTGAAGAAGTAACACATTCAGAATGACACATGTTTTGGGGTCTTTGTAGCTGAAGTGCCTTTTAAAGAAAGCACAAACTGGCTTTTTTAACCTGTCTGTATCTTACTTGACATGGTGTTTGTACAGGTTTGCAGAGCCAGATGCTCTTTGTAATTCTCTTACAATTGCTTTGGAGTAGGAACTTCTTGCCATTTTTTTATACTTTTATCCTTTGTTAGTAAAACAAGGTAAGTTGCTGGGGATCTCTGATGACAGAAGTTTTCACAGTATGAATAAAATAGATCATAATCCAAATTTCTCTTCTTTTTCTTTTTTTTTTTTTTTTTGCTACAATTTAATATAGCTGTTACAAGTAATTTTCCCAGATCCCTCTTGAATCCTGTCCATGCAATGAATTTTTGGTTTGTAATTCACTCTGGACTGTAATGCTGGAAGCGCAGTTTTGAGTGTGTTGGTATAGAATTTTAAGTGGTTACCTTAAGTGGGCAGATGAGGACTATTCATGCAGCTCATGTGCTGAACTAATTAAATTTCTGAGCATTTACAGTCCGTTCTCATACTGCTCATAGACTTCACATTGGTGTTCCTTTATAGATTTATACCAATTTAAATTGCTTCTGTTTTAAATCAGAATGTTGTACTATTTTAAAACAATAGTTCCACCAAAAAGATTTCCTGAGGTAAAGTTAACTTTAGGGTTTGCAACATTTGCAAATGTTGAAGGAGTTTCATGCAGAGGGGTGATTGCGTGACACCGGGTGCCATCTGCTGCTCAATGCGTGAAGTTCACTGCGTTCACGCTGCTCAATGCGTGAAGAATTTGGAGGGAAATGAGCTGGCTTTTGCTTTTTTTTTTTCCCCCCCCCCTAAAGTTGTATAACTGAGAATAAAATAGGAGCACAGCCTTTACTTCTGGAGTTGCAGGCTGCACACTTCCTGAGTTTGCTTATTCCCCAAGTAAGACAGAACTGTGTTCATATTCCAAAACGTTTCATGTCACAGCATTCCAGGTGACCAGTTAAGTACAGCTAAATCCAAATTAGCCAGGTAGTGATTCTTCAGGATGTCTTACAGATCTGGCTGATGGAGAATAATTTAAAATTCTGTATGTTTTTATTTCTGCTGAGTAAATTGATTTTTGAATGGATAGTCTATTCTATTAAAGAAGGAAATCTTTTTAATTAAGGATTTCCAACCCAAAACCAAAATAGCCATCAGAAGAAATAATAGATCAAATTATTGTTTTATCTGTATGGTAAGATTAACAGATCAAGTAAATTCTTTGTGACTTAAGAGCTGGGAGTTTTGTTAAGACACTGCACAGAAGCTGAACATAATAAATATGGACTTGATGATCTTAAAGGTCTCTTCTAAGCTTGATGATTCTATGAAGAATTTGGGTGGCAAAGATTTCTGGTTGAGCAATGAAGAGCAAGGGAAGGGAAATAAATAATGCCAGAACCATTGTCAAGCTTTAGAGCCTTCATGTAATAAACTGAATTAAAAGGAACACTTGTTCCCGTGTTTTTTTCTAGTTTGTTTTGAATTAGAACTTCCTCAGTAACATAATGTACAGGCAGTTCTGAAAACATAATGAAATTGTTGATACTTAGTCACTCCCTGAGTACTGCTTGCTTTTAGTTAAAGTGAATTGTCATGTGGGATGATGAATTGGAACTGTGCTGACCTGTTTGCACTGAGCTGGTGACAGTTCTGGGCATCTCTAATGTGGCTTTTTAGCTAATGAGCGAAAGTGGAAATCATGTACTGACTTCCTCAGAAAATAATAAAAGTAGAATTTTGACCAAAAAATATACAGTATAGGGATATACACACACATTCACGTCAGTCTGTATTGATGCTGTTCTGGATTTGGTGTCAGTTGTATTCCCAACCACAAAATGGTTCATAAATATTGTATTGTATCAAATATTCTCCTTAGATTAACTTTAAAAATGCTTATGGCTTCAAATAGTTAACTGTAAAAATGTGCAGTATTTTATAATTTTATTGAAATGTTTTTGTGAGAAGTCTGTTAAAGTGTGATACTGAACTTGGATTGAAAGCATGTGACACCTCAGGTAACTGGAATTGTCTGTAAAGTATTGCTTGTCTGAAGGGTCAGTTTCTCATTTCAGCAGGGATGAAATTGAGTGCAGAATTGTCAGAAACAAAATGTGTTTATGTGGTTTCTATGGGTTTACGTATCAGTAATTATTAATTATTTTTCCTGATCTGTTCCTTGATAGATGAGCACATTGTCCAGTTGTGGCAAAATAGAGTATCTGTAACAGCTGAAGTATAATGGTTCCACTAATTCCAACATTTACTGCTTTTTCTGTAACTGTGTTTTGTAAAACCTGAAATAAACTACAAGTTGAGACATTTTTAGCTCTAGTGTGTATGACTCAAATTTGTTTTGAATCCCTTACAATTTCTGTTTTCTGTATTGGAATAGTACAGTCAGAAACTTCACTGTTGGTGATCTGATTTCCTTTTCGTTGTTTAAATTAATTCTTTGAGCTGTGGGATGATACATTTAGGATTCTTCTTGGGTTTTGGTGGTGGTGAGCTTTGCATGAGATATGGAAAAATAAAGCCTTGAGGTGCCACCCAATATTGCGCATGGTAACAAATTTCAGTACTGGTTTTGTTCCACCTTCTCAGTAAGGAGGAGAAAGCAATGATGTTGTTGCTTCCTAACAGTCATACTTATTAAAATAAAATTAAATTGTTATAAATCTATTTCATTGCAGCATCCCCTTCACTATCCAGCGACTCTGTGAGTTGCTGACAGATCCTAGGAGGAATTACACAGGAACAGACAAATTTCTAAGAGGTGTGGAAAAGGTAGGTATTTCTCTGAGAGAGAACACAGCTCCTCAGTCACAGCCACCACTTAATAACTTCCAAACTGCTCCCAAAGGTCTGCTGGTTTCCTTGGGGCTCAGAGCCAGAGTACAGCTGATGGCTGCTCTGAAGTGTCTGAGTTTGTTTCATACTTTTCAGCAGCAAAAAGCAGTTTTAAAGTAAATTCAGATGTAAAAATTAATCTTGAGCTGCAACTGCTGTGTTTCCTAATCACGGTGCAGTACTCCACCTGTAGTTTGTGGAGGGTGTATTGGCAGTTTTTATATGGAGTCCTAGTTAGAAATAATTAGCTAATTATTTCTGAATCTTTTGATCAGGCATTTCCTTCCACGTTTTTAAACATTTCTGAATACTTTGTTTTCCAGAGATCCCTCAGTTAGAAATTACAGACACTCGAGCCTGGAGGCTTAATGTGCTGGTCTCATTAGGACAGTAACACACTTAATAAAATCCAGAATTTTAGCATAACTATGGCCTGGCCTTGTAAGTGGGAGCAGAGGTACTTTAACAGATGGGATCAAAATCTGTAACTCTGAAAGTTTTGGGATGTTGTTAAGAGCTGAAGCTTCTGTTTCTGAATTCTTGATGTGTTCATTGTTTATCTATTACAGAATGTCATGGTTGTCAGCTGTGTATACCCATCTTCAGAGTGAGTATAATCTTACTTTCCAGGAAACTTCAAGCTTGTATTAGTAACAGAATGTGTGAGTGTGTCTAATGTATTTCTCTTGCTGTCAGTAGTTGTATCTAAAAGCCACACATGCAGAGTTCAGATTTTGTTATCAATAGTTAAATCAGCAATAGGGATGGTGTCTGCATGTGTAGTAATTTGGAAATAAGTAAAAACCCTTGGGAGCTGATAGTGGGGGCTGTGCATGTTTGGGTTTGGGAAATTCTGTGCAAACAACCTTAAAGTTATTGAAAGTTCCTTTATTCATAACATTTGGTTGTTGTTTTATTTGCTAGGAAAAATAATTCCAGTAGTTTAAATCGGATGAATGGTGTTATGTTCCCAGGAAATTCACCAGGGTACTCTGACAGGTGAGTTTGATTCCAGGGGTTAACTGGATAAAAGCAGTGGAGTTCTGGGAATGGCTGGTTCAGATCCCTTTTTACCTGTTGTGATCCCGAATAGGGAGCCTTGAAAGTGAGGTGTGACATGGAATACTGGGAGAGTAGGGCTAGAGGAGGCATGAACATGTCCACTGTGTACTCCATATTTTGATCTCTTTGTAACCTCTTTGTTGAATTCTCTCTTGTTATTTAAATCTTTATCAAAGTTGGAGTGTTGTAGGTGGAGGAGTGTTTTATTCAGTATAAAACAGCAAAGCATCTCATCTATTTGTTTAGTTTTGTTGATCTGTTAGAGCAAGGGAGTAGCTGCTTTCTGCCAAGTGGGAACAAATCGCTGAGGGGCTGGGTTAACTCATCATTATTATTTTTAAAGATCGAATGTAAATGGCCCTGGAACCCCCAGACCCGTGAGTCGGACGAAGGTTTCGTTGTCAACTCCCATGACAACCAACGGTTTGCCAGACAACACAGAGCATAAAGAGCCCAGCTTGCAGCAAACGGAGGACAAGAAACACAGGTTTGTCAGGAGGAATAGATTTTGATTTTTTTTTTCCCCCCTCAGGTTTTTTATTTATGTTTAAAAAATAGTTTGAAAAAGACTGGCCATGATGGCTTTGAGGTTTTGTTGTATAATAAGTGAAGCAAATTATGTTATTATCACTTGCAGAGTGTTTAAATTGAAGTAGCTGCTACTTTTTTTTAAAGTGTGTCAATATACAGAATGTTTTTCTTCAATAAAAGCTACATCTGCTTTTGTTGGTTATAGTGAATCACCAGCGTCTGAATCAGAAGGTGCTCAGAGCAGCCCAGTGAAAAATAAGCACTCTGAGGATGATCCTGCAGAAGCAGAAGGACATGAGGTAAAAAGACTTAAATTTGACAAGGAAGGGGAAGCCAGAGATGCACCAAACCAAACTGCCTCCAGTGAAGTCTCTTCAGGCATGGGGGAAGAGACAGAATCATCCTCTACATCTCAGGATAAAGAAAAAGATGCTACTTGTGCCAGACAGAACTGTACAGAGGAAGAGGAGGAAGGTATTTCAGATTTCACTGTCTTTGTGCATTTGCCAAGGAGTTGGGATTTTCTTTGCTGGAGACCAATGCTGCTGGGTTTGCTGAATGTCGCTAGTTGTGCTTAAAGATGAGCTGCTTGTTCATACTTCAATTTTGCGTAATTTAGCATTTCTGTTACTTTTTCCTTGGTCCTGAAACTCAGTTTGAAACTTACACAAAATGTTCTTAGGCTGTAAATTAGATCGGGGTGCACCAAGAATTCAAGAATCCCTACTTTAGGGTATCATCAGGTGTCCTCATCCTTTCCCCAGAACAGGGATGGGTCATACTCTTGTTTTATTGTCTTTATTAATAATGGGATTTACTTAAATATAGATACAAACTTACGTTCTTTCACTGAGGAGACTGAGCAACAATGGCTCTGCATCCTATAAGAATAGTAAAAATTATCTCACTGTAAGGCAGGCTCTGTACCCAAGTAAAAAAAAGAGTAATAACTGCAGTTAACAGACTAATCTATTTTTTATATTATCTTCAGTTTCCTTTTAATTACTTTTTGGGGCTCATGTATTTGTCCAGTGTTCCCATAGATCATGATGTCTGTACACTTGAAACAGCCATGGTTTCATAATTTCTGAAAAACTGCTTCTGAAGGCAAATGGAAGACGGGGGAAGCAAGAAAAAAATTACTTCTTAAACTTTGTCTTTATCCAGCGAAGCTTAATTAAGTGAAGCTACCTATTAAATAAAAGAACTGCACTTTGTTTTATGCTATGTTGGGATAGTTTGGATATCCTGACAAAGGTGGCAACTACTTTATCTTCTAATAAAATTGAGCTTTGTCTGTTTTTCCCATCCTTGGCTGTATTGTGAAAGTTTTGCTCAGCATAGCTGGAAGTGGAAAGCAGCAGGATTAAAGTATGCTGAAATATCCCTTGGTAATACTGTCCTTTCTCTGTTCCTAGAATCCTTCATGTCTCCCAGAAACGTTGGTCCAGACAGAAAAGATCAAGAAAAAGACAGTGACTCCTCGAGTGTGGCCGAAGAGAGCTCTGAGGAGAACAATCAGATGGAGGAGTCTGACCAGTCGCGGGCAGAGAAGGATTTACACTCGGCTGACAGTGACATCAGTGCATCTGCCACTAGTGGAGCTGACTGCAGTGAAACAGAAGAGCTGGGGTCCTATGCTAGTGAAACTCCAGAAAATTCCTCAGAGACCCCGATGGAAAACAGCGATGAAGCCACAGAAGCTGCAGATGAACCTATGGAGCAAGACTAATTTAAATAAACTTAGAGGCAGTATTTTCCATAAGGCTCCGGTTTTACACTGTATAAATAATTTTATGTAATAAAGTGGACCTTTAGTTTTACAAAAAGAAGCAGGTTGTAAAATAAACTTCTCCATGGATTGAACCTTGAAAGAGTTGTACATGATAAGAACTGTGAATACCAGCTCCTTCAGGTCCTGCTTACCGCTGAACTTTCGTTTGGTCAAATCAGTGGTTTGTGTATAGTTTTTTTTATTTAGAATAAAAGTTTTTAAACTGGAAGGTAATTATAATTTTGACAACTTTTTTGGAGATCACCACACCTAGTTGTATGTAAGCAAGAAAGCTTTTTGTCTTGTCTTTTTCTGACAGCTCTAGCAGTTACTTCATATTTTGGTTACAGTTTCAACATTTGACATGTGAAATACGGGGTTTCAGGCTGGTTTCCGGATTTTTATTTGAATGCACACCAAGAAACCTTCTGTTGTGTGTTTCAAATGTGTTCCATTTCACACACACATCTCCACACAGCATGCACACCTCCGTGTACCCTCGCTGTTCTAAGAGGGAAAGGGTATATTTTTCTGTTTCTATAAAAGATAAATACAGCAAATACTTTTTCTATAGGAAAAGACTGAGTTCACCTCTCAAGGCACTTTGCTTTGCCTCTGGAAAAACAAAACAAATGAAATCTGGCCCATATGAAACCCTGGAAATACTAACATTGTTGAAAACACCAGAGTAAACACATTCCAAGAGAACTGTTCCAATGACAACATTTTTGTATACTTCTGAGGTGCCTGAGTGAAAGGAGTTCATTTATTTATGAGAAAATGTGCTTTATGTTGAGAACGTTGTAATCAAAACATTAGCTTAAACTTTTGTAGAAGAAATGTTTGGAAGTAAGACAATACCTTGGAAGAACGAGCAGGTATTTGGTTTTTTGAGTGCTTCTTGGAGCGTTGTGAATATCGCAGAGAAATCTCAGAGTTCCTGCAAGGTTTGCAGGTGGCATCAGGCTGAGCACACCACTGGAGGGGAAGGACGGAGACGTGACCATGGTCATGCTCCTGAGCTAAAAGGGTTAGGGGTGCAGAGAAATCACCACGATTTGTATAACATTTTGGAAGTGAACTAAGTATTTTTGAACATGTTACTTTGACAGCCAGTGTTACATTTTTTTCAAACCAGCTCAAAGCACAAACTACTGCTTTAAACTCAATATTTTCCAGTTCCCATATTTAAAGACATGCAAGCTGCAACCTCCCAGTCACAATTACTGGCTGCCAAATTTATACCTGTTTCTTCAACTGTACCTTTTTGATATTTAGAATTTTTAAATTTCTGTAAAGTAGATTTTTTGTAGATTGTAATGAGTGCTCACTGCCATTGTGAAACGGTATATAATTGTATAATTTCTGTGTGTAAACTGAATGCTTGGGCTTTCAATACAGTATTCATATAAAGCAATAAATATTAATGTTATGAAATATCTGAGTACATTTTTATCACAATTGTCCCTCTTTGGTTTTAAGTTCATGTACCTGAAGTACAAAAATGACCTCTAAAATGCATGCTGATAGTTTCTTGTACTACATGGTCTGCTTTGTATCGTTTGGGGGAAATTTAGGTTTTGATTAATACCAGAATTAATTTGGCTCAGTTGGACTATTTATAAAGTTATTTCTTGCTGATGTTACCTATCAAGTTGTGAGCAGACAGGATTCAGGGAGACGCTTGCAAGAACAACAACAAAAGAATCTTACTGATCGAGATCCCCTTGCAGAAGGAAAATTGTACTTTGACTCATTTTCATTGTGCTGAAGGGTTGGATGTGTGTTATCAAATTAAAGGACTGAACCAAAATGTTGAAATTAGGAAAGTTTGAGAATATAGTGACATCTTACACTTTCTTTTTTTTAAAATATTTTGCCAATGAGAAAATTTTAAAATTTCTAAGTTTAGAGATTTCTGAAATTTTCTTTAGATTGTTTATTTGTGACAATATTGTCAATAAACTTGTTCTTTAAGCACCTGTGACCTTTCCAAATGTTTGTTTTAGCAGCAGTAGTGCCACTCCTGCAGAGACCTGCAGGAGGACTTTGAGGTATGGATCCATTTCTGTATCTGCAACTTATTTTAATGGCTAATAAAAATTGAAATAATGCTTCAACCTCACAGCAAGGACCTTAGTCCTAAATGTGTACCCTACATTTAATGAAATCTGCTTTAAATTCCATAATTACACACCCCGGAGCACATGGCTTCCAACTGAGAGTGGGTTTAGATTGGATGTGGGGAAGAAAGTCCTGCCTGATGGTGCTGAGGCCCTGAGGTGGCCCAGAGAAGCTGTGGCTGCCCCTGGATTCCTGGAAGTGTGCAAGGGACCAGAATATAATTAGAAAGTGAAATGGAGTTTATTTTTCAGAGTACAAGGTCAAAATCAACACCAAATTCCACTCTTGATGTTTAAAAAAAAAAAGTTAAAAATTTATTTCTTTATAGTATCCAAGGTTCTCTGTATTTTTAAAACCCTCTTGGAACTACTGCAGGTTCCCACAAAGCGAACTTTTTTTAAAACATAAAAATTGTGTTCTGGAGGTTTCCAAGGCTGGGGCACCTCTGCAGCACTAAGAATTGTTTTTAAGCATTTCAGCAGGAAATACTCTTCCTGGAAGAGTAAGTTGGAATTGTGTTTCTGTTGATGACTGGCCTGGGGGATGCAGGAAACGGGCTAAAAAAATATTCTGCTTCAGCCTATGAGATGCTTTGTGCGTGTGCTGTCCCTTACTCGAGCAGTTCACTGAAAAGCTGCAATCATGACTGTCCTGAGTCTGGTACAAGAGAGTCAAGCTTTTATTTTTAGCTTCTTTGTTAATTGTATGTGAGGGGGGAAAAAAACAACCCAGAGCCAAAGCCTGGTAGAATCTTAGCTCTGTGAGTTTTCTCTTGCAATAATTAAGTGGCAACACAGTGATTTATTAAAAATAAATAGATTTTTCCCTAGAATGGATGCCTTCTATTGACTGCAGCTGTACAGAACACCCTTCTGCACTTCTTTGGCATTTTTCATTCATACAGTGCACTTCTAGGAAGACTTTAAAGGTAATTTGCAATTCTGTGTGTCTCAGGTCATTATTTTTCAGTGAGACGAGTATGGAAGAGTTATGGATTGCTGACAGCATCCCAGTTACATCCCTCCGTTACCTATGGGACACCCATGTTTTGTAATTTGTAAAAACTCTTGATAATCAGCTCTTCATTCTCGTTCGCCTCAAGGACTTCTTGAAGTTGTTGTGTAATCCTGTGGGAAGGGATGTGGCTGTGAAAAGGATTGTAAAGGGTACAAAAAGGGGTGTAAGGGGTGTAAAAAGGGCTGATGAGAAGGCAGAGCTGCCTGGGCCAGCAGCACGGATGTGCTGGCGTAACATGGATGGGGACAGCGAGCCCAGCCCAGCCCAGCGTGGCCTGTCCTGTCCTGGCGTGGAGGTCACAGAGCTCAGCACGGCCATGTGCCAATGGAAGGACGAGGATTCCTTGGATAGGCGAGAAGAGCCTTGTGCAAGCTCGTTCCCATGACGGGAAACCCGAGCTGTGGGGCTGCTCTGAACACGGGGCAGAGCACGAGGGGAAACCCGAGCCGCTGCGGGAGCGGGGACGATGGAAAGCGGCTTTCATTCCCCGGTGATGGACGTGTCCCGCTGCTGCCGGGGTTCACGGCTCTGCTGGGTGCGGCAAGGGCCGGGACAGGGACAGGGACAGGGACAGGGACAGGGACAGGGACAGGGACAAGGGGGGACGCGCGGCCGGCAGAGGCCGCCTCGGGAACGTGGGATGTGCTGAGACATCACAGGAGCTGCCCCAGCCCGGAAACCCATCACAGAGCCCTGCCCGGAAAACAAACGTAACCCTCCACATTAGAGAAATCAGGGGTGCCTTTAGCGTTTTAAATGTTGCCCCTTTAGAGTTCACACCTTTGCAAACTTCCCTGTTAAACTTACACCCTGATTGCAGTGTGAGCTGAGCCGTTCCTGTGTTAATTCCGTGGCTCCAGGAGATGGAGCTTTAGAACAGACAAACATCACTGCGGGAAAACGGGCATGGAGATGCTGCAGGAACTGCAGCCTGAGAGATGGCAGATGCAAAAGGTTTTTTTGCCTCTTCCCTGTCCCGAGTTGGAAGGATGCTGAGGAGATGCTTTGTTCTCCATCAGCTGAATGCCCGTTTGTGTGGGAGACAGAGACACTCCTGCCTTCCCCTGGCGTCACTTATCTCCCTGGGAATCTCAGCAAGGAGTGACAGTCCCCGGCACAGGGGCCTCTCTCAGGCAGTTTCCACACCCAGATCTTGCCTTTGGATGTTCTCTTGCTGGGGAGCCCCCACACAACAGCCCCTGGTCAGTGACTGCTGCACTCCTCGATTTATTGCAGGAGCGATCCATGTACATTCTCCAACAATCTGGGGAGCAGGAGGTTGGCACATGTTTTCCCTGACAAGGTGACTGCTCTGATCACTGTAGAGAGTGATGCCCAAACTTGAGTTTTTCTGTTTTCCAGGACTAAAGAGACAACTTTGACTCTTCTCTTTTACAAGGGATAAACTAAAGTCACGTGGAAAATAAAAGTACTCTGTTGTTATTGGTCTCTTCTTTCTCTGTAATTGCATAATTTAGAAAAAAAAATTGACATTAAACAACAAAAGAAATGCCTTCTATTCCTGGTGCTGTTGGGCTATCAGAACAGGTCTGTGCCTCTCTGAGCTCTCTGGGGTCACAGAACCCTGACCAGGCTTTCCTCAGGCAGGGGGATTGCCTGAGACACAGAGAGCTGTCTTGTGTATGTGTGTGTGTGGGTATGGAGAGGTAGGACCTTTTGGAGCTGAGTTACTCAAAATAATCAACTTCTAAACATCAGTATTTTCTTCCTGATAGTTTAAAATGTTTACAGTGGGAATTTCAGCTTTATATAGTCCTAACTTCTTACAGCATTTTTAGATAATCACAGGATCTTCCAATTTAGGAGCTTTACGGAAAACATACACCTAATATTTGCATTTTCATAAGAGGGACTGTGTAGTGATGTATTTCTAGCAGTGCCTGGCAGTAAATCGCAGGTGTTTATAAAATAGGCTTCAGAGTTTTCAGTCATAAGGCAAATAAAACCGTGAAGAGAAAAACAATCCATCAGTGAAGAACTGAGGGCTGAAAACAACCCTTGCCATGGGTAGGTAGGAGAGATCGTCACCAGTCACACGTGATGTGTTTCAGCAGGGACAATTTGGGTCAACTGGGAGCAATTCAAAACTCCCCAATCCAGAGGAGTGGAGTGGGATAAAAAGAGGCTGGGTCAGACGCTGACCCTCTTGCAGGTGTGAGGGGATGGTGGGGTTTGCTGTTTCTCTGCAGGTGAGGACTGGTGGCTTCTTTGTGGCTCTCGTTGTAGAACCTCAGCTACTCATTTTGATGAAATGAAATCTGTTCTAAGCAGAAGAAAAGTGATGTGGTGAGATCTGATGCATTAATAAATGGCTGGGGCACTGACCTAGCAAATTAAAGATGTGATTTTTGGAAGGTGATAGGGCTTTTTGTGAAAATGCCTTAAAATTTTAGGGCACAGAATCAGGCCCCTTTTGCTGAAGGGGGACTTTGGGTGTGCTCCCTCTGAAGGGAAAGGGGTGAGAGGTCCAGCTCTGAAGTTATTTCAGCTGAATTTGAGCTGAGTTAATTCTGGATTGACCAGAGTCTGCTCTGCTTCCCCTGCTGTGTTTTAAAATGCTTAAAAAGAGCATTTGCTCCATTTCTGTTGAGCACTGGCTGTTGGGCTTCAGCCTCTGCCTTCTTTCAGGAAACTGCAGCAGCTTATGGAGCGCAACATCTCCAAGGACCAGTATGGCTTTGATCAGCCTTTGTTAACGAGCAAAGCAACAAATTATACCTCACCTTCCAACAGAAGTATTTCTTGCTTGAGAGACACTGGCAAGCAGTTTTGTGGTGGTTTCTCAGGGCTAAAACAGGACTTTTGTTTTACCACTGGGTTGCATAGGAAAAATGTATTCCATGACCTCCCTGGGGAGGTGAAGCACACATGCAAAGTGTGAGCGGTGTGACTGACGCAGAGCACAAAAACGAATTGATGTTGTGGAGGGAAATGGAAAAGTACAGGCAGATGGACAAATGAACCGTCTTCCAGGCCTTCTGATAGAGCTGAGCTCTCCAAAAGAGCAGAGTGAGGAACGGGGAAGCTCTCAGGAACTGCTGCACAGTGAGGGGAAACAAGCCCCAGCCATCAGGTATGAGGGTGCAAGTTACCTGCAAGCACCAGGGCTTCTGCTCTGTGTGCTTTTCTGGCCAGGGCAAGTAAGGTATTGATTCTGAGTTTTTCTGTGGGGACTGGTTTTAGTTTCTAATGTTGCTTTGATTTTGGTCAGTTCCCACCCTGCATGAATAAATGACCAGGTTTGCACTTTCCAACTGAGCTGTGCAAAAAGCCCATCTGGCCTGAAGCAGCTTCACCTTGTGTGTGTGCACCTGAGGACAAACTGGATTTTTTTTCTGTGAGCTGTAAAAGGGTCTTAGATGGGAGTGCTGGGTTCCTTTCCATGGGGGTAATTAAAAAGTCTGAGTGAAGTCAGGCAGCCTCCCATGGTTCAAATAGCTTCCCTGTGCAGGAATGGGATAAATCTCCATCGCAGCTGCATCACTGCCTGCAGTCAGGGGCAGCCTGGGAGCTGCAGTGCTGGCGCTGCTGCTCTGTGTGTGTGCTCAGGCTGGAGCTGAACCCTGGGATGTGCCAGTGCAGGGCCTTGGCTGTGCCCATGCGGAAGGAATTTGCACCTGTGCATGTCCGAGGCTCCTCTGGGAAGCTGCAGCTCAATTCCAGACAGCTCAGCTGCACTTCTGCTGCAGCAGCCTCTGCCTGGCACTTGCACTGGGACAGAGGTGTCAGCAAATTCATCCTTTTTTCCCTCCCAGGCTGCCTGGGGTGGCTGTGCTTTGTGTGAGCCTGGGCTGCTGCATGGGCTCTCCCTTTCCCACCCAGCCCTGGAATTATTCAGCGCAGGCTGAAGCCAGGAGGGCGTGACAGATGTTCAGAGCAGCTGTGGTGGATGAACACTCGGGGTGATCTATGGACAAACTCGGAGAGGTCAGCCCTGGGATCTTTGATCAGGCAAACCCACTTGCAGACAGACCTGACAGGAATGCAGAATTAAGCCTGACAGTAAAAGTGGCTTTTAAAACTTTCTCTTCTTCACAAGTTTCTTTAATGGGAGTTCCAAATCTTGGCACATTTCAAGATTTTTGATTTCTTCCATAAGTTACAGAGAGCGAATGTTTTATACAACTGCATTTGAAAGAGAGGCGTAATTTTATGTTGGAGTCTGATACTTTGAAAGTGTTTATGTGATGGGGGACTTGTCAGTTGTGGCTGCACAGCCTCCCTTTGACTGGCTGGTTGTTAAAAGCACCACCCCAGAGCCAGGGGTTGCACTCTGGACAGGCTTGTGCACATCTGGTGCTTTTTAAGCTTGTGGGAAGACTGGACAGCTTTTTTTTTTGTTTTAAATAAGCATTGTTTAAACTCAGACAATTTTTGTAGAAGCGTAACAAAAGTTTATAATACAGGAAAGAGGTAAAACAAAGGAAAGGAGAAAGTGGGAATGTGTGAGAAAAGGCAGAAGAAAGTCTGTGATAGAAAGGGAATCCAGACCTTTTACTTCTGAGTACAGAAGGCTTTGCTTCCCAGAACTCAAAGCACGAAATACTGTTTAACATTACCCTGTCCTTAGCCATCAGCTGGCTGTTCAAAGGATCTGAAAGTGTCTGTGTGGTGTTTGCTAATCTAAATCTACTGCAAAGGGATGGAGGAGCTGGTTAACTTCTTGTGTGAAAGGTTATTCTGTAGCTGAAATTGCTTTAGGTGGCTCAGCTGTATTTTGTCAATAAAATGTGCCATCAATGGAGGAATTGGCAGTAAAGTCGCTTCTGTGAGCTTGTAAATGGGAAGCACGTTTGAAGGGCAGCAACAGAGTGTTCGGGAGACGTAGCTGGCAATTGTATCATCACAAAGTCTGCATTTTTTTTTTTTGCATTTAGAATTTCAATGTGTTTAATTGCAGCGGGCTGATATGATTTACAGCCTGGATGTGATTCTTTCATCTCTTCTGGCAGCTGCAAAGTGAACTTGGTGATGTGTATGGGTTCAGTGAAGGGCAGAAAAAGAGTGCATTCCCAAAATATTTATGGATGTGCTGGGACTTCACCCTGTAACAGCTCTGTAAAGAGCAGTGGATGTGTGTGGAGTGCTCATAGTACACGATATCAAATCCTTTTTCATTTGGGGCAGGTGAGATGGAAGGAAAGGTCTTGCCAGGCAGTGAAGGTCTCCAAGACTTCATGAAGTTTAGGTGTTGATTTCTGCCTCCAATGTGCCCTCATGGCTGCTCCTTAGGCGCCACAGGTTGTTCCTTAGGGTAGCTCCTCCTCCTGAAAAAACAATTCGTCTTGAGAATAATGCTGCAGGCTGATGCCTTGTGCTTTTCCTCATTTTAAGAGCAAGAAAGGATGGTCTGGACAGTAAGACACTGTGAGCCAATTATCCTTCTTGGTTCTAATGTGTAATAATCTGGGACCTGGGGTGAACTGATTTATCTACCCACTCCCTGCTTGTTCTATTGGTTTAGGCTGTGTTGACTGGGACCTACGGGCTTTTGCTGCGCGCTGTGGCTCATGCAATGAGGCCTGAGCTTCGTTGGGGTCTTCAGGTGTTGTGGCAGAACAGCTGAGCCTGAACAGCGCTGAACAGGCCCCATTGGTAAAGGGCTCTGCCCTAAAGTTATTAGAGAGCAGCAAGCTCTGCTGTGTGTGGAGGGAAAGAGTGAAATGTGGTCCCTGGAAGCTTCCAGCCGACCTGATCAGCTCTACCAGGGTGTCTGCTGCAGTCCGTGAGGGCAACAAGGGTACCTTGCCTGTGTTTGGGATCTGGCCTTTGGAATCATAGTCTACAACGAATTCATTCCCAGTGTTTAGGAAATGACGTCATCAGTTGTTAGAAATGTAAAATCTGCTGGAGCTAGGCTGTGTGAAGCCTCCTACAGAGTCAGTGCAGCCCTACGTGTGTGTGCTGTGCACAGCACCTCAGGGTCGCTCCTGGACACCATCTCAGCCCTTCTGCAGAGGCTTCTGGGGGCCCCCACCCCACGGGGCTGGGCTGCACAAACACAAGAGGTTTTTTGGAGCTTGTTACCATTTCAAGCCAAGCTGAGAAATGAGCTGGGTCTGCTGCTGTCTGAGCTGCCACAGGGGGCACGGGGCTAGGATCCTGTTTTCCGTGGGAATGCAGACGTGCCCAGGCTTTGTTGTGGCTGTGGTTCTGTGAATCACTTCTCCCTGCTGTAAAATAGTAGTGGGAGAGGGCTGGCTTGGATAAAAATGGAAATATTTGTCTGTGGGCGGAGAGGCTGCTCCACCTCTGGCTTCATCTGTTCTTCCTGCTGCTCTCTGTCCTGAGCAGCAGCAGCAGCAGCTTGGGGAGTCTGAGATGGAAGATTTGTTGATTTAGCCTTTTTTTAGCCTTGGCTCTTTATTGAAGAGTCCTGAACAACGGAGATGCTCTGGGATGTGTCATCCCAGCAAGGTGGTTGTGCTCAGTTTGGCGTTTTGCAGAGTGCTGTCCTGCCGGATGATAAAAAGGCAGGATTATGGAACAGCTGGGTTACCTCACTGTAGGGAGGGGAGCAAGGGCTGGGTTTGGGAAAACTGCTGGGGGATCAAGAGTCTGTTTAAAACCAGGCAACCTAAAATAAAAATGAGGTGTATTCAGACCAGGGAACTGATTCAAGGAATATGGCAACACTAAAACAAATCCTAATTATAACTTTCCGCAAACCTCAGGAAATAAACAGGCTTGTTCTTTGCAGGTTATACTTTTTTTTTGTCGTCATACAAGCTTTTCATGATTTTTCTTGTTACAGTTGAGTGTAGGCTTGGTAGCTTAAGGAGCAATCCAATTCATATATTCAGTTTATATTCATGAAGCACCCAGCAGCCTCAGCCAGAGATCAGGGCTCTTTCAAATGAGATATTGTGCAGGTTTCTAAAAGAACAGTGAAAAGCCCTTCTACCACACTCTGCAGTTTATCAGTTTCCTACAGCTTAAGACCCAGGCGGCTTCTGAGGGCGCGTGTTCACTGGAGGCTTAAATCAAATATGAGTGATGTTATGTAGGAATATCAATTGAAAAACGAGCTTGATGTCAGCAGTTCTGACCAATGTGGGATCGTTTTCAGCTTTTGCACAAAAGCAGCAGCTGGTTTGGTTCTCCGGTGGCTGCTTGGGAAACAGAACGAGCTCCGTAGAGGTGGAAGGAGAGCTTTGATGGGGTATTTACACACTCACAGGGCAAAATGCTTCAGGAATATTGAGAGGGATGGACAGGCTCTCCCAAAATCCAGAGGATACTGCAGGAGTGGTGATAAAATAGGTGTCGGAAAATTGGCTTGTTAGCAGTAGGTGAAGCACTAATTATCTGCTAGGGGAGTGTGTCTGGAGAGCCAAACATTGAATTAAGCTGAATCTGCTGGGCCCTTGGATTTTAGCTTCTGGTTCTATGGCTTTTTTGTTTTTTTTTACATTAAATAAAATAATAAAATGGGAATTTATAAAGAAGATCCAGAGTCCAGGATTTTGAGCATCCTGGGTGGAGTTCCTTGTAACCCAGAGCGGGGAATTTTTCCTTCTGTTTAGTTAAGTTGTTTCGGTTGTTCTACCAAAAGACCTTGAATGTGGACCCTCCTAGAACTCCTTGATTCTGGGGCAAGGTGTCTTGTTTTTGATTAGTGAGTTAGTGAGTGTTCCAACCTGGGCTGTGCGTTCCGAGCTGTGCGTGTTCAGGATAATCTTCCCGTGGGGATGAGGAGGGAGCACAGAGCCTTTGCTGGAGTCTCGCTGCCCCTAAGGGACAGAACAAAGGGTTTGATCCCGGTCTCTCGTGCCATGTGACGCTGCCATCCTGACCAGTGCGTTGCACATTCTTTGTGTTTTCATCAACCGAAAGATCAGGTCCATGGCGGCACAAGATTCTTTGTGATCCAGAAAGGGCTTTTCCAGCCAGCTATGCAGGCAGGGCTTGGTGGTTTCCATTTGGCCTGGGGGAAGGACTTAGAAAGATGAAATTTGATACTGTGGTGCTCAGGAAATAGGGGTTTTTTTCTTCTGTTGCTGCTCCCGTTGCTCACTTAATTATAAAACCTGGATAAATGTATGTTTTGGTATAAATATTACTAACGTTGTCAGTAATTGAAGGTGAACCTGGCAAATGTATCTATCAAGCCATTTCACAAAGTAATCATTTATGAACATAGCTCTATTAATTTGTTTAGTCAGATGCAGAGATGCAATAAAAGTGATTGACTAAAAACAATTAAAACAGTAAAAGTAAATTGTCGTGTGCATTAAAACCTGCTGAGCCTGTCAGATGAAAATTGTAGGTTTAAATGTGAAAATTAAAGCTATTGATTTCAGCTGGTGTGTGTGTGGCTACAGAGTCCTAATTTGTTCTAGTTTCCTTAGCTAAAAGTTGCTGAGACAAGAATAAAGATAATCCTAAAACTCATTCCCAAAAAGGCATAAACCTTCAAAAAGACATATCTGACAAATATTTGTCTTGTCCCGGGAAGATGGGAACGTTTTCTGGAAGACTTATCTGAACTGTCAGTATCTTGACACTGCAGAACTCAATATAAATATTTACTAGTAATGGTAACCGATTGTGCTTCAAGGAAGGTGAGGAATGAGACAGAGGCACGAGAGAAAACACAGCATTGGTCCAGACCGGATCAGAGGGCTTCTTGCTTAATTTATGTGTATGACTTTACTGTCGTTTTATTTTTATGTCCAACAGTAAATCTTGCATTCAGCGAACTATTATTTTTTAGTATTCAATTAAAATGATAGCACGAAGAGAGGGCTGTGTCTGGACAGGTATTAAGGGATGGTGGTTGGGGATGAGGCTCCAGCCTGTGCCCAGGACCTCAGCCCCTCAGTAAGGGCTGTCAGGAGCCCACTGAGCCAGGGTTTAAACCAATGTTACAGGTGTTGACTTGCCAGTGGTGAGCAATAGGCCGCTGTATTATTTCCTCTTGGAGTTTCTTTATATCTCTTTATATATCATCCCTCCAGACTGTAAAATATATTATTTGGTAGTTGACTACTTGATCAATAGACAGAGGTTTTTTAAGTCTTGCTTTGAGGAGTGTAAAGCACATTTTCCACTGCCTTGTTTTTTTCTATTTAGGAAGCAGGCTGAGAATTCCTGTGACCTACAAACACTGAATCTAGACTAAAACGAGAGATGAGCAAAGTTTGAATTTTTCTGCGTGCTTGAGCAGCCCTGAGTTCACGGGCAGTGTTTGTCTCAGTAGGGGATTTTTTAACGGAGAAGTTCAGATCCTGGGGCTGATTCATCTGAGCGCTGTGGCCCACCACAAATTGTTGTGAGCCTGTTTCCCCAGATGAGCTCTTGGAGCAGTGCATAACAAAACGCAGGGCACGAGGAGCTTGCAGGCGCTGCTCAGCTCGCTGAGGTTTCTCTTTGAGCTTGTCAAAACACCCAGCTCTGTCAGCATGGGCTGGGGCAGCACCTCAGGGCTGCTGTCACTGAAAGGTCACTGAGCAAGAAGCGAGAGCTGCCCGATTCCGCGGCAGTTTGGTGATTTTTGAAGCGGCGGCTCCATCACCCTCGTTGAGCAGGAACGCTTTGCTGGTTCAGAATGCCATGTTTGAGACCCAGGGTGGGAGCCAAGTGCCGCTGCTGCCGTGTGCCCTGAGCAGGGCCAGGGTCCCCCAGCACCACAGGGACACCTCCAGCCCCGTGTCCCCTCCAGCCCCACGCGGGGCCGGCTCTGGGCAGTTCCAGGGCAGCTCTCAAGGAGGTGTCACCTCTGGGCTCTGCTTCAGCAAAGCTCAGGAGCATCTGCTGAGATGACTTGCTGAATCAAGTTGCAGCAAAGAAACTTGTCAGGAGCGTTTTGCCTCTCTCCGTGCAACTGTCAGGGTGATCTTAATCCTTCCAGAAACTTCTGTGGCAAGGGTGTTTTTCTAGTAGTGTCTCTCAGTTCAAAGGAAGGTTTATTGTGGATTTTGGTTGTGGACTGGTGGTTAAGCCATACTAGGTTTTTTTTTTCTGTTTCTGGCTTTTAGATTGTTACTGCTTTCCTAGAAAATAACAAGAAACCTTTATTAAGAATCATGTTAAGCCTTTGTGTTATGTTGATGCAACAGCCTACGGCAGTAGCATGTTTATAAAGGCATTGCCTTGTGCATCTGTCATCCCTGGCATGACCTCCACCTCAAGAACTTTCATCTGAAACAGAGATTGTGAGGAAGAGGAGGAGCAATGACTGAAAATTAGGCTGAAGCCATTTTTTGCTGGAGCACGTTCCCTTTGGTTTGAATTCTGGGTTATAGTACAAGTGATGACTGGGAAACGACTTGAAGTGCAAGGGGGAAACAAGTTGTACCCCCACGAGCTGAGTGAGTCTCACTGCTCATCCAACAACTCCCAGCTTACTCCTGAAGTAGTTTTACCTCATTTTCCATTAAATAATGGAATGCGCTGCTCAGGCAGAGAGCCTCGTAGACAATGAGGATAAATGTGTGGCCACAGATGGACAATAGCTTTCCCCAGTATGCTAAAGCAACAAAGCGAGATACTTAAATTTTATGGCCTTACACATGTAATCGTTGTCCTGACTGTGCATTTTCATATAAATAATAATTTATTCATGCCAATTTTATTTTCACCAGTCCTAAAATTCAATGTGTTTTATGTTTAACATTATCACAGGAGGAAACTATTCCCCTGAGGGCAGGAACTTAGTGAATTTTCACATAAGCACCACACCAGCATTTCCTTCCTTGTGGAGACTGTAGCATTCAGCAATTCCAATCCTCCTGGGAGCTATAGTGTGGCACCTTTATAGCAAATAATTGGAGTGGTTATGCTCCTACGTGCTGTTCCTGGCAATGCCATGCTGAGCATTTGAGGCAAAGCAGGTGTGATTTTGAACTCTGGTTTAAGAATAAGAGTGTTTCTTTTCCTGTTTATAAGGATGTGACTTGATCAGGATGAATATATTGAAGAGAAGGTTAGTTTTAAAAAATAAACAGAACTCACCTGCCTGTTTGTAAAGGGAGGAGGGATATGACCTGTGGAGCTCCCATGTCCTTTCCTGTGAGCAGCAGGTCACCCCCAGCCTAGGGTGGAAAAAGGAAAATGGCTGTGAGGACAAGAACTCTGAACATGAATGTGAACTACTGAAGCTTTTCCAGAGGGGAATGTCCTCACAGAGGAATGGAGCAGTTAGGAATAACACTGATTTTTCCCTAAAGGCCTTGCTGGAGGCTAGAGAAGATGCACCTCCAGTGGACATCAACCCTTCTCCACATGAACCTTGGGCTGTTCTTTAGGAAGCACACAGCAGTTAAGAACAAATACTCTTTTCTTTACTGGCAGTACCTCTGCATCTTTGGTAACATTGATTCTGACATGAATTCCGTTTGGCACTGAGAGCTTTGCTTGTCTGTGGAGGTGATGAGGTTTTGAGGGACCAAATTTTGTGATTCTAAGCACTGCAGAAATTGTTGTGTGGAATTGCAGCTCCTCCTAGCACTGAAGCTGAGATGAAGTTAGAGGTACCCTCAGTCCTGAGTCACCTTCCTATCCAGAAAAATACGTAATTGGATGCTTGGTTCCCTGTGTGTTACCCTCCCTTCACATTTAGCCTTTATATTGTTGTGAGAGGAGCACAAAGCTTTTGTAGAAGTGATTCTACTCTTAATGTCCCCACAGGGCTTTAAAACGTAAAATTGAAATATAGTGATAGTTTTGTAATGGTATTTTTGGTCAGGATTGAGTAACCTGTTACTTTAGTTGTTGCAAAAACTCAGTTTTAGTTCTTTTTCCCTCTATGTATTGATAATATAAAACTCAACTTTGTTACAGAACATTAATACAGAACCTTCCCCATAGTTTTAAATGCAAACTGTATTTAATATATATGCAAATGACATTTTCCATAGAAGTAAAATTTCATATAAATTGATAATTAGCAATTCAGCTCCTGCTGTGTAATGTACATTATGACATTAAAGTGCTAAACAGATCTGATTTTTAAAAAAATTTAATGTGAACTATGACTTTTGGCAGCACATTATGAAGCAGTGCAATGAAGAAATAGTAAGTCCTAAACATACAGATCCAGTTATGCTAAAGAAATTTTTTTATGATCGTCAGAGTGGGTCCTAAAAGCTGAGTTTCTTATATCATCACTCCTGAAATTTACTGGTTGGTCTTGAAGTCTTTTGGGATATCTGGAAGGCTTTTACGTGCGATTACCTGCAATTTGCATGCTAAAATCTACCTTGAAAGCAGAATGTAATTTTTATTTGTGTCAGGGTACCCTGTGGTATCTGCATTCATGAGGCTGCAGGTGGGGATCACAAAAGGAGTTAAAAAGCTGCCGAGGTAAAATCTGCACAGGAGGTGTTGGTTCCTCTACCGTCTCTCAGTGTGAGGGGGTGCCAGGCTGTTTGCACTCCTCAGATGGAAACCGTGGATGAACTGTGGCACTAACCGAGGGCTTGGGAGAGGTTTCTAAGGTCCAAGCCCACCTCTGTAGGAGGGTGAAGCCCTGCCCAGCAGTTCCTTCTGGGCTCAGGTTGGTGCTCTCTCCACTGCCACATTCCGAAAAAGCGTCTGGTTTTCTGTGTGTTGCTCCCTCGGTTATCAAAGGGGAAAATAAAATCGGAATGTTGCTGTGGAGCTGCTTTCCCCCAGCACCAGACCTCCTTGTTCCGCTGCACTTTGCTCAGATCTGGTGGATGAAGTGTGAGCTGAAGTGTGGGGGTGTTAATCATGAGAAATGCAAAGCTGTTGTGCAGAATGCTGTGTTACACATCACTGTCTTTGGAGCCTCTTTTTTTGGTCATCTGGACACACTGTGGAGAAGCTTTCTGCACATCTGCCTCCTTTTGGAGAGGGAATTCTCATCTTCCAGGAAAAATGAGACCACTCCATCGAGCTGAATTGGGGGGATTGGTGGAAACCTTACTTAATCATAGTTTTGGGCATCATTTCAAACAAAATATAAATCAGGCCAGATCTGTTTGAGCTAAAGCTCAAATCTGCCAAGAAGATTTGCAGACTTGAGAAAATGCAGTCCAAGTTTTACATCTTACACTGAAACCCAAACTTGCTGTGATTTGATCACCTTTACAGAAACTGTACGGCTCCAACGAGACACCTTTTTTCAAACACTTCATTTAAACTTTATGCCATGAGAAGATGTGAGCTCCCACTTCTTTCTCCAGCTCTGCAAGAAAAAAAAAAGACTGTGCTGTTGAGCTTGGACGTGTATGTGCACTTGCAGGAGGGGTTTGCAGAGGAACAGAATTTGTTTCACTGTAGCTGGGGGAAGAAAATATTTGTGAAGTGTTCCAGTCCTAATTTAACATGTGCTTGCAGTGGATAACTGCAGCACTGCCAAGAGAGGAAACAGAACAAGATGTGACGTGGAGCGAGATAGCATTTCCAGAAAGGAGGAGCTGTTTCTTCTGGAGAATGCCTGGTGGGCTGGGGTTCTCCACTGGAGTGAGAAGTACTGAAATGGAATTCACGTTTGTGTGAAGTGCCGAGGGGCTGTGCTGTGCTGCTACAGAGAATGGAGATGGAGCTTAAATCCAAAGTTTAATGTGAATGGTCTTGCGGCCTGCACAGAGTATGGGATTTCACCCGGCCTCTCTGAGGACCCTGGCAGGAAGCCTGATAGTTTTCTGAAGTTTTGTTCAGATGTGTCGCTACCACTGTGTGTCCTGCTTGTGGGGTTTAAGGTCCTGGCTTGATTTAGGCACATCTGTGCTGCTTTCACTTGGTCTGCCTGGCTGTGCTGGATTTCATAAAGATTTTTAATGCAGGTGCTGAATTCCCATCCTGGTTTCCTGCCTTGCTCTACCTTGCTATGGAGTTTGCTTAACCATTTTACAAGAAAAGATCAAATATGGGAAGACAGTCATTATTAAACACCACCTCTCTGGTTTTAGCTAGTTAATTATTTTACTTCTCTCTTTACAACAAATGCTGGAAAAATAATTACTTTACAGACTTGTTTAATTTTTTTTTTCCAATTCTAAGACTGCTTGAGATTAGCCAATAGTGATTTGTTCTTCAAACTACGCTATGTGTTATAACTGAGCTTCTATTTTTAAATATTTTTGCAGCAATAGTTGGACTGGAAAAAAGCGCCTTTGTTTGCTTAATGACGTCGGCTTTATGGATCCATAGAACATCAGTGCCTTAATTACTACAAATGGATAATAAACACTTCCCTGGATATGAGAATGGGGGAGACACAGTGTGACTGTCATTAGGAACAATTGGATTTTCTCGTGATAAGTTGGTAAAAAATGTAAATACTACAAATAACTGCCCGAGGGCTTGTTTAGATAACGGTGCCAGAAACCAGGCAGCAAAACCAGGTTTTACAGAAATAGCTTCCTCTGTTGGAGCTGAATACAGAACAATCTGAATGCCCATTCTCACACAAGCTGCAATATTTTTTAGTTTCTTTGTGAGCACTTACATTGAGATATCTGGTGTTTAGTTTCCTTTCACTACTGCAAAGACCTGAACATGGGCAAAGGAGAGGTTAGGATCCAGTTTTTTGGCAAAACTGTCACAGGGCTGTCAAAATCACTTCACTGCCTGTGGGGTCCCTGGCAATGTAGGGGAAATTCCCACCTTGCTGGGGTCGCTGGGGGCTGTGTCCTGTCAGAATGCTCAGGGGAGAGGAGCAGGGCAGTGCAGAGCTTGGGACCAAAGCCAGGCTGTGGTTTGGGGTGTGCTGGCTCTGCCACCCCAAGCAGGGGCTGAGGGAGCCCTGGACAGGCTGGTCCTGATGTCTAAGGGGTCACCTTGGCTGCTCCAGCCCCGTGGGAATCCCTGCAAATCAGCTCACGGCATTGGAGTTGTCCTGTGCTGGGTTAGCCTCCCCAGGGATGAGCTGCCTTCTCCCATTTCTCAGGGTGCTGGGGAGGCACAGGCTGCTCTGGCAAGGGCTACACTTTGTGCTGCTCTTGCACCGTGAATCTTCATTCTGTAGGGAGCTGCCACGCCATGAATTGAGGAGGAGGGAGCACAAGATAAATTAGCTGTGCCATCCTTTATAGGGAGGGTTTTATGATGTATTCTTCCCTGTATGGGACTCCCATCATACCTACCCCTCAAAATGAGGGCTGGTGAATAATGGCTTAGGCAGGCAATAAATACATAATGCAATGCCACCTCTGAACCTTGTAGCTTGTGTGTAGGTCAAAGATTATATGGGTTGTAATCGTGATTTATGCGTTCAGTCTCCTGATATTTTTTAGACCATCTTTGCTTGTCTGCTGGTATGACTTTAATTATTTAATTATTCCACTTTAGGAGGCCACTGTGATCCTTCTGATACTGCTACAAAGTACACTTTTAATTTTTCTGAATAGGAAATAACTCCAACTTTGTGTTCAATGTACAAAAACTTTTGTTTATTAAGGCGAGTAGACTCAGAAAAGTGTCAGTAAGTACATCCATGCAAGTTTCTATATTCAAGTTAACAATTTGTTCAAAAAGAACTTGATTTATTACCAGTATCAGGCTTAGAAATTGTCTTTGAGCAAATAATGTAAGCTTCCTAATTGTTGCAGAACAGTAATTACACAAAGACATCGCGACAGCTTCTGTATTAATTAATCTCTCAGTGGTTGATTTGAAAATTTTTAACTGATGGATGATGGCTTGATCTCAAATCTTCCAAGATTAGTGTTGTTTGATGTTAAAAGTGCATCAATCAACCCGTAAGCAGAACTTGACACAATGACGTGATAGTGATGTTTTCACACCTCTCCTGCTCCTGTTTCTTTGCTGTACCTGAGCTCTGGGCTTACCTGGCTGCTGCTGAACGGCTTTCTGACGAGATGAAAGCAAATATTGACATTTAGTTTTACACTCTACTGTTCTCGCTGTTCAGCTTGCAGGAACTTCGTTGCAGATGAATGGGATTTGTTCCCAGTCCTCCAGAGAAATGGTGCTGACACAAAACTCTCTCAACCCTCACTCTTTCAGGCTGAGCTGCTGGATCTGGTGATGTGCGAGCCTGCTGTGTTTGCTGCTGCAAAGCAGCTCCCACCTTCCCTTCAGACGCTTGGAGGGACTGTGCTCCTTTCCTGGTGGTTCCCTTTGCTCTGGTATTGGAAGTTCCCTGTTCTGTGGAGCAGTGGGTGCTCTTGACTTCCCTGATTTCGTACAGAATCCCTCCGTGGGCAGGTTTCACGCTGTGCCTTGTGTTGTATTTGGCAGAGTGGTTTTGCGCTCCTTGAGTCCCGAGGGTGTCACAGGTCATTCTCTCCTGGAGGAGTTTGGCTTTGTGGTATCTCTGCTCAAACACTGATGCAGCAGCCAAGGCATCACTGCATTCCTCCTTCACTGGCACGCTCTGGGGGCTTTGTCACCTGACATGAACAACTCCATGATCCTTCCCCTCCTTTCCAGCCTGAGCCCATCCGTGTGCTCATTTCCACAGACGTGATCGTGCCGTGTTACAGAAAACCTCAGGCTTTCCCTCAGGAGGCTTTCCTGAGGTACTTGGCGGTTTGTAGGCTGGAGGAGGAAGCTGCAGGCTGTGGGAGGGTGGTGCAGGGTGTGCATCTGAGGAGCTGCTGCCACTGCCACAGCCACGCTGGGAGGCTGTTGGCACATCATATCCTCAGTACCAATTCCATTTCTTAATCTGCCTCTAAAACACATGGCCAAAAGGCTTCAAAGCCGTGCTTCTGTCTGTTATCACTGATATTTTAATCCACTATTAGCTATCCTAATGTATTTTCACTTTGTGTTTCAGCCCTAATGATCTGGATAATCCCATTAACTGTCTGGGAGCTCGAGCACGGCCCATCAGAAGGAAACCTCAGGACTGCAGCACTCAAATGTAAGTGGTCCTGAACATATACAGTTAACAATCAAGTGTAATTGCAAGGAATAGTGCTTGGAATAGATGACTGCACTCCAGCCCCAGGGCATTGTGGCAGATGCAACATAAGGTTTAATAAACTAGGTCCCTGTTGCCACTATTACTATATAAGAGTAATAATAGCAGTGAGAGTGAAAACATCCATCAAAAGCTGACAAATCTGACACAGATTATACATATGCACATGCACTGACTAAAGATGCCACTTAAATCTGATGGAACTGCTAATAAAAAATTGTTAATGGTCTTAATGAAACGTCATTTTGTGCTTATTACTCCTTTCATGTGAGGTTATTTTTGTGAAAACAATTATTTGAGTCTTGGAAAAAGGTGTTTGTAATTACAAAAGTAAATAGCAATATGTTGCCTGATAAATCATAGACACAATAACTCCATCCAGAGAGGAGCTTGTAGTTAAAGCTTCAAGTCAAAACTGGAAGCATGGTGAATATACTGACTTATTTTTAGCACAGAGGCTGTGTCTTTCTTGTGTATTCCACCAGGAAACCCTGCTAGACAAATGACTCTTATTTCAGTTTGTGGGTGGCCCTGTTGCAGATGTGCTTTTTTAAGAACCAGGAAAACAACATATGTGTGATTTTACTGAGTTTGTATATAGTTTTATTTTTTTTAAACGAAGTCCCAAAAGAAGTACCGAGGAGGACATTTCTTTGAGCTGATCCGATATTGCTGCTGGTAATGCCCTGAGTATCCCATTCAGGGGGCTGGTGTCCTTATTGGAGCTGGCAGTGGTACCTACAGGATACAGTTCTGACACGATTTAGGCAGGTGACAGCTTTGGCAGTGCCTGATGGGCCAGGCCATCCTTCCTCCCCCTCTAGAATGGAGTGTTCTGAGATCCACTGGTTAAAACCAGAGTGGGTGTGAGTGGATTTGGGGGAAACTGTTCATAGAATTCAATTTTTACAGCAAGACCTAGAGCCAGTGTCCTATTTAAATACGAACAAGAGCAAGCTGCATGCCACATATGAGCTTAAAATAGCGCAAATAACAAAAGGCCTGTGGTTCAGCTGTGTGCATGCAGCCATTTTCCATCTGTGTTTGCTCTTCACTTACCTTGCGCTCACAGCTTCGGAGCTCAGCTTCCAGATCGATGCTCCTGCCTTGAATTTGGAGGTGTAAAGTGAAATGCAAACCCTGAGAGCTGCTCGTGTTGGAAGCAGATGCCTGCAGCTGCAGATCCCAGCCTCGCAGGTCACTGCGGCTCTGCCAGCTTTGGGTTGTGCAGTCCTTTCTCTCTGGCTGGCGCCTGGGTGTCAGATACACCCCTGCTCTCTGGAACAGCAGCTACCTTGGGTGCTCTGGGGCTGTGCAAGAAGCAAGGGACTCCCTCCCACCAGGCAGAGTCTCAGATCCCGCTAGGAATCACGTTATCCCTGTTTGGAGGCTTGGTTAAGTAATTCTTCTCAGGTTGTCAAACAGCCTGCAAGCTTAGAGACTTCCTCTTGTGCTCTGCTCTTTCATCAGTTCAGAGCAATTCTGAATATCCCTCTTCCTGCTGATGCCAAAGGGACATCCAAGGAATCTGGCTACCAGTGCCCCTGTGCCTCATCACAGCCAGGGGAAGCCGAAATCCTGATTTATGCAGCTGGGCTTTCTTTGGAGCCTGTTGCAGGAAAAAACCAAAAACCTCACACTTGTTTCCAAACCAGCATCCTCTTGGCATTCAAGTGCAAGTGCTAACCATGGTGGGAACCTGTTGCAGGTGCTTAAAGGTGGCACCTGCTCCAGTGAGGTTAATAATGCCAGTGAAAGAAAATGTAGCCATGAGGCTTGGTTAATACGGCCTTGGAGACTGGGCTTGCTCCCCTGGAAATGGATGCTAAAGCTGCTCAATAAACCTCCACTTCTCTACTGCAGAAAGTGTGGGACTGTTGGAGCATTCAGTTTTCGACTTTCCAAATTAATACCTTGCACAATCCATGCCGTACATCCCAGTGGGGAGGCTTAGGCAGGGAGAGAGACCCTCCGAACTTAGTTTTTGTTCAGGCTTACGAGGTTCCTGTTCTGGGAGCATTTGGAAACCTTGGTTTGTCGTTGAGTCTTGTTTTGTGCTCTCCAAGCCCGAGGAACTCTGTGAAAATGTTTATTAATTGCTATTCCTGTTGAAAAATAATTATGGCAGCACCTGAATTATACAAAGGTGCTTCCCCATTCTGGAAGGTGATGTAGAGGCCACAGCAGAGATCATATTTGTTGAAGTTAATCTTTAAGTGTGTTCTCTGTGTATCTTATTAGATGTATTTGTGGCCAATTACCAATAAAAACACCGCTGGATTTTGCTGGTGTTTCCCCAAATGTGTGATATATTCACATTTTCCAGAGAGGAGGGGTTTGTTTGCATTGCATGGTTGTGCTGCAAGAGCTAATATATTAAACATTTTCCCAAAGGATATCAGTGGTCTTTAATTAACTTTTTTTCCCATAGGCCTGTAATACAGCATTATACAATATTTGGTCAGTTCCCTGCCCTCCTACTCCTGGGCAGGACTTATTGGCTCTCATTTCCTGGGGGAGCATTGTGAGTGCAGACAGGAAGAATGCACCAAATGAAAAGTTAATTGTGTTTAAGCTGTGGGTGAGAGGGAAACAGGGCTGAGGCTTCCATTCCATCGTACCTCTACAGTAAGAAAAGATAAATACACAGTTTCCTAGGCCACTAATGAAAAATCAGGAGAAAATTAGCCCAATCACAGCAAGGACAAAATATAAAATACGCACAGGAAACTTCCTCCTTCAGTGTGAAAGCTGGTGCCAGGATGGTGGAGGTCAGAACAGGCCAGCATTCACGGGGATTCCTTCCTGAGGAAGGCTAAAATCCTGTCTGCTTCCCAAAGGCTGCTCCAACTGGGGCTGCTTTCCAGATTCCACAAAAGCAACAGCGAGGGCTGGAAGAGATGAACTCATCCCTTTACAGTTTCCTCATCAATCATTTCCCAGTATTTGATGTCAGGCCGTGGGCAGGGTCGTGCCCAAGCCCTGCTGGCAGGGATTTCTTTCAGGGGAAGCCAAATGGGGCACATCTGAGATGGGATTGCTGGCACTTGGAGCAGCTCCGAACCCTCCAGCCCCGGCCCACGGCTTCCTCCTGCAAAATCTGTTTTGCGCAAGGACATCAGCTCCCGGGGGGGTGATAACATGAGAAATAGCAGCTGTTTCAGAGCAGGATTTCCAATATCCTCCTCACTGGAGATGTCCCTATTGCTTAGAAGACAGTTTCATTGGAAAAGCTCCAACTGTCAGCAGCAATTTACCCAGCGAGGGGCTGGTATTTTCTGCTCTAATCTGGTTAATGGGCCTTTGTGGGAGCAGGTCCTCAGATGTTTGTTTGATCACTGCTCCCAGTGAGAGAGTTCTAGATTTTTAATTTTGGGGTTTAAGGTTTTTTTGTACGGACTAAAACTCGGTGAAAATCGCTGGGTCAAAAAGGTGGCTTCTGCCTAAATCGCTTGAATCTTCTCTAACACTGGGATTTCAGCTTTAATCCAGATTTCTTTGATACTTGACCACAGTTTACTCAAAAATTCATAAACCAGAGGGTTCTCTTGCCTGTGAGGTTTGTAACTTCAGCAAAAATCGGTTGTGTTCACTTGGAATTCATCACAAACTTTGCCTGGCCGTATTTCAGGTTTGAACAGTAGAGGCCAGCTCCAGAGACAGAGCTTTGTTGACTTCTGGCGAATGGAGCATGGGAGCAGGAGGTGGGGGAAGGCAGACAAAAATGGAACTGTCACGATTCACTTGGAATTGGATTTGGGTATTGTCAGTCTGTAGAGTGGACAGACCAGCACTGATGGAGCGAGGGCAGCTCAGGACCCTTCCCAACAGTGAGCATGTGTGCTCTTGTAAATCAAAATTAACTGGTGTGCTGGGATCGAGCGTGCCAACTGCACACGGCAAGTGACAGCACCACTGTGGCTTTATTGCTTGGATGGTTGTAACCTCCAGAGATCTTAATTGAGGTTTCATTGCACTGTTCATACAATTAATTAAAAAAAATCAGTTCAGTCTACTGTCCTGATTCTGCAAATACCCGCATGTTCTTACTCTCGTTAATGAGAGCGATTTTGCTGGGAATTGTGAGGTTTTCATAAAATAAAATGTCAATAGAATCATGAACCAAGCAGACTGAGTGTTTATACATGCCCCAAGGTTGTTGCTGTAGGGCCAATGCTGATGGTGCTGTTCAAGCAAGGTGGGTTATCGGTAAATCTGTGCTCAGTTGTTGATGTAGGACAGAGCTTGTCACAGCAGAGCTGGAGGAGTTGCACCCTCTGCTCCACATTCATATCCAGGTGCACCAATCCCTTCGGATTTTCCTCCCAGTGTGATGTGACAGGCTGTGACTGACACTGGGTGACAGTGAAAGTGATCATTGCCCAGGAGTCTTGATTGACAACCCAGGGAAATCAAAGGAGTTTTCTGAGAGAAGCCTGGTGGAAGGATTTTAAACAAAAACATAATAAAAAAAAAGAGTGGGGGGAGGGATATTTAGCTTTTAATAGAAGGAATTCCCACATGCATCAGATTTTTTTTTTTTAAGAGTATGTAGATTAAGCACTAAAATGCATTAAAAGCTCTCTCTCCTCTGCCATGCTGGTTTTATTCAGATTGCAGGCACACAGATGCTGCCGTGCCTGACTTTAGCTGTTATGTCCGTAATACCAAAACAACATGATTGGATTGAGGCATGCGGGCTGTTTGTACAGAACACATTTAAATTAATTTAGAAATGGTGGTTTTCATTGAGATGGACAAAGTTAATGGTTTTCTTGGATATTTGTTGTGCGATGGGCTTTTCTCTGCTGCTGGGCATTATGCAAACTGCCATTTAAAACAATTTCTTTGCACGCTGTTTTTCCCCGTAGCCCAAACAAGAACATAAAATTGCTCCTACGCTTCTAATCCTGGTGACAGCACATGATAAAAAGTATCTCCTGATCTCAGACATCATTAACTGTGATTAAAACAACTGGCAGTGGTTTGATGAGCAGCTATAAAGGGGTGTGTTTAACTGCCTTCTCAACCTTTCATTCTTCCAACAGGACACTCAGATCAGATTCAGTATCAGTATCACTTAAATATGCAGTTTCAGGTAGGATGAAATAAAGATGATCACAGCTCGCATTCCTTTATGGAGAGATCTTGGAAGACATCACAGAGACCTTTATTTGAACTTTGAGCAGGTTTTTTTTTTTCTCGTTTAGACAAAGAAGTCTGAGATGAGCTCAGCTCTGCATGATGGGGGGAATAATTCTCCACATTGCTTTGTGACAATCTGTAACTCAGGGTGCTGTGATTCAACGTCTGGCCTTACTCAGTTCTTACAGGGAAATGCAGGATGAGTTCTGGCTTTTCATGGGCAGTAGTAACTGGGCCTGGGTCTTTCTACCACTTGGATGTTGTGAGTGCTGTGGAAGCTCCTCCTGAAGTAAGAATGTCACCTCCCTGCCCCGGGCTGTGCAGAAAACACCCAGCAGTAGCAGAGCCAGGCCATCATTTGGTTTAGCTCCACGCCGGAGGTATCTGCAAAGTAAGAATTACACACAAAGTTTGTATGTGCGCTTCAAGAGGCGCGTCACCTGTTTCCTTTTTTGTTTTGGTGTCACTGGCAGTGGCAGGGTGAAGGCACGGACGTTTGTGGCTGTTGGCACTGCAGAACTCCCCCGAGCCTGGAGCAGGCTCTTTGCTATGGAATCTCGTGCTGAGCTCCCCAGGCACTTTTGCTCCAGCTGCTCCCTGGGGCAAATTGACCTCTCAGCAAGGCAGGTTTGTTTATCAGCCTTTAACGCTGGGCAGAGTTTGTCACTGGCAAGCCTGAAAATCCCCGTTAATTATTAATTATGTTCTGTTCCTTCCTGAGGGTTTAGAGCACCTGTGTGAGAGAAGACCCAGCTTTGGAGAAGGGTTTGGTGTCCAGTGTCAGCTCTGTTCAGATCTTTGCAGTCTCCTGCTGCTCCTGTGCCTGTCTGGAGCCCGATCTCCCTCTGGAGATTGGCAGGTCCTGTGCTGCTCTCCTGGTGCAGCCTGTCCCATCCGTCACTGACGCTCCTGCAGTGACACCTCTGAAACAACAGAGACCTGGGTCTGTTTTGACCAGTTTAGAACTTGCCAGGACTAATTTCTAAATTTAGGACCTACCTGAAAACAATAGTAACTGGAGAGAGAGAATCTGTGCTCTGCTAGGAGGCTTTGACTACTAACGTTGCTTAAATCGTGCTCTGAAGGCAGCAGGGCTGTTATCAGTTCATAAGGGAGTTTGGATGTGAGTCTATAAATGGATTTCCCAAGATCTTGAGTCTTGAGGAGAATTTAAAGCATCTGAATCTTTCATTATCTCAGCTCTGGTAAAATATGAAGGCTTTTTATGCTG
Source organism: Dasyornis broadbenti (assembly GCA_013397935.1). Classification (NCBI taxonomy): domain Eukaryota; kingdom Metazoa; phylum Chordata; class Aves; order Passeriformes; family Dasyornithidae; genus Dasyornis; species Dasyornis broadbenti. The sequence continues at coordinate 4,435,536 of VZRN01000404.1, forward strand.
TAGCACAGTGGTGTTTTATTATAATTTATTTTTCTGTAGACTCCCAAGAAGCAGAGGAATTACTTTCAAGCAGTCTGATTTATAGTCTAATATTTATATGGGACTGATTCACAAGTAATTAGGTATCTGTGCTTGTATTGAATTTCCTTTTAAAGAGCAATAACTTAAGACTATAGAAAGTGCTGTGGGATTTCACCCATTCCAAAGTCTGAAAGTGTTTGTTTTTGCAATGTAAGCAATGGATGGCACTTTTTTCTCTGCATGTAAAACAATGAAAAAAACCTCCTTTTAGATGCAGAAGAACACAGGTTCACTATTTTAACACCCAGCAGTTGTATTCCAATGTTAATGATCTCAAAATAGCTGGATGATTTAGTGCCTCTTTGAGAAGTCAAACTCTCAAGAAAAAGTGAGTTTGGAGTATCTTAAATCTTGTCCCGGGAATTTTTATCTTCCCTCCAAGTTATAAAACCCTCACACCTCTCTTGTGACTGCTTTGTACTTGACAGAGATGCCTTTAAAGTGGCAAAATGGGAGCAAGAGAGGCAGGAGAGGTAAAAATCAAGGAAAATATCAAGGCACCTCTTAACCACTCTCTGAACTCTTGCCACAGAAAGTTGCAGGTGAACTGAGCAGGTTTGGCAGGAGGTGTTTTCCCCATTTCTCAGGCATTTCTTTCCCCCATGTTCTTGTAATGGGAACCGATTTTATCCCGTGGCCATTTCAAAAGGCACATGAGCCTTTTTCCCCTGGCAGGTGGCACCGTGGCATTGCCAAATGTGCTGCTGGCAGGGGGAAATACAGATTGGATGCATCAGGATGGTCTGGCTGAGCTCTCCAGGGACAAAGGACACCAGGTCATGATGTCATTCACTTCCCAAAGGGTCTCTTCCCTTTTGTTCGTGGAAGGGTTATTTTCTTTGGTTTTATCAGCTTTACCTGACTTTAATTAAATTGCTGACTAAATGCTGTGTTTGGAATGGGGGAATCAAGACTTTCAGAGGGATTTAAAATCAAAATTGCAATTGTTCTTTTTGAATGAAGTTCAAACTGCTTCCTCAAATGTTCATTAATACGGTGGTTTGGATTCTTCTGTATAGAGGGAGATTGTGCTGGATCTTCTTGGTTTTGAAAAGCGTTCAACGAATGGAATTACTGAGCATTTTGACAAGATTTGTATGCTGTAGCTCTTTCCCTTAATAGCAGCAAGATAAAGGTGGGATGGCTTAAATTTTTAATTCAGACTCGGAGAAATTTAGCAGAATTTGGACAATGTTGAGAACGAGATTCCAGAATCTTCAGTATGTGTTAGGACAACCTGGATAACAAATCACATCTAGGTCTGCTTAATGTTTAACGCTTTGCCAAACAGCAATGAGTTTAAGTTTGTGCACGAGTGTGAATTTGCAGAAAATGATCTGAATTCCAGAACTGAGCACAGTTAGTTCTGGTAAGAGCCCCTGCCCCACGAAGAGCTGTTTGGGAATATTGGATAATTGCTGGTTTTCTTTGGTTAGTGCTAATATTTGTCTTTATGGACATCTGGATACTTTCATATTGTTAACTTTTTACAGGGATCTTTTTAAGGGCGTGTGTCTGTGTATAATTACGTAGCCCTGTAGTCTGTACAGAATTCTGTAATCCCAGCTGGCCACAGTTGCTGTTCTGAACATTTCAGCTTCACCCTGAGCACTGAAACTTTGGGTATAGTTACACCAACCAGCCAATAAACTCTTTGCTTTTAAGAACTGGCTGGAGAAGTTGTAAATATGTGGAAGAATCTTACATATTAAAAAAACCCCAAACCTAAAACAACAAAACACCTGCTTGCTGGAAGCTAGAGTGAACTGCTGTGAGTGTATAGCTGATTTTTTTCATCATGCTTATTTTAAAATTACACAATTGCTACACTTGGGTTGTGCATTACCAGAGCAAGTAATATTCTTTGTCCTGTTGGAGTTTTTATTATATAAAATATCCCACTGAACACCTGTTTGAGTTGTTGTAATGGTTTAGAAGCCTGTGCAGGATTTCCCAGGCCCTTCTGTGCAGTCACTGCTTGGCAAATCTGACTGGGGCAGTGCCTGAGGTTCTGGAGCCTCTGCTGCTGCGTGAGTGATGTGTGAGGATGCCGGAATGGGAAATTCCCAGCTCTCTGTGGAACTGTCTGCGGGGGAAGCAAAGAACTTGGTGCTTTCACTTGTCCTGTAAAGATTGCGATGAGTGGGAAAATGTTGCTTTGCATCTGTGAACTGAGAGATTTTAAAACCCACATTGCTGTGATGTGGTTTTGGGTTTGTGGAGTTGGAAGAGTGAGATGTGAAAGACTGGCCTTGATAGGCACCTCTCCTATTAAGAGAGAGATCCCAATCAAGTCCTTGCTCCAATTCATACTTAAGGTGAGTTTTTAGAAAACAGAGATGAGGGGGGAGAAACCCTGAGGAGTTTGAGTCAGACATAAGAACCCCACTGGTGTTGAGCAGACTTTGCCTCAGTAGCATCACAGTGTACCTGCCTGTAGGAATGTCACTGATGAGGTAAGGTAGACAAAGATCTGGGTTTCAGCCCTGGAGGGCTGATTCTGTGTCCTAAGAGAGGGTTTGTGCCTTTCAGGTGATTTAATCCCTCCTTGGCAGAGGCAGCTGTAGGAAGGGAGCCAATGGGATTAAGCATCCCCGTGCTGTATTTCTTACATAATCCTCTGACTCTACAGTGACTTCAGAGCTCCTATTACCCACAAGCTTTATTTCATCATTGAGGATTCTTTCTGAAATGGAAAATGCTGTTGTGCTCTCTGCAGAAACCTGAAAGCTTGGGAAGTGTCTCAGGGTTCATCACCTCTGTCTGTCACTTTGGCTGTGATCACTGCAGCAGGGTTTCCATGGATGAATTCCCTGGTGACAGCTCCTCACGAGGCACAAAGGATGAGCCACGTAATTTGGACTGAGGTTTCAGTGAGAACTCTCCTTGCTGTATCAGTCTTAGTAGCTGGAAGTGTTTAAATGGTTTCATATCCTTTTATGCTACTGCATCTTAAATAAGAAACAGAGCCAGGGCTATTTCACTCTTGTTTTCATTATTTGTACCTTTATGTCCCTAGAAACGGATGGAAATTAATTCTGTTTCATTCAACAAAAACTTCTCTATCAGCCTTTGTGAAAGCTGCCTGAAAATATTCCTGTCAGGAATATGGCTTGGAGTTTGTGACTTGTTTACTTTTACAGCCCCTTACGTCAAGCTGCAATCATACTTCCATCTATTAATTTCTGCGGTTTTGATTCTCCTGTCTCAAAAAATAAACCCTAGCAAAAAAAACTAAGAAGCTACTCTTAGTCAAAATATTCCTTGTAGCTAACCAGACTTCTTACACAAAGTTTTCTTTCTTTGGGTAGGAGAAAAGAATGATGATTTTGGTTTTTTTTAGAAAGATCTGATAACTTATTTTTGAGTAAATAATTTGATTTTGCAAAATTGCCATGATTCCAGAGAGATTCTTCTTGCTGAAGGTAGAGCAGCCAGTGACTGCTCAGCAAGATTCAGCAGGACTGTTTAATGAGGGGTGAAGACAATACAAATGCAAATCCAGGGAACAGTTGCTTTTTCACAGTTGGTTCGCAGTGTTGCAGGTGCATTTTCTTAATGAAGGTTAATTTGTCTCATATTTTAACCTGACAATACTTGGCTTTGTTAGTATTTGGGCTTAAAGAGGTAAAGGGAAGGTTTTCTTAGGTGAGACTGGGTATTTGATTTCAACTGTGCTGAATATTAGCTGGAGTTAGGCAGAAAAGTCCTATTCGATTTTTATGAGAGAAAGGGACCTTTGATTATTTTGACAGATTGGAGCAAGGCCAAAATCAGCTCTTTTGCTTGGATATAAATCCTGCAAGATTGAGCTGAAATCCTGCTGATTGGTGCTGATCAAGATTTACTGAGGGAGAACCAGAACCAGAGGCAGGCTTGAATACCACAGCAAGCAATAAAAAGCCTTGCACACCTCCTGTCACATTAAACCCAGAGTAAAAGCCACTGGCCTGGCTTGATTGACCGAAATCACCTTATAAAGTTTTTTTGTGCAACTGTGAAAAAAAAAAAAGAGAAAAATTTCCCTGGGCACAGGCAAAAGAAAAAGCTTTTCCGCAGTTGCTTATTAAGCATCATGTGTAAATTATCCATTGTTATCCTACTGTACCTCAAAGCCTTTTAAATCTCTCATGCCTCTTGTATCGACTTGTTTTCCTCCAATATGAGCTCTCATGAATGCTGGATGTTGAAGGACTGGCTTAGAAATCAATTCCAGCTTCTGAAATATTGCCTCTATGCCAGTGACTCCTGCTTCGGGGAATCTAGTTCAATATCCTATCTTCCACCCACACAGATGACTCCTGTAGCTTTCTTATTTCTGGAACATGCAAAGGGATATTTCTACCATTGTAAAGTAAATAACACCAGAAATCAGTGGGTGAAAAGGGGTCTGTGATATCTCTGGCAGTGGTCAAAGGAATGTGGAGTTTTTCCCTCCTCATTTAAGATGTGATCCCAGTGGATGATAACTGAAAGCACCATTGCAGTGATATTTATACAATAAACCAAGGACTTTAGTTTGGTCCTTAATAGATTCTCACGGAAGGAAAAGCAGCATAATGTGCTCTAACAATAAATAAATAATCTGAGTTGAAAGTCTCGGTGAGATGTTAAATCCACTGGCATTTTCATGCTCTTCTTGCAGGTACAGAATTGCTATAAAGGTTCCTGTATTAAAAAGTTGTTTATTTCACTCAAGTGCTGAGTTTACTTTAGGAGTAGATTTTAAAAAGAAATTACCCATGTAGTAGAATAATAGGGGATACCCTTGAGGGATAGTTTGCTCCATGTTCTTGAGTTGAGGTGCAGTGTTTTAGTAGGATAAAACTGTGGAAAATAGAAGAATCTGGATGTTTGTCAAGAGTTGTACATAATTTACCTGACTTTTTTTTGACTTCTCAGAAGCATTTTTGAAAATGATCCCTCAGTTACATCGAGAGACCTGGCTTGTGCAGTACCTTTGGCATTTATGTCTGCATCTACAGCTCTGTGTGTGTGTATGTTCCATCTCTGGGAGTTACAGTCAGCCTTCCTCGAGAATCCTACGGAGATGATGACGTTTAAATGTTTAAATTAACAACCCAAGGCCTCAGTTATGCAGAAAGAACCAAGACAGTTCCTTGGCAGAGTCAGAGCTTATATGAAAATTGAGGATAAAGGGAGTTTTGATCAGTTGCAGGGATTAAGGCAGAGGAAGCAGTTTAACGAGGTGGGATTTTGGAAATGTAGGCATTTCAGGGCCTCTGTTTTTTAAAGAAATTTGTGCTTTGGAGTTAGATCTTCTTTCTCACCTCGGAAACTCCATTCCTGCAGCATCCTCGTGATCTGTGAGGCCACACAAAATTGTGTTTTGAGACAATGGGGCACGAAGCTGACTTGCTTTGCAACAGGAATTATTGATCAATCCAAATTTAACTTTAGAAAACCACAATAAAGCAGAACAGCCAGAGAGCAGCCACGTTTACCTGCGAGTGCAGCTCTGATGCGCAGGCACCAGAGCAGAGCTGTGCTGTCAGGGCTGCAGGGGATGCAGGGACTGGCAGAGATGATCTGGCAGGGACTGGCAGGAGCCTCAGAGTGCACAGCAGCACGGCTGGGCAGGCAGCAAGGCTGCTTCCATGAGGAATCAGCAGCTCCACAGAAGCTGGGTTTGCACTCCTGGGTGCTGTGATAGGTTAATTTATTTCTGTCTAGTCAGGGTAATGATAGGCACAAATCCCACTTCTGACCGAAACCAAATAAAATCATTACTCCCCTACAGCATCTGGGGTGCTGACAATACTTTTAAGAGCCGTATCCATCAAGAATGGAACTCTCAAATCAGGTTAGGATGAGCTCCTGCTCAGAATGGTACTGGACTTCCAACAGACTACAAAATACTCTGCTTCTGGTTTTAAATAATTGTGTACTAAGTGGGGCGATCCTTGAGGTCCTCAGTTTCACCTGGGTTTGAGAAAGCTTTGTTTCCTTTCTCCTTTACTTTGCAGCTGTAAAATTTCACCTCGATGTATCATACCTACCTTCCTGAAAGGTGTGCTCTTATTGTATCTCATTCTATGGGCGTATATAATAGCTGGTGCTTCAGGTGCCACACATAATCTTCATGTTTGATGTCACGCATTTTTTAAGCTACAAACTTGCTTTTTGTTTTTAAATTTCTGATAAACTTCCTGGTGAATAGTGATTGTTTTTTTTTTAGTAGTAAGTTCCCAGTGCTTATTTGAGGTGTGATTAATAGTGCATATTCCACACTAGGCTGCTCATAATTCGGCTTGTTTTGATTAAATGAGGAGTGGAGATTTCTCACCAAGCAAAGTTCTCTCTTTCTGAATGACACCCAGTGTAGCTGCTCCCTTCCCCTCTTTGTGGGGAGCTCAGGTGTGCCTCAGCAAGCGGTGAGGATGTTGTTATCTGTTATCAGACACTGCGTGTCCCATCACAGCTCTGCTCTCCTGGCTCCATCCCTTTCAGAAAGCTCCAGTGCTTTCATTAACCCCTTTGGGGAAGGTGTGATAGCTCAAAATCATGAGGTTTGGAAGCTTTTGTAAACACAAGACCACAGAGGAAACTGTACATTTGTTTACATGCAAGTTATTTTTAGAAATTAAGGTTGGATGGGGCTTGGAGCAACCTGGAGTAGTGGGAATTGTCCCTGCCTGTGGCAGGGGGTGGGATGAGATGAGCTTTAACGTTCCTGCCTGCCCAGACCATTCCAGGATCCTGTGGCTCTACAAGATTTTGGGAAGCAGACTTTCATTTTACTCTTGAAATGTCCAGGAGTTGATGTTTTGGTGGGAAACTCCTGCCCAGCTCTTCTCAGGGTGGTGGGAGGCTCTGTCTGAGCCCGGCTGTTGTCGTGTCCCTCTTGTTTGCCTGCCGAACTCACACAAACTTGAGCAGGGTCTGCCTGATGCTTTTCAGAGCGGGATGCTCTGCATTTTCGCACCTTGCAAAAGGACAGCTCTTCCTCAGCTTCACCTCATTGAATGCAGCGGGTGAGACTGAGGCTGTAAATCTCCTGGGTGACAAAACATAAAATCTGCATGGAGCATCTAATCTCTCCTGTTATGAGTGATGAAAAGGAAGGGTCGCTGGTGGGTGGTAAATTAAGATGCAGCACAAAAGTTTTACCTGGAGGTGCTAAATCATTTAAGTGTATCAGGCTCATAGGACTGCCTTTGTTAATAACCACAGAGAGGATGCTCTGCCACTGGGGTGGGGAGGAACTCAGGGGAAGGTCAGCACCTGCGGAGCCTTTCCCGTATAAATAACGGCTTCTGCAGGTCCTCGTGGATTACTTTTGTCATTTTTGTGATTACACAGTTTTTCATCAGGACACTGGCCAAGAGTTGGGCAGCGTTGCACACCTTTAAGAGCGAGGCAGTGCATGTGAGGGGGCACAGAAGGACGGGCTTCACTCTGTGGGGAGGGGGAGCAGGGTATTTTTGTTCAGATTTCCTAAATAGACAACTTAAACCCCCGAAGTGTATAAATGGATAACTTTACCCATACACCTGTGCCTTTGTGATGAAGCTTATTCTGGACATTCTGCTGGATGTCCTCTGATTTTTATATGTATAAAAATATATTGAATTTTCTCTGACTTTGGTTGCAGAGAAGTTGAAATATGCTGTGTCTCTGTTACAACCATTGTCATAAGGCAAGTCCCTGAGCTCTTGCTGTGTTGTGCAAATGCACAGGTGCCTGTACATGCAACTCACTGTTAAAGGTTGCAGGCCTGACTCTCAGTAGATTTTGTTTGTAATTCTCCCTCTTCACCTTAAAATGGAGTTGTAGGAGTTGCCCTTGCAACTGTATGGAAATCCTCGCTGCAACAGACTGTTCCCTGCTGAGCCCAGGCTGCACGGGGGAAAGCAAAGCAGGTGGTGAGTGTGCTGTGACTTGGAGGATTTAGGCAAAAGATGGATTATGTATTTCATTGAAATTTTAAGCTCTTCCTCCCTGACTGCTTTCAGAAGCTGGAAGGATCAGATGGATCCTAAAACTAAAATCTTGAAGTGTACAGCTGAAAATCTCTGCTTCAGATCACTGGTGTGCTTTTTTTTTTTTTTTTGTCTTTCACAAAGGACTTTGTTAAAACCAGAAATTCAGCTTTAGGAACACTGAGGAAGAAATGTGTTCTTTGTAAAACAAATAATTGTGTACAGAGGTTTGTTTGTTAAAGACCCAGTGGTTTTGATGGGATGCAATTAGACCAGAGCAATTGAGGCAGGGTAACCCAAGCATTCTCCAAAATCTGATAAAGATTGACCTACGCAGAATGAAAGAGCTCCTCTGCACTCTGGTGCTTCGGGACTGAAAGAAGCTGCACAGGTTAATGGTATTCCAGACCCTTCTGAGTTTGCCACTACTGGCTCAGCTCATTTAGGCCTTCATTACCAAAGTGGCTCACGGTGCTGACGTGACTCTGCTTCTGCTGAAATCAGAGGGGCGGGGGTGAGGAAAAAGCCCCAGGTGTCCTTTGGAAACGCTGCTGGACCCTGGGTGCCTCTATCCAGCCTGTGAAAGGGAAACTGCCCTGTGAGAGGCAGGGAACTTGGAATTGTTGGGATAAAGTGTTAGAGAACAGCATTGCTGAGAAGAGATGGTAGGTTCTCTTCAGCCATCACAGCAGAGAAAATATTCCAGTTTATTCCAATATTGGTGTGCAGTGGAGCTCCCAAGATAATTTTTTGAGTTATTTTAATTGACTCTGGGAGCAGGGGAATAAATATCACGTCTTTTGGTTTGCTTATTTGCTGAAAGAAAGGTGGCCAGAAATTGTGGAAAAGCTGGGCTTCATCCCAGGTGTTGCCTCTTCCAAGCCCCAAAACGATGTAAATGACCAGCCTGGGAGGACAGACTGGAGCTCTGGACAGGACTATTGCAATGCTGCAGCGCACAGAGCCACAGTTCTGTGGGGTTTGTGAGTGTTTTTTGGGTAGGAAACAGGCAGCCAACTGCTTCATGGGATTTCTTTGTTGCTGCAAATGGAGAGAAAGAGTGAACTGCTTCCCCTGCTGCTCAGTGAGGGTGGGAGATGCTGGAACTCTGCCTGGGAGGTGTCAAGGATGGGGCAGAAGGGTCATCCCAGGGGAGCTGTGGCTTGGGCCACATCCAGACAGGCTCAATGAGACATGAATGCAGTTTGTCAAAAGTATGGCCAGGGCTCTTGTGCACAAGTCTTAACTTAATTTGGGGTTGGCAACAGTGTCCCAGCAGGAGGGTTTCACTTGGGATCAATAGGAACAGCTCACATTGCTTTGGGGGCATCTTGCTGAAGAGGAAGTAAAAGTTGTGTCTGTCAACAAAGTTGCTTGAGAGAATGACAAAAAGTGGATTTTTATATGTTCAAAGCAGTGTGTTTGAAGATTTAACTCTTCCAGGCATTTCTGCTATCTATTATTTTTAAAAAGAAAAATAAAATTTCAAAATTAGAAATAATCATTATTTCCTTATAAGCATGTTTGTGTAGAAAGGGAATGTGAGAACTACAGGGAAAGCAAAATTATTTCAGGATCCCATATAATATCTTCCCCTTCTTAGCCCCTCTTTGTTTTTCCATTTGTTTTGGGATGGGAGATGCTTCATCTCATCAGTGGAACAACGGGAAAGAAATCATCACCTACAAAATAATCAGTCAGGGGCAGGTCAGGATGATCCTGTCACTTCATGTTGAGATCTTTCCTGCGAAACAAAAGCAGTGGAAGCGAGACTGTCCTTGGCAGATGGATTTGTCTGTGGCATCCAGCTGAATCCTGGCCCTTGCTGCCCCTCCTTGCCCAGCGGCAGTGCTGGTGTGCCACTGCCAAGCCAGGCAGGGATTTTTCCAGCTCTGGCAGCTGGAGGGTTCCTGGCCTTCCTTTGGCAGCTGAGCTGCTGCCCCAGGGAGGTTTTTGGGGTGTAAATGCTGCTCCAGGGTGGTGTTGGCCCTCAGAGCTCTGCTCTGCTCTCTGCTTGAAATAGCCTGGCATTGGTGCTGTAGCTGTGTTCTGTGCCTGGTGGCACTCCTGCAATGAAAGACCCGTCAGCATTTTCAGAAGATGATGTTAATTTCAGGCACTTAAAACTCAGCAATAGAAGTTGCTTCAAGCAGGAATACGAAATACAAGTGCTTAGCAGTGGTGTCAGTGTTTGTGCCCAATCTTTCTCAGAACAGCACAGTTTAACAATTTAAAAGAGATTTCAGCTTAACTCTCCTCTCTGCCTGCATTTCAGAAAGGTGGATTTCCTTACTGCCATAGGGGCACCAGGTATGTTTGACCCTAAGGATGACAATTTGCCTGCAGGGGACAGGGATTTCTGAGTCAGCTGAGAATCCCAAAACGATGGGTGCCAGCAGCCAGAGCAGTAACCAACAATTTGGTGTTAGAACTCCTCACAGCTTCCAGCACCACAGGATCTCCCCTTGTGGCTGAGTGAGGATCCTTTGGGAAAAAAACCAAAAACCACCAACACATGCTGCATGGAATAAATCCTTTGCTCTTCCTTTTTTAACTCCAGTGAGAGTTTGGCTGAGACTTCCAACACATTTGCTTTCTTTGGGAGTTTGCCAAAGGTTTCTGTACTTCTTCTTTAGTTTGCATCACATTCTGAGTTGTAATGCTGATTGGGTGTCTTTTCATGTCAAAACTCTAGTATTTTATACTTTAAAAATTTTTTTTTTTTTTTTTCCTTTTTAATCTCTCGCCATTTAGAAGCAAATGGCAGCAGTCAATCTCTGAGTGTGAGTTTTCTGGGCAGAACCTCGGCTGTTCTCCAGCACAGCTATTGAGGTTTAACCCAGCCAAGGAGCTCTGGAGAAGATGCCTTCTCCATCCAAGAGTCTTACAAGCATGAGGAACCTTTCCAGCTTGACCATTATTTCATATTAATAGCAGGAGCATCTGCATTTCAAACACAGCAGGAATTGGGTGAGGGGATGTTGAGTTATTTCTCCCAGTAGCATTGTGGTCAAAGCTGAGACTGTGATGCAGAGAAAGAGCTCAGCTCATAAATGGTGTTATGGATCCAATCTCAGTCACCCAGACAGAACCAAGGATTCCCTGGAAGGTTTTCCTTGGAGCTGCCTGGGTGATAACACTGACTAAGAGCCCCCTGCTCGTGACCTGCTGTGCCCGGATCATCTGGGTGTGTCTTGGTTCTGATTTTCCATCATAGCTTCCATTTCTGCAGATGGATATTTGGGATAACCTCAGAACCGTGCAGCAGTGTGGGTTTGCAGTCCTGTGTCCTGTGTTAGAGAAGCCCCGTGGGTGTGTTCTGGCTCTCATGGGATCACCTGTACAGATAAACACCTGGGGGGTGTTTGGGATTTTGGAGCTGCTCTTACAGCTCTATGCCCTCTCCTAAAATTGGTGCTAGGAAAACATCCTGCAATCCTGTCTCTTTCAGTATTTCCCTGAACTCCTTGGCACACTCCTTTCTCTTTACCCTTTCCGTGCAGTAAATCTTGCTCTTGCTGACAGGCCTGGTAATTGCCTTATGTAGAATGAAAGTCTTCCATTCTCTTTGTTTTTATAGTATGCAGCCTTCCCCAGCGAAGTTTAAAAGGACAGAAAAATTCATGGTGTTTGCAGTAAGAGCATGTTTTATGCTTCCCTGCTGCTGCAGCACAGACAATGTTGCCCTGATATGGAGATGTCAGGGGCACAGGCCTGTATCTGAGGCAGTAAATGTTTCTTTTATTTCTTATTCCACTTTATTCTGGTTGCTATTAATTTTAAACTTTTCTTGGCATTTGCAGCAATAAAAAGGATAAAATCTTGAGGCTTTGTTCTTCTGCTCCTGAACCAAGCCTTCAAAAGAGACTGAAATGGGACTTGGGCTTATTCTGGTTTCAGAGGCAGCTGGGAACTCTTACAAATACACGTAAGAATTGGAACACCACTGCCTTGGGGCTGAAGGCATTATCTGTTCCTGATGAGCTCCACACAGAACATGTGTAGTGGGGATGAATGGAGACAAATGTCTTATACCATCACGCAAAAAATTAAAATTTATCTTCCAAGCCCTTTGTGGCTGTGGCCAACTGTGGTCCTAAGGCTGCTTTGTGGGTTTTAACTGCAGCCTCTGATGTGCAGCAGCTAAAAGATGAGCCTTTGGCTCAGCCCCCAGTGCAGAGGATGCACGTCCAGGGTGTGACCTGAATGTGAAGAGGGCTCTGCTGTGTCCCGTGCTGTCCAGCACCCCAATTCCCCCCTCACACCAGGGCTCTCCCTGTTCCAGGAGATGAGGGGGCCCATAAGGTTCAACTCATTCTGTTCTGCGATGATTCATTTAAGACTTGTCCTGGCTGTGGCAGATCAGCCTCAGAGCACCGAGGGGAAACAATGACATGTTTGCTGCTCCCCCTCTTGTGTACGTCAGGATTCCAAAGACAAGTTGAGCTCAGAGTAAGGAGTATGTGGTGCTTGGCAGTGGAGTGGAGGGCTGGAAGACAAACTCAATTGTGTGTGACCGCCAGGTGAATTTCCATAGCCTTTGATTTAATCACTGGAGTATTGACAGGAGGGTTTAGCTGTGTTATTCAGTCCTAGACTGGAACAGGTATTGTCATGTTAATGGAAAGCATCCCACAGCAAGTTCTGCCCTGGCTCACAGTGTGAACAGCCAAGAAATAACAGTTCCCTGCCTGACCCAGACTGTTCATGAAATTGGACTTGCTCAAACAGGAAAAGCTCTGTTTTTCCAGCCCTTGTGGGGATGTGAGAGGCTGTGAGAACCCTGCACTGCTCAGGGCTGGCCACATGAGCCCACTCTGACCTGCAGTGCAGGCACAGTGATAAACATTCACACTGCCCTCCGAAGCTACCAGTGAGACCAGTTTCGTGTTGCGAATCCTGTCCCATTGTTTTAAGTTCAGCCCTGTAAATAAATCTTTGTTACCTAATTAGATAGCAGTGATGAATGGGAGCAGTGTGGGCTAGTGGAAGGCTCCCTGCCCATAATGAGATGAACTTTAAGGTCCCTTCCAGCCCAAACCATTCTGTGATTTTTATTGTCAAGGTTTTTGAGATGCCTTTGGATGCTGCTCCATTATGTCTTGGGTAGGAAGATTCCTTCAGAACATTACTCTTTCTGAAGTGAGATTTCCACTCTGTTCTGTATAAATAACCATGGAAATGTTCATCCTTTTCTCTGATATTACAACAAAGAGGATTTATATGTGAAATAAATCTTTGTAAATCTTTGCAAGGGACGCCTAAATTATTTATGGGGGTTTTAGTTTGGTTTGCCTGCCATATTGCTCTCTTGTGTTAAACACTTTGTTCACCACCCAGCTTTTCACATTAATCACTGCACGATGTGCTCAGTTATCCCTGCTCAAGAGCCATCTATTATGTTCCAGTAGCCGCGGCCAAATGGTCTAATTTTTGTGTTGGTTGTTTTAGCCAACGGTTCATAAACTCACGGCTGTTATTACAGTAGCAAAGATATTTTGTTATATCACATTGCTGCATTTGTTATTTTCATGATTTTGTCATTTTCTTCTTCCCTTTTGTAGAAGAACTCATGATTGAAATGGGGGCTTGTTCACTGAGCTTTCCTTAGTGGGTGTGGGCCCAGTGCTGTCTCTTTCTGTGTAAATAGGCCCCATGTATTTCAGCTTCGGCTGCTTTCCAAACCAGGTGATGACTGCTTTCTTGGGAGCGTGTCCAAAACCTTGCAGACATTGCAACCTTCTCTCATTCAGACTGGAATGAAAAAACAACCTTGAAAGCCGCACGTCTTTTATGGTGTTGTTGGCACGGAAGTGGGACCCTGATGCAGGTGACCTCAGCTGGGATGAGCTGCATTAGAATTGGGCCCCAGTCCCTAAATGTGACCTCTCTGTCACTGAACATTGAAACGTTCAGGATCTGTGCAGCTCTGTCTCTGCTTCAGTGCCTGTAAATGACTTGTCTAAGTTCTCCTGTGGGTCTCTCAATGCTGCGGCATCTCCCCTTTCTTAGGAACAATAAATGACACGTGGATGTGTATGTGCACAAACAAGGCTTTGTTGTGATTGTGGATACGAGTGTGAACTCCTGGAGATGATGAACAGGATGAAGACGTGCAAGTGATGAGATGTTGGAGCTGTACTTTCCCCACGTGCAGCTGACAATGTCTTTGAGGCTGTTTTGGTAACTCCTTGGGAGATTGGATTCCTTGTCTCTGTGAAACCGAGCTGTGGGACCTCAAGCACAGTGCAGCTGGGGGAGGCTTGTCCCTCTTCCCACAGAATCCAGCCCTGGTGCCTCTCCTCACCTGCCACTTGCAGTTCAGACCCGAGGTAGCAAAGCTCCCGTCACGTCAGGTCCCCTCTCAGCAGTGCAGAGCCTGTCTGAGAACCACAAACACAAATCAAGCACAACTTTGGGAATAGCCAAAATGGCTCATTAAAAATACATGAGCACAGATGGCTGTAGAGTAAGAAAGTCACAGCTGTTTGCTCTCTTATGATTCTTAGGGCTGTGTTTTTAGCTAAGGTGCCTGAACCACCTAAACATGAGAGAGGGTGAGGCCAGGAACCCTCCTGCCTTTAGGAGAAAAGCACAACAGGAGTCTTGTTCTGCTGTAATTCACGGGGGTATTGCTCTAGCCCGTAAAGCACAGCCATGTGTTCAGGTCCCAAAGGGGCATAATTATTTCATGATAACAGCTCTCCCTAGAGTGGCCTTACCGGTGTTTTAAAAAGCAATTATAGTGGAGAAAACCTATGTTTTTACTGCTGACAGTTTTAAGAATATTGAACAGTAGTGGCAGCTGAGATAGTGATCCACACAGATTAATGCAGCTCTTCAGGCTTCCCTCTTTCCGAGCCACAAGAGCTGGGGAAGGGCAAAAAGAAATTATTTACATAAACATTTGTAAAAATATAGAACTTTTATCAGCCTCATGCATACACTGGTGGTTGTCAGGTCCAAAGAGGAATTATTCATATTTTCCTTTTAAGAGGCCAAATTGTGGAGTTCTTTGATCCAAATCTCTGCGCTGGTGCTCTCTCAGCTGTTTCCAGGTGCTCTGGGAGGGCTGTGAGCAGAGTGTGTGTGACATTTGCTTTGTGAGGGAGAGGTGGTGCTGAAAGCCTGCGTGTCGTGGGAGGTGAGCTTGCCACCTTCTAAATAATCCACAAATAATTGCAGCATTGCAGTTTGGCTTTGTTCATGTCCTTCTGCAGATCCCCATCCTCAGGTGATCCCAGTGCCTTACACAGGACTGGTTCAGCTCCTGTTGCGATGCTACAGGACAGTTTTGCTTTGACAGGCTTTTGAAAGCGCATTCCAGAGCTCTGAATTCATTATTTCATAAAGGTACCACTGAAAGAATGCATTTGCACGTTTCCTGGGGTTGTTCTGTATTAATTCTTTAGTGATTAATTCTTTACCTTCCTCCAGTGCCAGCAGTGCCCATAAGAGCCGTGTGAGTGAGTGGGATTCTCTTTGGGCACTCTCCACGTTTCCTCTCTCCCAAAGCAGTTGGGATATAAATGCACATGGGGAGTTTGGCTGGCTGGAATCTCTCCAAAGGAATCCTGGATGTCTTTCACCACTACACTGAATTTCCCTTCTGTTCTGGGGAAGGTGGAATGTGGCGTGGTGCAGCAATTGTTTTTGTTTGTTTTTAATAACGAGCTTTAAGGCAATAACAGGCAGGCAGTGTCAGCCGGATGTATTCTGCTTTGATTTCAGGCATTACACAAGGGAACAGACTATTTTCACATCTCCCCCTAGAGCTCTTTAGCAACAACAGCAGCAATAATAACATCCAGGTTATTAAAAAAAGAAAAGAAGGGAGAAAGCAGCACAAAGCCATGGTGAAGGTGCACAGGACTGGGCATCTTTGCTCCCAGGGTAAGAATAGTGCACAGAAATAACAATTTCCAGCACTGTTGCACTAGGGGCATTTCTGATGTTCGGGAGAAAAATGTGAGGCTTCTCACCAAAAATATCATCTCTTCAACCCTTGTCTGTGTAGGAAACTGAAATAATTTTTTTTAATCTCTTTAGAATAAGCGTTGAGAAAATTTATGAGATTGCAGTGAGTCAGGCTAATGTCCAGGGGGCCTTTGCCTCACCTGGAGTGAGGGGCTTGGGGGCTGGAGAAAGGGGAATGGCAATAGAGGGGAAGAGCTGACACTTTTAAGTGGGAGGAAGCTCAGTGGGTTGGCAGGAGATTTGATGAACGACCACTGCAACTGCTGTGTGCAACACTGAGGCAGTGCCAGGGCTGTGTTTTAGTGTTTGTCCCCGGAAATGGCACAGCCTCACCTCTGTACTGGGTGAGCCTCAGACTTGCCACCTTATGTAGTTTCAGTTAGCTCTTTCCTTTCTGTATGTCTTTTTTTAATCTAAAATTATTAAAAGGGGAACCTCTAGGCTCTTCTGTGCCGGAACTCTCAAGAGGACACAATTCTGGATTTCCTGTGTGGTTTCCAGGTGTGTCTGTCTGACACCAAAGAGAGAAGGTTATGAGAGGAGTTGAGGAGAGGGGGAGCAGTGCTGGAGGGGAGAATTGTGCAAATATTTGGTATGAACATTTCATCAGAGCAGGAACAGCAGAAATGAAACTTCTCTCTTATCGGGTTGGAGGAGGTTGGTAGCATTGCAGAAATGTTCAGAGCCTGTGACCTTATTTTTTCCATTCAGAACCGTCTGTGGGGATAAACGTAATCCCAGAGCCAGGTGGGAAAACAATACCCTGAATGGAGCCAGGTGCAGAGCCATTGTCTTTTAGGTTGTGGCAGACAGGGAAGATTCTTCCAAGTTTCGAACCATCATCTGCATTCCTGATGCCATTGTGGGCAGAAGATTATTTTTTTGTATCAGCAGCTATCAGGATTAATGACATTAATTATCAAGTTTTTGCATTGATTTGGCTGGGCTGACTGTCCTCCAAATCTTTGAGGCAACAGTTATTGAAGAGTTAAAAGGAGCCCTGTTTTGCAGTGAAGGGTGGTTATGGCTGCACTGTCAGCTGAGAGTTATGCTAATGGAGAGGGCCCAAGAAACAAATGTGAAATGTGCACATTAGTGAGCACGCTCCTTGTTAATTAGTGTTTTAACATGTGCATTGCGCTGTGATTCAAAGGCCCTAAAAGATCTCTGTGGCTGCATTTCCCCTGAAAGGGATTTTGCCTTCCATGAAAATGTTTCAGGAATGCAGGTTCACCTAAAACAGCCAATTTTTCAGGTTGAGATAAGCAAAAAAAGAACAAGAATTCTCTTTGTTTCTTTTTTGGTTTAACCTTCTCCTTGTTCTTCAAAACAAGGCATTAATCAATGACACTAGAAACTGCTACTCTTAGGGCTGTCAATGTTTATAGCTTTGGGTTTAATAGCAAGGACATAAATATATATTTTTCATTACATTTTTGCTGTTATTTGCTCATCATCTGCAGTGTCTGATATTATCATAACTCTTTGGTTGAAGCTATTAAAGTTATGGTTTGTGGCTCACACTGGCATGAAGCAGACAGAGCCATAAAAGCAACAAAAACCCCTCAATGACTGAGATCAGCTATTAGGAGGAACTGGCCATTTTCTCACTGTTCGCATAAAGGCAGCTCCAATCTTGGTAGATAATGTTGTTCACCTTCCTTCCTTCCTTGTCCTGCCCTCTCTTCCCAGAGCAAAATTTTTCTTCCCTTTCAGCTCAAGCCCTTTTTGCCATTGCTGGTGCAGGTTTGGCTTGGGATGGACCAACACCCCTGAGCAGAGTAAGTCTGTTCATGTGCTCAGCAGAAGAAGCTTTTCCCTTCTCTGTATTCAGCTCTGCCTGGAAAATTCCGCCAGTGGGGCCCTACCCATGAACTCCTCATCTTCACTGGGAGGACTCTTTCGTGTCGATACTTTGGCCTGTTTCCAAGTGAGTGGGCAGGAAGACAATGAACTGATGGAACCAGCTCATCAGTTAAAGATGGTCAACAAGCACATTCAGCCTTGGTTGAGACTTGTCAGGATAGGAATGATTAAGACGGTGACTTCATGGGTGTAAATCATTCATCTTCTGGTAGAAGATGTCTGGCTTCCTTCAGTTTGAAATAACCAGCAAGACGTTCTAGATCAAATTCTGATCCGGTTTGAGCTGTGCTGGTTCTTGCCAGGCTCTGATAGGCATGGTGGGAAGGATCCTCATTCACACAGCCTAATCAAAATCCCACTGCCTCTGGTGAGTTTTGAACTCACTTCTAAGGACTCCCAAGCGTTTCATACTCTGCTTTATTTAAATTTCTGTTTATACACTGTATTTCAGAATATAAATTTACAAAGAGTACCAACACTCTTTCGTATCTCCCCCTTCAGAACCAGTCAGCTGTTGGCAGACTTACTTTTTCCTGGGTTTTCCCAGCTTTCTGCAAATAATCCAGGCTAATCCTTAATAAGCCTAATTCTGTGTCAGAGAATTTTAGGATTTATTTCAGCCTCTAAAATTTCATGTGACTGTCAAACAAAATAAAACATCCTTTAAAAAAGTCTTTGTACAAATCTAATTGTGTTTCTCCCCAAAGCAGCAGCAGCACATTTAGCAGCTTCAGAACAAGTTTGATTTCTATTTCATGTAAGGTGTTATTCTCTGTAAGCTGCTAAATGCTTGTAGTAACTCCGAGAGGAACCAGGAATGATTTCCCATCTCCCTGTGTGCATTTGCTGCTTCCTCACCTGAACCGGCACCTTCAAACCCTCTCTGATGGGGGGTCCTTTTGTATTTGCCCCATTTGCATTTGTCACCCCGGTGTGATGACTCAATCCTTGGACAAACCCTAAACCCATGTAACGCAGATTTTCTCTGTAATCGTGCCATTTGGGAGATGCTTCTAGAACCATCTACAAAACAGTGCTGTAGCCTGGGTTAGCCCTCATGAGTTCTGGCAATTAATGGTTTGATGGTAAGGGGAGCTCTGTGTGACTGAGGGCTTTGTGTCAGCGTTTAAACAAGCCTTCCTTTTGGCCACGTGTGTGCAGGGAGGAGCAAACAGGCAGTGACCAGAGCACTGCCACTCTTGGCTGATGACACAATTACAGGTGCTGTATTCAGAGCTGGTGTTTTCTCAGCTGGTCACTTCCTGTCCTGGCTGAATCCCTCTCGATATCCCAGCATGAGCTGCTAGTCCTGAGGATTTGCCCTTCTGGGTGAGACCTCCCACAGGACGAACTCCAGGCTGGCCCAAGACAAGGAAGGTTCACAAACCAAACTACAGGGCCTGTGAAAAGCTTGCAGTTACTGCTTCTTGCCGTGTTCTCTTCTCAGTGTGGGTGCTCATTTCTAATCTCCTTTAGCCCTTTGTAGCTTCCTTGGGCATGAATTGCTTTGGAGCGGTCCTTGTCCCTCTGCAGAGAAGGACAGGGTGCCTCTGCCTGGGAAGAGAGCATTCCCTTGGCCTGCCACAACCGTTTCTGTGTCTGGAGACCACAGGAACATGAGGTCTACCTGATGTACCAGTGCTCAAAGAGAACAGACTTCGCTTACATAGACAATGTTGCCTAGAAATGTTGTGAGCATTGTTGGAGTGAAAAATTATAATTTGATCCAAATGGATTAAAAAAGATATTTAGTACTCTTTGAGATGAGTGATATGCTTGGTCACTGAGCATGTAACTCTGTGTCCCTGTTTGTTTTTAACAAAGGATTGCTGTTATCTGAACTGATCAGCCAGGAAAATGAGAGAGGGGGAGAGAGGTTTGAGGGGTTGCTGGCGGAGTTAAAGGGGAATATTCTGAGTTCTTTGCTGGGGTCTGTTGCTGCAGTTTGTGGGTTGGCACATGGGTAGCCTGAGTCAGAAGCAGGTCCCCTCCTCCACCTCTGGAGAAGATGAAAATCTGAACTGCTTTGTTAGGGCACCCTTGCTGCCTCAGATGTTGGTGATGACTCGAGGTTTAGGGCTGTGCTGGGAATACACAATCCCTTTGGCAGGCACTTGTTATTTAGCAGAATTACCGCATTTTGGGCTCGTGTGCCCCTGCTGATGGCACTAATCTCCATGTTAGGAGACAAAGTACCAGCTGTGCCTGGCCCTGTTTGTACTGCTTTAGCCACATGGATGTTCACCCATTTAATCTGGAAATATTTCTCCACGCTCATCAACAGCCACATGCAGGCAACTGAAATTGCCACATTTATTCTGTCTTAGTTTTGCAAACGACAGATGCTGCATTACTGTAAAACATGGTGAGAGGGTTTGCTAGCTTTGGTTTTGTTCCTTATTTGTGTGCGAGTGTTTGATAGATGAGCTATTAATGCTGATCAGTGAAGCTTCTTTTCTTCAGCAAGGTTGGTCCTTCTCCCACAGCATCAAGAGAAGCCTCCACTGCAGGACTGGTGTGGTTTGTGTTCAGACAAAAGACTTAGAAGCTGCACTGGGACTCAGGAAGGAGAAGAGCTGGCGCACGTGTGACTTGCAAACACAGGCAGATGTGTTATGTGGTAGTTATTACTGTTTCTTAATAATGTGACTTTTCCCCAGCCTGAGTAATTCAAAGGATATTTTTGTGCACATGCCTAAAGGAGTGTGACCTTCTCCATCCTCTGGGTGCGTGGGGTGTGTGCTGCTCCCAGTGCAGGGATTTGAAGGGGGTAAACACAAAACCATCTGCCCAATCTGGTGCATCCAGTGCGAGCCTTGTGCAGCTGCTTCTCTTCTCACACCTGAGCACTTTTCAGGCTGTGCTTACAACCCTTTTGCAGGACGATGTCACAGCCCTGTTCCATTCCTCACCTCATGAACCAGCTGTGGGGACAGGGGCTGTGCCACTGCTCCTTAGCAGGGCCCTGGGACCCAAAAGGGCTCTGTTCATGCAGGCACTGCCCTGCCCCACACGCCAAGGGCCGCTCACATCTCCCAAAACTCTGTCTGCATTTCGGAAAGCTGATACTGGGAGTCCTAAATAAAAAGCCTTGCAAGACCAGGACATGAAGGACGTGCTGTAGTGCCTGGCAGAAAATGCTTGTGGAGGCGAGAGAGCGAGCGTGTGCTTAAACTATTGACTCCCCTTCTAGGGTCTGGGTCACCGTGCTTTTGGGATTTGTCTTGAAGCTCCGTTCTGTAGCGTCTTGTTTATTTTGTGTTTAGCAATCCTTGCTAAAGTTGCATCTGAGCAGTGATTGGGGCCAGAGGATCTCCAGAGGTCCCTCCCAGCCTCAGTTATTCTGTAAGGCAGATGCACAGGGATGCCTACAAAGACTCCTGGAAATAATAAATGAAGGAGAACCTCTCAGCCTCATTGGAAAACACTGACACAGGAGCAAGCTCCGTGGCTGTAGGTATAGAAAGGGTCAGTATTTCCTCATTAGAGATAGTTTTTGATGACTTTGGAATGGAAATACCGAAAAAGGGTCGTCAGTTCATCACCAAACAATCATGCAGTGCTTGCCTCTGCTTTGGGTTCAGTTTGTGAGAGGTTAAATACAGTAGAGCAGAGAAGTGTTTCTGGAACAGCTTTGTAAGTTTAGTTTTGTGTTTTGTTAAATTTTGCATCTGTGTTTGCTGGATCTTACGGTGTAACCAAATGTTTCTCGTGGAAATTATTTGGATATGACTTTACTGCTTTTATTTGATACCTCGAGCCCTAAGGAATATAAATGCTTCGGTGCTTACATCGAACTGGAGCACAGCAGCAATTTGATAAACCTTGGGTGCCTTCAATTTGCAGCCTTTTGATTTACTTTTATGAAACAATTATAGCTGGATTTGCCTTTTGGGGGGCCTTTGTTTATGGCATTCAAAGCTAACAAAGCCCGGCTAAGCCGGAGGATGGATTATGGGAAATCAAAGCTAGCTCTCCTAATCGGGACAATGGAGCCTCGCCATGACACCTGGGAGGCCCACACTCCAATATGATAAAGTATTTTCTTTGAGAGAAGGTCACCAAAAGTTCACTTTTACAGAGAAGTTCTTATTCTCGGCTAATGGGGCTCCCCGTAGCATGGTCCTGCAGTTGTTCCACATAAAAAGGATGGATTGTCAAAGAAATTACCTTTAAAGCTCCTCCCTGGCAAACTGATTTGAAAGGACAGCCCAAGCGTTGTGTCCTGGCCAGAGGAGCAGCCCCGGACCCAGCCACACAAGCTGTCGTGCCTCTTTGCACTTCTGCAGTTTGGGATTTGTCAGCGGTCGGATTTTGACCCCTTGTTTCTGGGCAAGTGCCATTCTTCAGGCTTGTGTTTTATAATAGAATCTCCTGCCTGGCTTTCAGAGCAAGCCGTTTAATCTTTTCATGCTGTGGCAATGAAGACATTTTCAGTCCTTTGGGGGTATTATGTGCTTCTCGTATCGCATGTGAGATGGGCTAAGTCCTTTTTTGGTCCTGAAGAACTAAACGCAAAATCAAAACACATAAGCAGAGCCAGACTTGGCGCTTGTTTTGTGTGTGTTACGTGTGTAATTTCCTGCACATGTAATTGATCCCCAGTCATAGCTGGGCCCAGACCCAACTCTGGAAGACTGTGGGGATTATTCTTTCTGATCCCTTTCTGGCTTAGCTGGCTCAGTTTTCCCAGAAAGGGGAGAGATGGGAGTAGGGTGCAAGAAGTATGACCTAAAGCCAACATCATCTGCTGGGAGAAACAGGAATGGGCTGTTTGGGCTTGCTTTAACTTCATTATTCTCAGAGGTGCCTGAAGAAGATTTTGGAAAAATTTAGTTATCTTTTAAAAATTACTTTGATTTGTATAGAAAGGAAAAATAGTATCAGGCCAGATGTTTATTTGGGCATTGGCTCCACTGATTTTTTTCTTTTTTTAATGCTATTGGCATTATACTTTTGTAAATTAAAACCCTAATTGGAGCACTGTTGCCAAGTCTTTATTAATTGATTTGATTAAATCTCCTCTAAGAAACATCCTATGTCAGAAGATGTCAGTTTTTCATAGGAAACTGGTAGAACCTTGTTCTCATTTTAATCAGTAAAAAGCATTGCTTTTAGATCCATGCACTTAGATCCATGATGCTGATGTACTAACTTAGGTAACAGAAATCAGGTGAAGTTTTAATTCCCAATATTCAAAACCAATAGGTTGAATCCAGCACAATAGGCTTTTTAATTAATTTGTTTTCTACCTAGTTTTCAGAGTAGGCAATTGCATCCTTTTATGCTATGGAAATGAGGATGTTTCCAGTATTTTGGATATTTTAGGATTCCAGCAAGAAGCTTTAGGACCCAGCTGAGGGGAGGAGTAGACCCAAGAACACTGAGCTGTGCTTTGCTGACTGCGAATCTTCTTCATGGTCGGTCCTGCAGCAGCTGCACAAATCATTTTGCAGCCTTAGATCAGACACAGATCTCCTGGAGCTTCTGAAGGAGGGCACATGCTGGGGTTGGCAGTGTGTTAGTAGGGTTCAGGATGGGTTTTTTTTAAAGCAGTGACCATTAGAAGGTCTGTGGGAGGTGTGGTGAGCAGCAGGAAACCCAGTTGTGCTCTGATGTACGAAGCTATGATGGCCTGTCCCTTCAGATACTTCACTGGTGCAGTTCAGGGTAATTAACTGTGTGAGTTAATAGGCTGTTTGAAATCCTCTGGGACTGCTTGGAGTCTTTCAGCTCACGTAAGTGGGCTTTGTGGCAGGCCCGTGCATTAAAGCCCTCATGCCTGAGCATGAAACCAGCCCAGGTTTATATGTGACCCCCCCTTTTTTTTTTTCCAATGTTTAATACACACCACTGTCCCCACCACTAGCAGTTTCTCCAGTTGTCACTCCTGTGTTTCTGATGCCATGATCTGACAGTGAGATTCCCCACAGCAGCCCCAGAATCTGGTGCTACTTTGTGCCATGCAGACCTGGAGAAGAGGGAGGTTAATTCTGCACGTTTGCATTCAAAGAGTGAACACATCTCCGTCTAAACCCTGTGAGACCGAGGTGCTGCTCTCTGCAGAAAGCACCACTCTCCCAGCTGAACTCTGGCTGGGAGCTCACAGAGCTGTTCTGATGGAACCCCAAGCAGAATCTTTGCTGTTTTGCCACATCAAACAATTTACATTGAATAAAACCAGGGGCCTTGGGATGGAGGTACACAGCATTTGCTGTGTCAGTTTCTGTCTCACTTTTGTTTTTCGAGTTTTCTCTCTAATTAGTTTATGTTCCAATAAATCCTTAATACAAAAACTGCTTTAAAACAATTGAAAATAAAACAAAGAGAGGAATTTAAATTGCTTATGGCTTGCTTTGTATGGCTTCCAGGCATTTGAGCAATTTTGCTAACAAGTATCCGGTAACCTATTTCCAAAGGCCACTAGCAGATAATTATATTTGGTTAATTTACATACTTCCAGTTTATAATCCTAATTAGTTCTCCAACCAGTAGTCCCTAGGCAATATGTAGTCTTACCTCATTTTATTTGCCATCCCTACTGTGCAACTTCTCTTAATTTACAAAAAAATGCTGTTAGGTTTGGTTCAGGGCTTTCCCATTTCAGCGCACATCCAAACCGGGCGATTCCATGCCGCTTTAAACCCTATTTGCAAATAAGCATTTTACATTTTTATGGATTTTTACATCTGGGAGACACTGCAATTGAGGGAAGCTGACCCCAGTTTGACACAGAGCCTGTTTGCATTGCAGAGAACCAGGCCAAATTCAGCACCAAGCTGTGTCCAGGGTGTCCCCTCGTCACCTCTGGTGGGATGAAGGGGCACAAGTTGTCAAGGGATGGGGACTCAGGTGTTGCTACAGCAGGAGCAGGGATAAATGATGGATTCTGTGAACTGACACAAATTAATACGTCCTAGTGCTAAAGGAGACGGGTGGTTTTTAACTGTCCAAGATAACAAGTGTTTAGTGAGGAAACACTCAAAGGTGTGAGAGTAGGTCTTGGCCAGTAATTTAATTTCAACATCTTAAAGAATGTAAGTTTTATACTTTCTGTGTGTACTTTCTGTGCATAACACTGAATTGCCAAACATCCTCCTGCTGTTACCCACATGCACACAGTGCTCAGCATTGATGTCACTGGTGCCCAAAGGAACCATTGCACGTGAGGTTATTCCAAAGGAGCCTGTTTTAATGAGGAGCTCGCCTTGATAATAACTATTCCTCATTAGAACATTTCAAATCTTCCTCTAGAATTCCCAGGCAGGCTAAAGATGGCTTGGCTGTCTTTTCATGCCTGGTTTAAGGATTGTTATTCCACACCCATCACAGCTCTGTACATGTGAGTTTCTGGGCTTGAGGAGAGCTAGTATTTTACTGCGGCTCCCACCCCTGCAGTTGGGATGAACAACATGGGCTCAGAGCGAAGCAGATTGGAGACAGAGATGGCAAATGTCTTACACTGAGAGCAGTGTGTGTGAAAATCTGGTGTTTTTCCCACTGCAGCACTGCTAATGGTAACAGCTGGTGGATGTCAGGTGAAATCCCAGCTCTAACAAAGTCAATAGGAAAACCTTTCATGGACTACAGTAGGACCAGTTCTTTATCCCAAAGGAAAATAGAATTTGATGATAAATTTGCAGAGGTTTATTGACGTGAGTGCCAGATTACATGGGCTGAAGGTGCATTTTTGGGTATACAGAAGTTCACTGTGGAGTGTGGCAGGCACATTCCATGGTAATTCAGTGCTAGTCCACAAAGGGAGCAGGGAAAACCCTGGACAAATCCATTGTCTCCCTCTTGATGGCAGACGAAATAGGCACCAAGAACCTGTTAGTCTCTCCCGTTCTAACTTTTCACTCTATCACTAAGCTTGCAGTTTTTGTTCTTTTGAGTTATGACAGAAGGGTCCAGAACAAAAACTTAGAAGGTTTGGGAGCAAGTTTTCAAGGGAGGAGGGAGAGGGGGTGGAGAATCTGGGAATTGTTTGTAATGAGTCTACATCACTTAATCCAGCAGAATTTTTAATTCCAATTTATATCTGAATTCTTAATCAGAAATAGAGAACACAAAAAGGAATGTGATACCTCTTTGGCACCTCTGTTATTTTTTCACCATCTCTTTTAATTTTTGTATTTACTTGCTTTAGTTTATATATGCTTTAATTTATATACTGTCTGTTTTTAATGCAAACCCCCACTGAAGTCTGTAGATGGGGTTTATAGACCTCTAAGAAACCACAAACCCAAGCAAAGTAGGAGAGAAAAAGTTCTATTTCTTTCTTACAAGTAATCTTAAATATCTTGTGAGCTGAAGATAAGCACTGCTTGATTTTACTCTTGATATTCCTTGTGCTTGTCCTTTGCCTGCTCCCTCCATCTCTCCTTCCCTCAAGAAAACCTCAATCCAAATTCCCCCCAAAGTCAGGATGCCAATTATTCCCTCAGGTTTGGTTCCAGTGGCTGTCCAGGCATTTCTGCAGCACAGGAGCTACACTCAATAAAATTATATTCTAGATGGTGATACCAGAAGGGAATGAAAGAATTTAAAATAGTTTGAAATATAAAACAATAATTTATTTTACTTCATTTTACTTGTTAATGTTTGTAGCTAATGATGATTTCATGAAACTGCTTTTATAATTCAATACATTCAAATCTATAAAGCAAACAGTTACTACCATGGGCTTTTCAAATTCCACAAACTGTCTTATATAAACAAATTAGCTGTACATGCACATTTCTTCAATAGGTTGCAACATTTGCAAACATGCTTTAAAATCCTTTAAAGCTACATTATAGTGTACTTTGCCTCAGGCTTTTCAGATGAAACCTCTATGCTTTCTTCAGAAACCTCAAAGAGAAAAATGTTTAAATGTTGAGCATAAGTCTAAAAACTGCTGTTTGATAAATGTTAAATATTACAAGAGAGTGACTCTAATTCTGAGTTTAAACCTTGAGCTAAGTATTGATAAACAGCACTCTGTGTAGAAGTGAACAACAGCAAAATAATATCACAAAATATGGTTTCACAAAAAAGAAAAAAGTATGTGCAGTTGCTCTTGTGGGTTTTTTGTAATTTTTTTTTTTTTAGGTAAAGAAAAGCATGGGTACCTTTTAATATGAATATAGTTTAAGTAAATTACCTGTGTAAGCATGGTTAATACATTTCTGATATTTAAACAGTTCATGTAAAAGGTAACAAGTAAAAAAGTACAATCAGTATTCCAAAAAGCGCTGCTAATATTGCCTTTAAAGGAGATGGGCAAGCTTCCTCTCCACTGCAGAGCAGAGATCCTGGCACCCATGGTTGTAGAGTTCAGTATTTGAACTATAAACTCGATGACTTTGTATCTTATATACAAAACTCTTGCCACATTGAACGAGGCATTGATTCCTACCCCACTGGTAGTGGTTTATGTACATAATTTAGCACTGGGGATCCATTATACAGTAGTCACTGACAGGAAGGAATTGTACACCCGCGTGCCATCCGGTGACTTTGTTCCGTGGGTTAGCAGTTCTTGGATTGTCATCCAATTGTCAAATATTTTTTTATTTCTCTTCTTCATCATTTTTTTGTGGCTCAGTTCAATGATGTTCATCTCTTTCTTCTCCTCTGCACCTTGCTGTTCCTTTAAGCACTCTAACCTGCTCTGCATCATGAACTCCCTGCGCCTCCTCTGCTCCTTGGCTTTCACCAAGTGCTGCTTCCTCTCCTCCTTGCTCCAGTACCGGCCCATCTTCATCTCACTGATGGCATCGTCATCCGTGGTCATTCCACTGCGCTCCTCCTTGATCTTTATGGCCCGTTCCCTCAGCAGCCTGTCCCTCACTGGCCTCTTGGTGATGTAGCGCGTCCCGTCGCTCCTGACCTTCACCTTCCACTCCATCCTGGGCTCGCTCTGGCCCGAGGCCAAGTCCTTGCACATACTCACCAGGCTCATCTGGCTCTGTGCATATTCCACAGCGGATTTCTGCTGGATCAGCTGCATGTAGCTCTGGTAGTGCTGGGCGTGGGCAGGGATGTGAGCGTGTTTGTACGGAGAGTGGTGGTAGGGGGACACGTAGGAGCCCGAGGGTTTCTGCCCATGAGTGGGGCTTTTGCTGCCGTCGCTGGCTTTCCTCTCCTTGCTCTCCGGCTGCTTGCCAAGGTCGGGATCTTTAGCGGAGGCGTGGCATTTCCCAGCGCTGGATTCATGGCTTTCTGAACCAGCAAACAGATTCTTTTGGGATACATTATATGCCGCTGCCCCCTCGTTACCTTGACAGTTAATGCCTTCCGCAGTTCTGCGCAGGGAATTGTCAGGGGAGATCTCCAGCGTGAGCGGAGTGCTCCGGCAGCTCTCGCCCGTGTTGTAGGCACTCGAGCTGTCCTTGTCGGACTTCTCGGGTAGCTCAGTGATGTCCGAGAGCTCGTGCCTGCGGACGTCGATGCTCGTGTTGTAGTTTCTGAAGCCGCTGTTGTGCAGCATCCAGGGCTCCCGGTACTGCTCCTTCAGCTGCTGCATTTTGTGGGCTCTCACGATGTTCAGGCACTCCAGCTCGATGTTGCGCAGCTCCTCGTTGAGCATCTCCAGCTCTCTGTCGACGCTCTCTTGGTCACTTTTGCTCATCTCCAGGGTACTGTTGTGGTAATACAGACTGTAGGGGTTGGCAGACTTCACCTGGCACTTCAGCTCCAGCAGCTCCCGGAACCGCTCGCACTCGTCCACGGGGATGCCGAGGAAATCGACGTCGGTGCAGTCGGCCGAGATGAACGACTCGTTGCTGAACTGCATGTCCCCGCTTCCCAGGGTGTCGTGGCTGTAGGTCCGCTTCTTCTGGCTGCCCAAAGTGTTGGAGGAGGTGGTGTGATCGTCTCCGTTGTTCTCCTGCTCAGAGCTCTCGTCATTGCGAGTGCTGTCGTCCGTGCGCCCCACGCCGCTGTCCTTCTCGTGCTGGTTGGACAAAATCGTGGC
Organism: Dasyornis broadbenti; assembly: GCA_013397935.1. Classification (NCBI taxonomy): domain Eukaryota; kingdom Metazoa; phylum Chordata; class Aves; order Passeriformes; family Dasyornithidae; genus Dasyornis; species Dasyornis broadbenti. The sequence goes on from VZRN01000404.1 coordinate 4,464,363, forward strand.
TGTGTCTGTGGTGCCTCCATCCTCCTCGTGCTTCTTCTAGCAACAGAAATGAAAGGACAGGAAGGAAAATTATTGCAAGGACATGAAACAGGGTTTCAGGGTATTTATTTTTTAATAGTTCTCCTAATCCATCACTTTCTACACTTTCTGCATCTTGTACGGGAAGGGTATTATTAAGAACTCATAGAAATGGTGTCCTTGTCAGAAGAACCATGGGTCTGAGTTCCAGCTATGTAGTAATAGCGGTAGAAGTCACATTTTCAAAATATTTCTTCTGCCACCTAGGTGCACAACAATATGCAGTTCTCCTGCAGTGCCAAAGTGAGAGCGTGTCTCCTCACAACACGTGGATGCCACAGAGGATGTAGAACTTTCTAAAACTTCAGAAAAAAAACTGAGAAACTGCTTCAATCATGGCAGAACAATGGAGAATATAAGCCCATATCTGTGGCCTTGCAAAAAATTTGTAATGTAAAAACTTTTTCGTTGCCTCTCTCCCCTTACATAGATCTTACTTCAGTCATTTGCCTGCGTTCTCTGTTTGGGTTTCCAGGTTTTGGGAGGCTCTTTTCATTCTGTGCATGCACATTAAATAGGAGATTGTGTAAATCATCTCTCTGCCTGCTCTATCCACCATACCCCCAGTACTCTTCTCAGTGACCACAATGAGAACAAGGGATTTCCAAGAACTGTGATCATGTTGTTGTAAGGGGCAAAGCACAAAAGGTACTATTTTAAAACATTCTGGTCCCCGAGATGAAGTTATGGACAGTCATGTAATATCTTGAATTTACAGAAAGTCTTTTTGCCTTGATCTTAGTGTCACTTGAGACACCAAGTGTATTCAGCCAAGCTCAATATTGGAATATTGAGTGCAGTGGAAAGTTTGACAGCCCTGCACACCAGAAGGGCAGTACCTGCTGAAGCATGCTGGCAGTAAATTGCATTGCCTGGTGGTGCTGTTCCTCTAACATGTCCATGTGCAAGTCATCCAGAAAATCATTTCTGTCATCATCCATCCATCCTTCATCCAGCTGTGTGAAAAGGGAGGGAAGAAAACAAACCAATCGTTGTCAAAACAATGAAGACTGACATAAATTATGTTTTTTCTTTGTGGACAGTGGTTGGGAAATCTCAGGAGATTCCTTCCTGTGACAGTGCTGCTGTGTCCTGGGAAGGAGCCTGTCCTTGTGCTAAGTGTGGGTGTTGACTGTGCTACCTCCTCCCACAGCTGCCTCCACCTCCAGCAGCAGGGTTTTATCCTCAACAGCCCTTTACAAATGAAAAATCTCCAGCTTTTTCATCTGTGGAAATACTTCCAAGAGTTGGGGCAGTTTTGGTTTGTGCACAACTTGATTAGGATGTATAAAAACACTCCAGAGCCCAAAGCTCGAACATGCATCAACAGCCAGAAGGAAAATGTGGCTGGGGTCTGCAGGACATTTTTACTCCCAATCCCAATTATCCCCACGGGAAAGATCAGGAATATCCAGGCTAAGAGGACAGTGATGATCCTGACCCTGTGTCTCCAGGTGCACTGGCAAGGGATTGCTCTCCCAGCACCGGGAGCAGAGTCAGATCAAACAATGGTGCTCCCGGCTGTTTGTTCAACACCTTTGTTGTGCTAATCCCTGCTCTACAAAGGGATCTGGTTCAACCTTTTATTAGCGCTGAGGACGCTTCTTGACAGTGTTCAAGCACTTTAAGAGACGCTACGTGAAGGGCTAAATAATAGGTGTTTTAATGAATGAATAATCAATAGCTGTAGGAATTAGAGTTCAGTATGTTCTTCAAAACTGAGGCTCAAAGCCATTCATAATACCTTGCACTGATGCTTGTAATAGCACAGCAGCACATATAAATCACCAAATGCCTCAGAAATTGAACTTTAATAGAAAATATATATGCAAGTACCATGACTGCTGAATTCCATTATTTTAGACCACGCATATACGTGCAGTCAAACTGTAGAATGTTTTTAGGTAGATTTCATGGATTTCGGCAGGTTTAAACTCTTTGAAAGAGCTATTTTCTACAAAACATCAACTGTTTTGAATAAGGCTCAAGCGAGGGGTTTGTGTTGCTACTGTACCTGGATTTCTGGTCTTGCCACAAGTAAGGAGATATTCTTGCTCTCCTCACTGGAGAGAAGTGCCACAGCTTCCTCTCTGTTCTGCACCTCGATGCCATTGATCTTTAAAGAAAAAAAAACACCATGAAGTGTTTTCATAAGGGACACTTGGATGCTGCTGTTCTGAGCTGCATGGAACTGCTTGGCTGGATAGATCCATCCCCAGCCTTGTGCAGAGGAGTACCTGGCATGTGCAGAGCCTTGTTATGAGGGCAGGAAGTGGATTTTTGGGGTTTAGGAGACTTGGAGCACCTCCCACACGTACCTGGATAATGCGATCCCCTTCGCGGAGCCGCCCGTCTTTCGCAGCGATGCTGTTGGGATCGATCTGCAAAATAAGAGAACTCTGAGTGCTCTGCAGCTTTGGGAGCTCAGTATTTACTTCCTTTTATTTCCTAAGTGGTGCATTTTAATGGAAGGTTTTAGATTGAGTTATGAGTTTCTTTTCCCAAACTGGTGCAATTAATTTGAAATGGATTTGCATGGTAAAAAAAATGCTGATGTATAAAATGCTACTTATTTCATGGAAAGGGACAAAGAGAGACAAATGGGCCCCAAATGTTTACAAATAAAAATGTGTGGTGTTTTTTATAATTTATATTGTTTCTGGAACAATCAAGAACAAAAATTAAAGGGGGAATACATGAAAATGCTTTGAAGGCATCAGCTGAAATTGAACACTGTTAATATAATGAAATTTGACTTCAGTGGGAGCAGGACTGCACTCAGTTTTGAGAAAAGGAAAATAATTAGATTTCTTTCAATTACTGCATTTTGGCTGTTTGTCCAACATGGTACAAACAGAAGACAAATGTCCTAACTGTCCAAAAATGCAGTTTAAAAGATAAACTGTATCTTATGGGAAGCAGCGCAATCTTACCTCACTCACATAAATACCCATGTCATCTTCATCATCTGTTCTGTAACACACCGTGAGGCCAAGCTTGTCCTGGCTGTTCACTCTATGTAAATCCACTTCCTAAGGTTTAAAAGGAAAAAAAAANNNNGAGACACCAGTGACTGATGGAAGCAATTTTTCAAAGGCAATGAAAATATTTTGCTTAAGTGATATAGTGGATGTCTTTTCATTTCACTTGTAGACGAGGTTAACTTACTGAGCAAAACGTGATTATATGCAGACAATCAATACCTGGGACATTTTTGACCCTTCAATCAATATGAAGTCATTTTGAAAATAGACCTTTTATTGATCTTAAGGAAGAAAAATTACCTATATTTCATGTAGTGGTAAGACTTCAAAGGCTAAAATACTTATAAAGTATGATTTCAATATTTGTCACAGCTGATACAGCTTTCCTTATAAGCAGGGAAATTCTCTGGCTTTTCAGAAAAAAACTATAATACTCTATTACTTTAAATTGTATAATTTTCATGAAGTCATCTAATAAATTTCTTGGAAGTGTGGCTGAAGATCAATATATTGTCAGCAAAGCATGTGGTATTGGTAATAGAAATATAATAAGCATTTCAATATCTTGCAAGTGTTTGGCTTCTGCAGGTCATGGTGGTCTTGTTAATCTTGGAGACATTTAACCCATTTTAAAAATATATGTTCTTCCTCTCTGCTTTTTGTTCCCACGAGGAATTCCTGCAGGTTATTTTTTTTTTTGTCGTGTTTGCTGCTGCTGTGTGACACTGATGGGTAGGAAGGGTTGTAAAATCCGTGGAGATACCCCCAGGCTGTGGGATGTTCCTGGATGGTGAGCAGTGACCATACCTGTAGCATCTTTCAGTCCTGTCTTCTCGCTTCTGAGGGATATCCTGCGCGTTTAATGTGTGTAACCAACTTATTGTGACTGCTGGGGTGGTCCTGAGGATGATGCCATGGGGAGGAAGGGCGCTGCTGCACAGACAGAGGTGGGAGAGCACCTGGAGTTGTGTTTTTACTTCTCTCACAGTGAGGCTTGGCAAGGTCCTGCTCCTCCTCAGGCCACGCAGGATGGACGAGGCAAATCTGGGCTCTGCTTCAAAGGGAAAGAGTGGGACCAGGCACGGTGGGATCCAAGGGGTGTCCCACCCCCAGGGCAGACCCTGCACCCGTGTCTGTGCTTGGACCTGCCATTCCAGAGGCAAAGTCCTGGTAACACAGCTCCTCCTTTCTGACATCTCTGTTGCTGTGCCATTTGGAAGGGGCAAGACAATAAAACAAGCTGATATGAATAATTTATTGGCGCGTCTAGATGACAGCTGCCAAGATCAGCAATCTCGTGTTATTTACTTGTCAACATGTGTAATTTCTTTTTTTTTTCCCCCTAAAGAAGCGTAGCTGTAAATGTCAGTGACATTTCAGCTGGTATTTAAGTGGTTTCAATCAATAGTATCCATGGTGAACTGCTGTGCTTCCCCCCCCCGCCCCATCTTTTGTTACTTAAAGGTTTGAACACAATGCTTTAATAGCGGGGTTTTCTTCAGGTTTCTAAGGCTTTGCAGCTTTCTAGAGAGGAGACAGAGATTCTTCAGAAGAAAGATGAGACGAAGTGGATTCAGTTCTGATCTCAGCTGATCCCCGAGAATGCCAGCTGCAGTCAATGGGTTTATCCTGCATTTAACCATGGAGTGAACTGGGGGTGAGGTGGGAATTTGTGGATTAGGCCTAGAACAATTCCAATATTCCCTACGTGCTTTGACAAAAAGTTTTCATTATCTTCAGGAATGTTTTTATATACTTCATTGATTTGAAAACGTGGAAAGAAACTGTTCTACTGCTGGCCGTACAGGCAGTGAAAAAATATATATATAATGCTAAAAACACAAAACAAGCAGAAAAATGTGGTAACTTTGGCCACTGCTTAAATAGATCCTGTGTAACCATAAACACTTGGAGTGGAAGGAAAGGAGGGAGCAAACTTATTTTCATTCTTAGTTGCCACATGTTTTGACTAACAATAGGTACTTTTCCAACAGTGTACAACTAATAAAGGGTATCACAACTAAAAATAAAGTCTGGGTTTATATTTAAATTGTACCATCCAAAATGTCACTCGTGATATACTGGAAGGTAATAAATCATCTGGTAAACTAAATAATATATCTATTTTGAAAGGAAAAGAGCTATCTGTTATTTAAAAACACACTCGGAAATAAAGCAGCAAAAAAAGCTGGAGCAAAGAAAAAACTTTATAGAGCAGGTGTTTAGAATCTGAATTTTTATGAGTAATTAGTTGACAGACTTACTCTTGGGTACAATCCCTCTAGTCCTTGGAACGAAGAGAGGAAGTGCATTTGATGCTACCCAAATATGATAATTTTATGAACTTAAACATAGGAACAGCTGCTTTCTGTGGGTCTTTGCATCAGTGAAGTTTTAACATAATCATAGAGGTTTGAAATATTTGAGAGATAAAAGTGTGCAATTCCAGTTGGAGTTGAAGAATCAACACCAGAGTCTTCAAAGCAAAGGTTATTTTCCATATTCAGAGGCAAGTCTGTGTAATGCAGAGATACTTGAAAGGGGAAAATTGAAAACCGGTACCTGCAAGTACGGGTATTATGGCAGCTTGAGTAATTGTACCAGGAATTAATTAAACAGAGGAATTAATATGGGCCTGGAGAACTCTAAAGGTGTAAGTTCCTGCGTTTGCAATGCCCCAGGACTTGCCCTTTCTTACAGCTCTGTCTCAAGGGCTACATTCCTGGGCAGTGGAAGGGGCACACTGAGGTTATTCCACACCTGGTCTGGAGCCACTGAAACCACCTGGCAGGCAGAGGTGCTATCCACAAAGTGTGGGAATGTTGGGGCTGGGTTAATATCGTAAATGTAAAAATTCTGCCTGTGAGAATTTTTACACTCACAGATAATTCAGATCTGCCTCTTCAGATCAGGTGAAAGTGACATTTTGAGAGATGTTCAGAGGAGGATTTGGATGCTCTTTCAAAATAGTCTGTGTAAGAGAAGTGTCTGAAAGATTATTGGCTCCTCATCAAATGCAGAGCCAAGGAGGGCTCACAGAGCTGGTTGCTGAAATCCATCTGGCATTTGTAGCAAGACAAGAAGCAATGAACATGCCCTGTGACATTATACCTGCAGCCACTCATCATAATGAATTAGGAGCAAGTGATAATAGTAAATTAACCTCTATAAGCTCAGAAGATCCTTCATTTGCAGAGGATTATTGAATTATTGTACTGCTGATTTAGAAGTATGGCCTGCCTGCAAATTTATAAAAATCCAAGTCCTTTCTCTAACAAGACAGAAATGAGCAGTAGAAATCTGAAATGACAGCGATGGGTAAAAATAGTTCAGTCACTCAGAAAGCCTCATCCACAGCTTGCATGATAAGTGCTCTGTCCTTCTCCCTCTCTAAGATGTGGTGGGGTTTTTTTCTGTGCTAACCTTCTGACATACCTGACCAGCAGGGCCCCCTTTTTTGCTATTCCATTAATAGGTTTCACGCAGAAAAGGATGTCAGGGAGATAAATATAAAGAACTATTTCCTTTTATATTGTACAAGGCCCTCTTGCTGTTTTTTGGCAACTGACCGTGCTACAGCAGGAGGAAAAATCCTGTTCATGCTTTCTTGAGCCTAAGAAAGTAATCTTTACATTTGTATTTTCATATCAATGTGCTTTTCAACACAGGTAAATGCGGAAAAAAAAAAAAATCCCACCTCTTTGCTTTTCAAAGGAGAAAATGCTATAAACCAGATTTTCTTCCCAAAATTCTTTGCCCTAGAGAAGTACAAATCTACCTGGAGGTTTCTGTGGCAGCCCAGCTCTGTGATGGGAATTGTCTGTCAGACCACAGAGGCTGGACCAGCTTTAGTCATCAGTGGTGCTGGGGAAGGCTGAAGAAAAGTGTTTCTCACCCTGATGAAAAGAGGTTTGGGATGCCTAAGTGAGATAACTTGAGGGATGGCCAGGCTCTCTGCCAAGCAGATGGGCAGTGGTCCATGATTCAGACCTTTCTCACAGAGCATGAGGTGTTGAGGCCAGGCTGAAACCCTCCAGAGAGCTGAGGGATGACAACCTTTCATTGCTGGCTGGTGAGCCAGATGAAATGTTTTACCACTTTTGCATTGGTTTCAAACAAAGAACATACAAATATTTGTGTTAGAAAGTACAGCTGTGAAGCTTTTTAAACCTTTCCATATTCAATCACTGCCTGAAGCAGGCCTGCTCGGGCAGCAGCTCTTTGTATTCAGAGACACAGCAATGCCTTGAGAAGCTCCTGATCAGTGCAACTCCCTGCAGAGCTGGAGTTTTCATAGAGAAGAAATATATTCACATAAAAGATGCTTTGAAATGCTCTGCAACCGGGATGGAATAAAAATTGCAGTGTGCCTGTGATGGAGCCTTCCAATTCCCATGTTCAGAGAGCTGCCTCTCGCCTCCCTTGCAAACAGATTACTGGAGAAGTAAAAAAAAAAGTTTCAACTAAAGTAGTAAAGTACAGCAAAGGGGAGAGCTTGAAACTCTGGTACTCAGCTTTTATTAATGCTTTCCTGAAAGCAGCGAAGTGTTAATTGCAGATTTTGAAGCACAAGTTTTGGTGCTCAGTGTGTTCATCTTTTGCTGACCAGCAGTTGTGGTTTCTTGCTGGAAACACTGGGAGCTGTGCACTGGGTGGGCAAAAAGCTCTTTGAACAAATCTGATGTCCTCCTTCAGCCTTTTGACAAGAATGCTTCATTTCTGTCCGAGACTGAGTGAAAGTATCAGAGGCAAATTTCTCAGCAGTAGCAAACATTTAATGTAATTTTCATCTGCAAGCTTCACTGACTCTCAGCTAACCATTCAGTTGAGCTCCGTGCTGCTCTTGGAAAGAAAGACCTACATACAAGTTGCATATTGGGAAGGGTGAAGACAGAAAGCCAAATGGGAGGGAACAGGCCCCTTTTTGATGTGGAATGTTCTCCTTTGTAACGTGAGAAAGTTCCACTGAGAGAGCCCTCGCTTGGGCTGTGTCTGACAGCTGGACAGACTTGTTTGAATAAACATATTAATGCATAACACTGCTGGGGAATCCTGGAGTGACATTATTCTTCCTTTATGAGCCTGAAATGACTTCTAGCTGGGCCTCCGTGAAGAATGAATGTACTTTTAATTTATAATAAAATAGGAGTTCACTATTTAGCTCCTCTTTACTTGTGGCATGTAAACTTCAAAAGAAAAGAAATGGTATTTATTTATTTTTGTAGTAGAGAATATATGGCAGTTACCTCTGAGTCATCAATTTTTAAGACAAATGTTGAGAGACAAAACCGAGAATACGATTTTGGCACCTCAGCAATACTGCCAGCATAAATTCCTTCCTATGGATATTTACATTGGAGGCCTGTTGCAAACTTGGCTATTTCACCTTTTTTTTTTGTCCTGTTTACTTGTTACAAATCACTAACCAGTCAGTTATAGACCATAAAAGTTTAGACGAGGAGCTTCTGATTTAAATTCAAAGCACATTTTATAGACATAGAAACCCAGAAGGCTGACTTGATGGCTTTCTTACTTTCGACATTCCTGCTGCAGTCAATGAAACAGTGCCTTTGTGGTCTTTTAAAACATATCTATCAAAAGGCAAACAAAAAAGCAACCAGCCAGTTGAGTCCCTGTTAGCACTTTGACCTTACCATTGATCACAGTCTTTACAATTTGAACAGGAATCTTTAGTGGTTTTTAAGAAATACTATCAGGCTACAGAGACTTTTCTAATGTTCACCTGCCTGTGTTACTGAGCTGATCACCTTTTGCCATCAAGTACTATATCAATGTCAAAATTATTAATGTTGTGGTTTAAGGCATATTAACGTTTGGCTACCGGGGTGCGTGTGTTTAAACTGTTCTCAGCTCAACTGGCTGACCTTCTAATGGAAGCATTATAATTTATCCACAATATTAGATTTCCTAAAAAGCAGATTTTGGAAAGATACTGGTAGAAAACACTGACTTGTTCTACAATTTCCTTTGAGACTGAAATCTATATTGTGTTTGTTTTTATTTAAAAGGGAAAAAAAGGCCCTTGTTTGAAAAGTAAGGCCTTGAAGTCTGCTAAGTAGCATTTGTTTTACTGGCACTTTGATTTTATCCTGCCTTTGATTTACGTTTGTATACCGAGATGAATTGCTACCAGATCCGCAGAATTTGAGAACAGCTTGCAAAGTTTTTATGGGGTTTTAGTCCTTGATCCTGCAAACACTTTTATAGAAGGAAACAACCCCGTGCTCATAGAACGACTGAACTCTGCTCCCACTGAAGCTGTTGATAAATCTACCGCTGATTTAAGCAGAGCTTCAGGCAGGCCAGCACTGCTTGCTTTGACAAATAGGTATTAGCAGGACCAGGATCTAAGAAATCAGAAGTGCAAGCCAGCTAAGGGCATGAAATACTCTCTCAGTGATACTCTTGGATGGATCAGCTGGGTCAGACATTGCTGGCAGTATTTAGAACTATTGGGATACTTTGCTGCTATTTATTACAAACAATTAAAACCACTTCACTGGGTCAGTACTGCTTAAGTATCTTGCAGAACCCCACCATTTATGTGCTGCACTTTGAATGGTTTGGGAGCAGGTTATTAAAATTAAGAATGAGAAAACTGAAGATGAACTTCTGATGGGATATAAAAGCACTAAAACCAAAAGTGATTTTTAAAGATTTGGCAGGGAAATGGACTTGCGCACCTTCGTGGCTGGTCCAACTTTTATTATCTGTGATTTCATATGTATGCATATGTCACTTTTAAGTAATGAAAAAGGGAGGAACAGCTTAGTATAGTGACAAATCTATCCTGGCCCTGTCTTGTAAACTTAACAGACTTCTAAATTGTATGATCAAGAACATCTGTTTCTCAGCCGGGGAATTTCTAAGGGAAACTCACACATTTTTACTGCGGTTACGTGGAACAGGTCCTGCCACTCAGCAGAGCCTTTCAGGTTTTCAGAAAGCCTAAATCAGCACACTTACACCGAATTTAATTAAAGGAATCAATGACTTCATTATTTATGTTAATTTGTTGGCTGAAGATCATCAGTGCCTGGCTCACAGTTCAGTGGACTGATAAAGGTATCAGAACGAGTCAACAATGTTATATAAATATCTGCGTTGGAAAGTCTTTTTACTTTATACAATTCAAGGACCTTGAGGTGCATTTGTAAATAAAATAGTTACTCAGATGAAGTACCTCCAATTCCAACTCATCCCGGTCCATTTCTTGATGAATTCCTCCCATGTAGTCATTTGGGTCATAGTATTCATGCACGGATGGATGGCTGGAAAAAAAAGGTTATTTTTTAGGACAGCACTCAGGACTTCAGTGGAACTTGTTAATGCGTTCCAAGCTTGTAGGGAGATGATGAACTCACCCCCCCCACACCGAGGAGCTGCATGAGGTTAATTCTATAAGCCACACCATTTACACCACTAAGTGTTTTAAATGAAAATTCCATGTATTGTAAGAGGACAGCCTGCTGCTTTTTACTGCTTGAGTTCCCCCACACTTCCACTGCCTATACTTTGGAAGTTGGAAGCAGTTTAATGCTCCTGTGATCACTGTGTTCTACGCTGGATTGTTTAATCTGCAGTGAAAGTAAACTCCCTTTAATTCTCTGTTAACTAGATCCATGTCTGAGGCTGTTTATGTACCAGCATCTGCTAATTGGCTAAAATAGTCAAGTTATTAGAAGCAGGAGAAATTAATCTGTATGGGATTGGGAGAAATGAGAAGAAACACGGAAAAATGAATCTGTTTGCTTGCACATGCTGGGTGACAGCACACCCAGAGAGCTGGGCATGGGCCCTCACATGAGAAGGGCTGTGGGGGAACACCAACACCTCCAGCTCAGAGGAAAGGCATTGGTGATCCAGCAGCTGGGATCTGTCTAAGATTAGGGAACAATATGAAGTTCATAGGGCTGAAGTGGAATGCAAAAATTTGCAATGTAAGTCATAGAATGATTATGGAATAATTTGGGGTGGAAGGGACCTTAAGGATAATCTCATTCCACCCCTGCCATGGGCAGGGACACCTTCCACTATCCCAGGTTGCTCCAACCTGCCTTGGACACTTCCAGGGATGGGGCAGCCACAGCTTCTCTGGGTACCCTGTGCCAGGGCCTCACCACCCTCTTAGGGAAGAATTTTCCTCCTAAATGATTCGTCAGGAATTAATCTTTGCCATTTTCTTAGTGTAACTGGTTTAGCAGTTGGCAAGCCAGAGGTAGTGAAAGCCCCTCCTGCAGGCAAGGCTGGGAGTGTGCAGTGCTGGGCTCTAGCAATAATCATGTCCTCTCCGCAGGCTCCAAGCCCTGCTGTTTGTTCGCTGCAAGCAAGCTCAAAGCTACAGCCTTTTGTCAAGTATTTCCACTAAATCGGGCTGCTGTGCTTGAATTTTCAATGGGCTGGGAATAGGTGGCCATGCCGGAATATCCGCTGGAACCATCTTTCAAGGATCAGCAGGGAGAGTCACGAGAGGAACAGACACTGCACACAGAATGGGCCTGGCTCAATGTGTGCAAGTTAACGTGCTGTGAAAGTCGCTCAGGAGCAGTGCAGGATCAGTGCCTGTTTGTAGCCAAATCCTAATTCCCAGGAGTGCTGGGAAAATTCCAGGCAGGGGTGCCTGGAAGAGGGGCGCACACCAGTCCTGCCTCTCACCATGTGCAGGATCACCTCAAAAGCAGGAATTGCCGTGGCTTGACCAGATCAGTCTCTCACACACAGCAAGTGAGAGGGTCAGAATCCTTTCTATTCCCTGTTCCCCGTGGGGATGTGTGGCAGGATGACAGGCAATCTGCAGGGGCTCCTTGGGGAGCTGTTTTCCTCTCGAACAGCATGTGAGGGTGGGGGGTGTGTGCGCCAGGAGATAATTGTCATTTGTATTTGTAAGTACAAAAGCATCAAATTACCATTAACAATAATTAAAATTTGATTCTAAAACATCCATGACAACACTGGTAAGTAATTTTAGTCCTAGAAAATAACTTATTCGAGTAACAGCACTGCAGGGTTATAATAAAGTAATTAATACACTGGAACAGAATGTAGCAGCTCTTAGCATTACACAATTTATGGCAGCCATAAAAAATAAAGTTAAAACATAAGCAACCCAAAGAGGCAGTGAGAGGAATTACAAAATGCAATAACTTTATCCATCAAATGCCAGCAAAAAAAATGAGCTTTATGAGGCCGTGTTGTGACTCAATGGCATTACTCATGTGAGTAATGTCTTGCTAATGTGTAGGAAAAATGAAAATGCTGTGAGTTATGGCTCAGTGGTGGATGAATCCCGGCTACTTCTGGGAGTAGATGTTTACCAGCAAGCGAACGTGAGGTTGTGAACTACTTCTAACCACGTTATGGAACACAAGGATTTTTGAGGCTCCAAAAAGTGTAGCTTACTCTTCAGGCAGGAGGTAGGGGTCGAGGCCGGGGACGGGCGGCGTGGGCGAGCCCATCTTGCTGAGGGCTGCGATGTGCTCGAAGGTGATGTCGGTCTGGGTGCCCACATCCACCAGCTGCGGCTCCTGGGCCGCGGCGAAGGCCTTGGCGCGCGGGGCCCTCCGCAGCACCTGCACCACGATGGGCTCCTTGGCTGTTTTGAACGCTTCCACCGCCTGCTCGTGGGTGGCTTTGGATAAATCCTTCCCATTGACCTGTGGGGAGAAAGCCAACAAAGGCGTGAGGGAGCCAGGCTCAGCTTCCAGCTGTCCCAAGGTATGAGCAGCCAGTGCCAGGAACGATCCTCGCCATCTTGTGCATCTCTCATTTTCCCCTTTCACTACAGTAACTTTACAAACCCTCTGCTCTGCTTTTTATTTTGATGGATTTTACTGGGCTGACTCTTTGAGGTGAAGTACAAACCACCATCCCATTTGTTTCTTGCAGATTAGAAATCCCTCAGCCCTTGCTCAAACACAACAAGTTATTGACTCTCCCGAAGTTTTTCTAGTTTTCGTTTGTTTTTCAGACTCTTCATCTTTTTGCTGAACAAAACCAAAACTACAAAACGATGTGTTTGTGTCTGATAAACAATTTTTTTCAGATGAAACGTGACGGTGGTATTCAGTCACGGCAATAAAAAACTCCATTTTAGAGAAGTGGATAGAAATAACACAAGACATGCCAAGCCATGGAACTGGGAAGCTGAGGAGAGAATTTACACACTGCACTAAGAACACGCTGTAATGCCACGTTTAGTCACATTAAAGTAAGTGGGGCACCTGAATGAGAACATTACTCACATTACTCAGCACAGTAACTGAATTTAACCCACACTTAACATATTGCCCAGGGCAAAAAGCTGGGTTGATATAAAGAGGGTTAACTCGAGTGCGGAATAGATTGAAAAGGCTGAATTCCTGCTGAATTACCTTGTGCACCCAACACTTTTTCTGCCGTCATCTTGGGTTTATCTTAGAGAGGTGATGACACCAGGATTTTTGTGAAGCCAGCTCAGAGGCGAAGGTGTTAGCATGACATTTACATTACACAAACACTTGCACTGCACACGATTGCTCCCAGCAAAGCACAGCGTGTAAAGTTCGTCCTGGTCAAATTAAATATCATTAACTCGCCCAATTGAGCAGATTACTTTAAAACAGTTTGTACAGCTGTAAAATTAAGTTCAGCGTAATGTTTTCTGTGGAAAAAAGAAATGCTGATTATGGTTTGAGTTTTATTATTTTTTGCAAATTAAATGTTGCACATTTTACTGCGCGCATCCTGGTTTTTTGGGCTTTTTTTTTTCTTTTTTTTTTTGGTACAACTAAACCCAACTAGCAATCAAAAGAAAAGAATCTAAATTGCAGTGTGTAGAGTTTTTCAGAAATGTGCTCAGAGTCGCTCTAGAGCTGGAAATTCTTCATGTGAGATCTTTTCTCCATCTTTATAGTAAAACTTAGTAAAATCCCGCAAAGGACAGATTTCCTGTTCAATCCCAAATACTGTAATGAACCTGCATTACAGACAGTTTAGTACAGGCCTGCATTTTTAGTTTAGGTTCCTTAGGACACTTTTATTTCTGCAAACCCATGGACTGGCATCCTCTTTGTGCTCTCCTATGTAATTGTTACATAAATAATCATAACTTCAAGGACAGGTTGATGTCATGCAGGGAGCTGGACTGTGTCATAAATTGTTACTACAGGAATTATTTCCAAGTAGTTTCCTGACTATGTTGTCTGCAAGCTAATAATGCCATGAAAATAAACGTGCTGCACAGCCAGGAAGGACATGGGACAAGATTTTTGAACTGGGGTGGTGAGCCAGCTAAATTTTAACCTAAAACCTCTCCTGCTGCAGAGGGATCTTGTGTAGAAAAGGTTTGTGACTTTCTGGCATTCAGCTTTCAGCTGCTAAATCAATAACTCTACAAGCAGAACTATATTTGATGTGGATACAATTTTAAATCACGGGTTTGAGAAGATGGAAATGATTACAGTGAAAAGAAAGCGTAAGTCACTGTACTGCTGTTATTATGGGTTTCTCAACCCACCTCAAAGATATGGTTGGGGATTTTGTCTTTACAAGTTAATATTTCTATGAACTGTGGCAGCACCCGCATCATATTAGGCAAACAATTCTCTGGACAGTAGATGTTCACATGAGGAATGGTTTTGGGGTCAGTCTGTGGATCCCTTGCAAGAGACTGGTTCCTGAACCCCAGCTGAGTGGAATCTCTTTAGCTCTGCGGGTTCCTGTTCTGATCAGCAGCCTTGGCCACTGTGGTGGATGCTGATCTGTGAGACGTGGTGAGAACTGCACTAACAAATGATGAAAGAACATGCAGTGATGCAAAAATATGCTTTAAAGTGATTTACAGAAGGGAATTACATTGTCTGAATCTGGTTCCTAAAAACACTGCAGTAACTGCCATGATATGTGGTAAATACTGAGCAGTGAATAGTTTGTAATTACTTTTTTTTCAGTATTTCCCATCTCAGCACACCAACCAATATAATTTTCCATTAAAGGGAAATGAGGATGGAAGTGCTAAATATTTGGATAATAAAAAACATTAATTCCCAGGCCTGCTTATGCATAACAGAGATAAATTGCTTTTGGGTCTAGAAAAAGTAGCAGGTATTGGTATTTTATTTTTAGTAGCACAAAATAATGCAGAAAAGAAATAGACTGGGATGATCCCAATGGCCTGATTTTTGGTGTCTCTGCAGACTTAGTACTTGTGGCTAATCCTGAGTCCAGTAAATAGATGATCCTAACAGGGTTAGTTTCTATCTGCAAAATTTGTTACAATGGACAAATAATTATTCCCAGTGCTTAAAAGCCAATAAATACATCTGTATAGCTTTGTTTGTTAAAAAAAAAAAAAAAAGGTGGAGGTGGGGGCTTTATATTCACAGACTTTATTTCTAATGCTGCTGAATTGTACTCAGTGGTTTTTTTTCCTTATAAGCAGTTACATCTGAAATAACACAGGAAAAAAAAAATAAAAAAAATCTGTGCACATAAATGCTTCAGACACTGCCAAAAAGGACAAATATGCAGAATTTCTTAGGAACATGCCATGTGACAGAGACAATGGGATCTTTCACGGCACAAAAGATGGATAAATTAACTTGTCTGAAAGGGGGAAATGCTTAGCTTTTGGACCTTCTTAGCATTGGAAATACACTGAATATGGGGAAAGCTGCAGATAAAGTGCAGTGACTGGAGTTAAACTGGGCTGAATGGACTTGGATGAAATTTGTGGTGCAGCCAGACAGGGGCTTTAGCAACTGCATGAGGCAGGGACATAAATACTCTGAATTAAGAACAAACAGTAAATAAAGAAGGGATGCTTGAATGTTAATGCTTTTAAACAGAAACTATGCAATGATTATGAAATAGAATAGCGTCTACAGTATTTTATTTTATAGTTTGGACTGTATGTTATATTCTTCTGCACTAAAGTAGGCTGAAGAGAGGACCAAGAAATCTACAGAGGCAGCAAGAAATACACAGATGAAGATGCCATGATGCTGTCCAGGAGGTCTGTGTCTCCTGGAAGTTTCAATACCTGGAATGAAAATCAGTCACTTGAGCTTGATTCGGTGTTCACGGGAGTCAAGGGGTGTTTTGCTTTTGCAGTGCCTCAGTTCAGGCTCTGACTGAGAGAGGACGTTAACAGCAAAGCAAGAAGTTGTGAAGCTGAGGGTGCCATCGGCATTCCATGGCCAAACTGAGATCATGGGAAGGAAAATGCTGCCACAGTCAGTTCAGGTAGCAGTGATGTACAGTTGTAATTGAGAAAAAGAGAGATGATGCAGGAAGGCAGAACAGGGGAGGCCACAGCACAATTCCCAATGGGCGATCCCAGCAAACAAATAGATGGAAAGGATCTTTTAAACTCTCATTTTGATCATGGAGCTTCACTAATTCCTACTTCCAAGAAGTAAATGGTCAGAAAAATAAACAGGAATTAACGAAAAGAAAGAAGGAAAGAAAATAACCCCAATATGCTGTATCCAAATGGAAGCAGCAGAACTCCACTGAGGAACCCTAAACATCAGGTGGAACTGGGAGGAACATCCCGTGACAGCTTAGGAGGTGTGAGTGCAACAAATACAGTGTGGGTATAGTCTGAGATAAGACTCCCAAGAGCCAGGAAAAAGGCTGGAAAAGTTTGAGTGCTCCCTTGGAGATAAAAGAGTAAAACCAGGCAGTAGGATCCTGGCTGTGTAATGTTGGTAAGACCCAAGCGCCTCTGTTTTCAAATCTCTCTCAATTGGTAGCTACATATTAAGTCAAAAGAAAAAATAAATCAGAGTTAACTTGTGATCACTGATGTTCTCCTCAACAAGGAAAAAAAAAAAAAAAAACAACAGGAAAAACCCTTATTTCTCTTTAGGCTTGTGAAGAATTTGCTCCACCTCACTAGGACATGGCTTTCCATATAATTTTCTAGTGCTGCAAGTGTATAAGGTGTTGGATATACAATGGCTTCTCTCTGCTGGAGCTGTGCAAGGCATTTGGCATCCCTCCTGTTGGAATCTCCTTCCTCTATTAATTCTGGATATGTCACAGTGCAATATCTTTTGCAAGGACAGATTTTCTCATGTTTTTACACTTTACATACGTGCTTTTACTTTAACAATTCTTCTACTGAGAGGTTCGGGATCCTCCAGCGATTCCTGAGCCAAGTGCCACTGTTTGGATGCTAATTTCCTGAGGTCAGAATTGGCACAGGGTCCAGAGGCTGGAGCCTTCCAGCCTTCACGCTGTGAGGACAAGGCTGGACCTCCTGTGCAAGGCAAGGGGAGTTTGCAGCCAAGGCTGGGATAACAGAATTGTTCTCTGTTACTAGAAAACACGTCCTTATTTTTGTTTGAGGTATGAGGCACGATAGTACAGGCTTGTGCTATTACATAAGTGTCATTTTATCAATAGCTGCTGTTTAATTATTGAGCAAGGTAAGTGATTTACATGCTTCTCTGGGTGGGTAGGGGAGACTAATTAATTGCCACTTTTTAATAGCAGACATAAATTAGAGGCTTTCAGGCTTTCATATCAAAATATGTCACTTGTTTACAAGTGGATAAAATTTTCCCCCGGTTGCCACCACTTCGTATTTTCTTTTCCTTCTGATACAGTGCTTATATGGAAACCCCAGCAGTGGTTGTTTCTCCTTTTTTGTGACAGCAGAATGAACACACTTGGGTTCTTTACATGAGAGGGACGTTCCTGGAGCTGGTTCCCAGTTTCCCCCTTGCAGTCACAGTGGGAGCACAAACAGGAGCCCCCGGGAGTCCCGAGAGGGGACACAGGAACATTGGGACAGGGCTGGCAGAAGGGAAAGGGGGAGGATGCTCAGGGAATGGAGGTGAGGGTTCTGCACTCAGGCACGAGCAAACATCATCTGCGATAGCACAGATGAAGTGACTTTGGGCACTGGTGGAAGTTGTTACTGAAACATTGAGAAAGGCAGAAAATCCTTGTGCAGAACAGTTTAGTTCTAATTATTTTGTACTTTATTTTTGCTGCAATAGTGTGTAACACTGTTTTCTGGATGTTAGGAGTACACAGCAGAAACCAGCAGGGCTTCAGTTAAAAAAAAAAAATTATTTTTCTCATCAATTTAGACTGATTTTTGTGGGTTTAATGCCATGAATGATAAGCATTTGTATGCATTGTACAGCTTGTTGGCTCTTCTATGCCTCACAAATGTCACAGAGAAAAAAAAACTTTTTTTGCCTAAGAATGAGTAAGCAGCTTTTCTTTGTAGAAATTCATGCAAATCCTTGGGAAGTGCACTATAAAAATGCTAGTTCTGTTAGACTACAGACGTCTGTGCTCCATTTTAAATGCTCTTTATGGTCTGATTCACTTCTTTAGCAAGTTCTTAAGGAGTCTGCATACTAAGAAAAAGCAGCACAACTTTAAAGATTTTTATAGAAGCAAGAGCAGCAAAAAGCCCATTTTATAACTCCCCTTTTCCTCAGGATTTGGGGAAAAAAGGTTCAAAATACGGGTTAATTCTTCTTGCAGCTCCATCTAATCCCTCTTTTATTTCCCTCATATGTACAGTCTCTCCCTCTTTTTCAAAAACCCAGAATTATATTGTTTAGTAATAGACTGTTTCCATGTGTGTGCGTTTCCCTTCTGCCTTGTGAGCCATCCATGACAAAACAGTTCAGACCAAGGAAAAATTCTTTCACTTAAGAGCACAGAATACATTTGTTCTCCAAACCGTTAACTTGCAAATGGAAAATCTTGGGAGAAAGATTCTGGAAATAAAGGAATTTTGATTTTGCTAGCAATTAGCACATTTACGTATTAACAAGGCAGTGCCAGGGCTGTCTGTAGCATACTAAGATGCTCTTGGTTGGGTTCTCAGGCTCTGCTCCTGTGGATCACAACTCAAAACAAAACCACAGGGAATTTTATCGTTTGCCTCAATGAAAACACATTTAGGGCAATGCTGGGGCTTCTGAGACTTCTGGGCTTTCACTATAAGCAAAGATTACTCGGAGCCCTTTTTACCCCTTAAATATGCATTAATCATGTTAAATTGCTTTATATCAGGGCAGAAATGCTTTTCCGTATATTTATTTTTTTTTTTAGCGTGATCTTTTTGTTCATGGCTTAATAACCCAGGTCCATCTAAAACACAGCCAGAAGTTTACAGGCCTCCCCTTTTAATGCCTCTTTCTGCCATTTCTGCAGTGTGACCCAGAGGGGGCCAATCAATGGGATCTCTGAGTGAGGTACAAATGAGCCATAAATAATCATGAATTACTAATGACTGGGATTCAGCAAGTGTAATTACCCGTTTTCTCACATCCTCTGCTTTGTCCACCTCCAGCACAGCACCTCCAGTGTGGCTCCTTGGGAAATGCCCTTGCCCTTCTCACATGTGCTTTTTTCCCAAGAGGCAAAACCTCTGCCTATGTGTTCATGTAGTGCAGTAAATCACAGATTTTTCTGAATGACAACTTTAAAAAAAGCTGTGTATTCTATATTTGTGTTTAAAGCAACACACAATGAGAGTGAACAGCATGAAAAAGATTAATCTGTTTAGTTGAGGGTGCAATGTTACATGGATTCAAGCTGAATTTGAGAAACACAAGAAACCAATTCTTGTACTGAATCAGACTAAAAGTCTCTGTAGAGCAGCACCTTTCTCCCACAGAAAAAGGGAATGGTTGAAGACCAAGATTTGGAGGGAGCTCTCCCCTGTTATGGCCTTCAGCACCTACAGTTTGGTAAAGCAGTATTTAACACCATAGCTCATTTAAAATCAGACTAGTACGAGTTTCTGGTGTACAGACCAGGGCTTCAAATCATAACTGATATCAGACTATGCAAACACACAGCAAAAGCCAGCGCTGCCTCTGGAGACCTGCTCCAAGCAAAGAGACAAAAGGAATCGTGTGCAGATGCGAAGATGAAACACAGAATGAGGGAGTGATCTGCCTGAGGTCACACGAGAGCACAGCACAACTGAAGCCTCGCTTCCCATCTCCCAGGCACTGTGTTTGAGATCATTCCAATTCCCAGCATCCCATTTTTACACTGTTGTTCATTGTCTGGAGTTCTTCAGTCCATCTTTCCGCTCCCTCCCTTTTTCCACAAATGCCCTCAGTGATGCAGGACAGGGAAAGAGCAGTTTTGGACAGCTCTGAAGATAAAGAGTTATTGAAGCTGGTTCCAAGAAAAGATGGAAAGAACCCCCAGTGCTGCTTTGTGGGATCCCAGTGACAGATCCCAGTGGGTTTGTCAGAGAGGCCCTGCTGCTTCAGGAGCTTTGTCACCTTGGATCTTCCACAAGCAGAGCTAAACTGGCTGAAGAAAATGAACCTCAGAAGGGGTCGTGTAGGCAGGAGTCCCATCACCACCTCCCCCTGCCCTTCCAGTCCACGCTGCCCCTGCCATGAGTTCTCATAGTGTGATATTGATAAAAACACCTTCATTTTCCTTTGATTTTGGCTAAAACTGATAGCACTTACACAGATACATCAGGGCAGATACAAGAGCTTCTGCTGCACTCTGAAGCATCTCTGCCAAACTTAAAAATTCTTATCAGCTGTGATCTTCCAACGTATGAATGATTGCTTTCTCTACAATGATGCTCAGTTTTCACTTCTAAGTTGCAGAAACTCCTCTCATTGCACTTGTGTTTGTAGTTTCTGTTATTATTTGGGATAATTTTGATATATTGGTGCCTAGTTCCTATGCCAGTGGACAACGTGTCCAACCATCTCCGTGTCCCTATCCAGGATTATCCCTGTACGAACACAAGGAAGAAAACACTGCCATGATTCTGATCATTTGTGTTTTAGGTGGTGGCATCTCGCTTTTTGCCTGAAAATAATCCATGTTGATCGGAAGTTTTTCTTCAATTGTCACTGCTTAAAGTAGTGAGTATTGTAATATTTAATGTTTATGTATATTTGTATTATTTATTCTGCCCTGCTCCTGTCAAATCCCTGACTTGCTACCAAGTTCTGGAGGGCCACTTGGATCTGCTCCCATTTACCCACCAAAGCTCTGCAAGGACCGATCCCAGTCTTCATGTAATTGTAGAATTGTCCTGTCCCAGTGAAAATGAAGCCTGACCTTTTGTTCCATTATTAATGAACACAACAAAACACATTTATTAAATCTGCACTCTTTCATTACTCCATATGTTTCCTTTTTTTCCCAGCCCATGTCTGACATGTGACAGTAAAGCACAGAGCGATTGTCCCTGGTGCTTTCTCCCTTGTGACTTCTTGCCACCTGCTTCATAGCATTAAACAGATGTATAAGTGTAAAGCAGCACCAAACTCCTCCCTTCAATCATTTATCATTTTAAAAAATCCTAATAAATCCATGCTATGGCTAAGCATTTATCTGCCCACCGTAAAGATGAAAGGCACTGTCGATTTTAGGAAGATTACAAAGGAGTAAGACATTTCATGTACAGAGTAGGTCAAATTATCCATTTATATCACAGGTGACCATTAGGCATTTGCTTTCTTCATATCACGTCTTGTTTATGTTCCCTTAATGGCCAAAATATTCCTCTAACTTTACAATAAAGAATATCTTCCAAAGAAATCCTAACAGAGGCATTGCATTATTCATCATCAAGTGAAGAGGAAAATTTCAATTGCCAGTTTCTGGTAAATGTCTAATTAGGAAAGGGGACTTGTGAGCCACAGACAGGCGCCACGATCATTAAAGGGCAGTTTTCTGAAGATTATGAGTCTCCAGTCTGTCAAGCAGAGTTTTTCTACAGCTGAACTCATTCTGCAGTAGAAAACCCTGTCTAGAACAAAGCCCTTGGAATTAACATCTTGTTTAAGCAAATACATGCCTACTTTGAAGTAAGTGTGATAGGTTCACAACTGTTATTGAGGTCAAGTTTAATGGTAGTGAAGTGACAGAATCGAACTTCAGCGCTGGTCTTAATTTCAGCTGCAGCGCAGGCTGTACACACAGAGCACTTGAAGCCATACACTGTATTTCAAGTAGAGCAGTTCCCTATAATTGGCACCACCACTTCGGTCTTAACATGGAAAACTACTGAAATGTAGAGCAACTAATTCTCTGGCTGCCCAATTAAATTTGAGGGTGTGAAAAGCATATGTACAGAGGCAATTATTTCTGTTTTCCAAATCTTACAGTTTTGATTAGATTTTTTTTCTTTTTTTCTTTTTTTTTTTTTTTTTTTGAGCTGAATGTTTATTTTGGCAAGCTTCACTTTGGCCCTGCTGTAGGATAACATCATTGCTCAGAAGGTTTATGTCTAGTTAGACTGCTTCCTTGAATTAGGCTTTCTTACTGATGGATTACTTGCGTCTCATTTTCTCAAGTCTGAATGTGTGAATGGAATTCTGATGGCGAAGGGGGAACTGCACTGGTGATTAGCTCAGTGCAGAGGGTTTGTGTGGGAGTTCTGCTGGAGAACAGGCCCTGCAAGTGATGCCACTGGACGTTGCCAATGGAAAACAGTGTTGGCTTGTTCCTCGTCACTGCCGACCTCTCATTAGCAGAGAATTTGTATCTGGCCTTGGTGCTTACATAACCTTGGCCACAGAGCACCTCAGTCTGATTTAAAAGACAAATCCAGCTTGCCCACTATGGTTTTTTACCAACGCTGCCATTTTTCCGTGTCTCGGGGGTGTGCCAGGCCAGGAGCATGTGAGTGCGGCTTTCAGGTTTCCAACACACTGGAAGGTCATGGCAAACTCTGTTTATTTATATATGAACTTTAGTATTCGTGAGAGGTGCCAGCTCAACAATCACGGAGCAGAATCTCCTGACCTCGGCTCAGCTGAACCAAGGGCAGTGGCAACATGAGCTTGTTTCCTGCCAGCCTGTCCTTATCCTGGAGGGACAGCCTGGAGGAAGGGGCTGGGCTCTGCACTCCCTTATCTCAGGGTTTCTCAGCTGGAAGTGCCAGTTTTGATGGGCTGTTTTTATGGTATCTTCCCACAGTGAGCACTGGATGAATTCTTAAATCCCAGGGAACAGTTTTGAGCATTGCCCATGCAGTTTACAGTCATCTGTCATTTAAAATTCCATGTTGATGTCCTTGGAAATTCTTCCAGTGGAAGGTGTCCCTGCTCATGGTAGTGGAGTTGGGACTCTGCAGGATCTTTAAGGTCCCTTCCAACCCCAACCATTCTGTGATGCTGTGAGGATCCCACACAACACTGTGTCCATTTAGGGAATGTTCTCACTGTGTGTTTACTTCCCAAACTGTGTGCAATATGTGCTTAGTGTGAAACAGGTACCGAGAAAGTTTCTTAAATTGCAGGCTTAAACTTTTTAAAATTTGTTTTGCAAACTCAAAAGCTCTATCTCAGATGACTCATTCTTCTGTAAGTTTTCTTCAATGGAGTTTATTGTTTGGTCCCCCAGGAATTTTCATATAAAGGAAAAAGCCCTTTTTTCTGTTATTGTTTATGTAGGAGTTGGTGATATTGAGAAAAGTACATTGGAATCCTGGTGTAAAACACCCTCCCAATTTTGCGGTTTTCTTTCTTCCCCCTTCTCCCTCCATTTTCACAACTTTTAATATCTTTTGAAGACGATTCCCATTTAACCAGACACCCAAAAAATCTAATAGCGTATGATTGCTTCATTTCAAATGCTGTATTCAACTGGGAAGTAAACTCTGGGGTACATCAAAGATGGGATATGCATCCCACTGCTGCCGCACTCGTGAGTGGTGACACTGCTCTGGTGACAGAAGACTCCAAGCTGCCACAGTCCCCTTTGTATTTGTACCACAAAGCATTGATATGCACAGCTACAACAGGCTCTAATGACGAGGTGTCTTAATTTGGTTTTTATGATGTGATTAAAGGTACAATAAGGTAAGTGCTCAACAAGAGGGAAGGCCATTGTTCTGCATCATTAAGCTCACAGCGGCCCAAAAAGAAATTGTAGGCAATGTGCCAAAGCCCTTAATGAAGAGGATCTCTTTGAATTATCTATGGATGAGGAAGGGATAAAGCCTGAGCCTGGGTATATTTGATCCTCTTTGTGCTCACTGTTACGAGGACTTACGGAGCCAGCCGTACCGGACCTTCTGGAATTGTAATTTATTGAAGCATTAATTTCCCAGCCACACTAAAGCTCTTGGCCTAACAGAGAAAGTGCAGTTATGTACTATTATTAATTCCTTCAAGTGTTTTCTGAATTCCTTCATCTTGGAGTCATGAACTTTTAAAAAATAAGGCTAAGGGGATTTATTTGTAACGATGCTCAATATTCCCTAAAACCAAGTTATGCAAATCTTGTCTAACTCAGACTTCTTAAAAAGCAGTGCCTTCTTATCACATGATATTAGGGTTACATGGATGACACAAAATAAAACCACTGTAAGAGACATTTTCTACTGCTGGCAGATTTTGAAACTTTTATCTTCTCTTTTCTGTAATTTTAAATGACAGTGATCTTTCATCTCCCTTGCCGTTAAATTTTAAGTGATTGCTCTTGTGCGTAGGTTACATGAGGACGTATTTTTATAGTTGTAGTGACATATAATTATCTGGATGTGCTCCACAAGCTATAGAATTCCCTCCCTACTATCTTGCGAAACAGAGAAATCAAAGTAGTCCCCCGTTAAAATAATTTTGCACAGTTATTTATATTCTAAAATAATCAGGGATTATAGTCTTAAATAATTCAGCTTTTACTATGTTAGAAATCCCAGTTTTACAGGATTACATGCACCTTTCACTTCTGTGGAAACTAAGGGTATTCCAACACTGCTTCCCAGAAGACTTCCATGCTTAATGAGAAGCACTGGGCACTCACTGCTGAATCCAGGCTGCAGCACTTTGCAGGTTGATTCCTAAACCCAAACTCCTGCCAGGGATCTGCACCTGCAGCCAGCACTGGATAGTTCAGTCATCTCAGATATCAGCAGGAACTGTTCCTGGGACTCATTTAAGGACATGTATTTAAAGAATGTTGTTCTGCATCTGTTGGGAGATGTCAGTAAGTCACAGAGGTTCTCTGCCACCTTCTCTTCATGACAAAGATTGAGCAAGCTTCCTGAGCAATCACAACATTCATGATCTGTATCAATCTGTCCTGGCTGTTGCACTCCTGAAGGTGGCTCACTGATGGTCCCCAAAGCCAGACTGCACAAAAACTTGGCAGGATAAGCTGGATCTGAGCGGAGCATTCACACAAACCATACCTGGCCCCAGGTGTGCTGCTGCAGGCAGATCGACCAGCATCTGGTTCTCAGCTCAGAACACTGTCTGAAATATCTGATTACCTCCCTACAAAATTCCTCCCCCCATCACATGCACAGCAGCTTAGCGAGGGGAAGTGTGCTGGTATAAATAGAAATGACAGTCAACATGTCTTTCTATTTGCTCCCACAGTTTTTTTTTTTTTATTCTGCCAAGCGTCAGCGTCCTTTGGGTGAGCGAGCGAGAATTAGATCACAACTACGTGGTTAAAATTTAATCACTTCCCTACTAGCATAACATACAGACCACATCTTTTATTCACTTTGTTGTCAGTGACATCAGTATCTGGGATCAGCTGCAGGTGGGAAGGCAGCAGGACACGGGGTTGCCGAGCAATTCCCTCTGCCGGCAGCACGGAGCAGCGCTGGTAATGTCACCCGGCAATTGTCACTTATCCTAAACCACCTCAGGAATGGCAAGCGGGGAAAAGTACAGCCCGAAGGATCTGGGTAGTGTCTGTCCATCCAGAGTCGTTGTACAGACAACCCACTTCACCTTTTCAGTTTTAACTATGAGTGTATATGCCTGGGAGTGTTTCCAAAGAGATCTGCAGGAAAACATCCTGAAACACCTGGCCATCACTTTGCAGGGGTCCATCCTGCTGCCTCAGTCCAAATTATACTGTAGGTGTGACAGAGTAAGGAATTTCTGAGACAGGCAGAAGGAAAAGAAGAAACAGGAAATAAAATCTTTGTAATAGAGGTTGATGTGTTAATACATTCACAGAAAACTTCTCAGAAGCTTCATATGAGTAATTTGGTGTCTAAAGATCTGCAGGGCAGTAGTTTTAATCTGCTGTCAGATCTGTTTGTTAGCTGGTATTTTTACACACCAAGGTGCAAAACCTACAACAACTGGATACAAACTGACAGTGACAGGCAGTGACAGGCACTTACAGACCAGTCTGAGCACCAGCACAGAAACAAGTGGCTGTACGTACTTCCAAACAGGTACAAAACCTTCCTTGTGCATCTTTCCTAACTTGTGTAAGGAGTGTGTGACCGAGTCATGATCCTTGATAAGAAATTTTACCTAATACACACTGGAGAAATGAACACAGTCTTATTTCGTGACAAAAGTTTTGTAAAAAGTTTGATGTATAATATAGCTACATTTAAGTATCTGATGTTCTGCACATGTGAATGGGAAGGTACAGCCTAAAACCAGAATTATTATCACACAGATTTCAAACAAGGCAAACCCCCTTTCATTTCCAGTTCCTGATAGTCCAGTTTCCCTGCCCTTAACACTGATCACAAGCCTAAAAGAGAACATTTGCTTTTAGAAACGAAATCTAATTCTTTACCTGACAAACTTCATACAGTAACTTGTACTGCTCTTCTGGCTTCTGCAGAGTGCATAAACTGCATCCCATGTTTAATTTAAAGTGGCAGAAAGGATCTTCCTTATTCCCCCGAGCAGCCAGAGCGATGTCTGTGGCCAGCACGCATCCAGGTATCACTGGGACCTGCAGGTGAGGCAGCCAGACCCGACACCGGCGGTGGAAGAGCAGTGGGAACCGCAGAGCTCTGCCCGTCCCCGGCAGCTCTGCACTCCCAGCTCCCTCCCTCTGCCTCTCCCGGCGCCCAGGCACAGCTATATACCGCCACTCATGCATATTAATCAGCTCTCATTGACTATTCATAGCAGACAGTGATACACAAGCTATAATTGCCAGCTATGACAGCTGAAATTTCTCTAATTAACAGGCAAGTGCTTCAGTCGCAGGCATAATAAAGGACACTAACAATTTTGTAAAGCATTTTGTAGCAATTACAAATAAACACGACTGCGTTTTACTACGGTCCCTCAGGATAATTCTTCCCACATTTCAGCAGGCTGGAAGCAGGGTTTAAATGTAAGGCACAATGGAATTAATGTCATGGTACAGAACTCAGCCATGGTGAAGTAGAATATGCTCAGTAGCATTTATTTCCCTCCTGGACTGTGGTGCTATTTGAGAGCGTCAGTTTTACAGCGGGAGCTGACTGAACTGGGGGTTTAACAAGCACAACAGAGAAAGGCATCTCTGTCCCTGGAAGCCTCCACAGCCTTAGGACCTGGCTATGAAGCAGAGAAGATCTATGTGTGTATGTGGATTCAGCAAAAAAACCCCAACCAAAAAAAGTGTCTTGCATGAACATAGATTAGCTTTAGATTAATATGTATTCCAAGTGAAAAATGGCCGTTTATGCCGCTGACTCCCATTGTGTATTTGAGTGGTGTAAATGACAGGTTCACATATTATTTGCAATATTAAAAATATAAACTTTATGAGATTATAAAAAAATGTACAATAAAATCAGCATGGCATTTACGACTACTCAGCATTTGAATGCGTAGATCTGCATTAAACCTGTACCACAGATGTAAAGGATAAGACAGCAGTGAACAGCCCAACGAGCTAGAAAAGTACTCGTAACTCATAGGCTTTATGGATATTTTCCAGTCTGTGGGAAGCACTTCCTTGTGTTAGGAGTGTGGACTGACCGTAATTTTCCCAGTTGTTTAAGCATTCAGAAGGGGTGCGTTTTTATAACCTCACCACAATTCATTCTGCTATAAAGACGAGAAGATGACAGAACAGCCAGGAAATGAGCCCAAGGGTGCCATTCCCACAGGCATTGCATGGAGAGCCTGGATGCATCCTGTGCTCTGGTTATCTGACTGGTTTTGACTATTTGCTCAGCGAGTTTCTGTGGGTCACAACGCAAGTGTTGTGCAAGGACCATCTTTTCTGTCCAAACTCTGTACACAGGTGCCTGCCGTGGGTATCTTGTAGGATACTCAGCTCTTGCTACAATGGCATTGACTCACAGTTTGCATTAATTGTTTGGTTACTGCAATGCAGTTCATACTTTAATATAACTTTAGTAAATAGAGACTGACAAGAAGGGGTCCCTTGACTCTGAGGCTTTATTTTGGTAGCAAAATTTGCCTGCCTACAGAAAGAAACAAAGAACAGAAAAAGGAGATTTGTTTCAGCGGTGTCCAGAGACAGGACAAAGAGACAATGGGCACAAATTGAAACACAGGAAGTTCTATCTGAATTTGAGAAAAAACTTCTTTATTGTGATGGTGGCAGAGCCCTGAACAGCTGTCCAGAGATATTGTGGAGTCTCCTCCTCTGGGGTTCTTCCAAACCCACCTGGACATCATCCTGTGCAACCTGGTCTGGATGACCCTGCCGCAGCAGGGGGGTTGGACTGGATGATCTCCAGAGGTCCCTCCCAACCCCATCTGTGATTCAAATCCCTGCCAAACACCCAAGAGCAATAGGACCTTTATCCCTGAGCTGTGACTGTGGTGTTTCCCTGTTGAGAGGACTGCTGCTATGGTGATAGAAGTTGCAAGGTTGGAGCAAGGCAGAGGAAGCCTGGATCTTACTGCTGCCCTCGAGGAACGATTCGGGCTATCCCTGCTCAGATATGCCACTCACATACTATGGCTTTTCTAAAGCTGGTTTACAGCCAGTGGCTGTGGATCCTGAACAACTGGAAAATTCTTGCGTGAGGGGACTAGTGTTCCCTAAAAGCAGAAAAAGATGATGATGATAAGTGAATTAAATAAAAAGAACCCCAGACTCTATGGAAATTGTAAAAAAGTTGATGGCTTTGATTAGATAATTTTTGGTTATGTAATTTGATTAAGCAACTTAAGGTAAAGGTTCCGAAAACGTTGTCCATGATTTTGGTTTTCTTTTTAAACACAATTAAGTTTCTTCTCAAATACTAGATGCTATTTAAATAAATGTCAGTGTTCTGTTCAGGTGGCTGAGGTCAGTCAGGATTTTTTTTTTTTTT
>VZRN01000404.1:4500776-4585356 GCA_013397935.1 Dasyornis broadbenti
GCCAGGCTACCCAGGGCTGCAGGAGCCTCACATTGATAGGGAAATGAAGGCAAGGCCACCCTGCTCCCCACCCCTCTGCTGGGGGAGCTCTCCCAGGGTGCGTATTGATTTCTGGATTATTAGAGGGGTTGTATATTGAAAAAAAAAAAAAATCCAATTGTTTTTCTTCTTGCTACGAGCTGCCACATTGTTAATCACATTAAGCTCCACGTTGTCAAAGGAAAGAAAGATGCATGGAATGTTCTGCAATACAAGCCCATTTTTAATTTTGCCCGCACCAAAGGGATACGTAGTTAATAACCCCTCGTTGTTTGGAGGAATGGGGGAATTCATTTTGCCGTGTAGGATGCAATTCAGGATTGTTTTTGCAGAAATCTGGGGCCCGCAAGAAAAATAATCTTCCATAATCTTCTTATAATGCAATTATTCTCTTACATTTCAGCCTGCCAGTCTCTTCCTACTCCCACTAAGCAGTTTCCTGAACCTTGAAGTCTAAGGGAGCAGCTGACATTTGGTTTCTCCATTCATTTTCTGTTTAATTCTTCATGGCAGGACAATGCTTTAAAAAAAAGTAACAAAAATCCTCTCTGCTCTGAATTACATGGACTGTTTTGGGGCCCAGTCTACCATAGACAGGGATGTGCTTGTGTGCAGTAGGAGATGGGGATGAGGAGGTAATTCAGCACCTTCTGAAGTCAAAAGCAGTTTTGACATCAGCCTTGTACAAGTAATTTCAAGCCCAGACTATTTTGAGGGCAGTTAATCCCGTTTTATACTTGCCATTTCTAGCTGTTCATGGCATAGTAGAAAGCAATGTATTATGTAGCCCTTTATAGCAGCATGATCAGTAAAGGAGTAGCTGAGCCATAAATCACATGCTAGACCCCTCAATGAAAAATAATTAAATTGTTGGAATCTCATTAATTGATATTCTTTATTTAATTGATACACTAAAAGAAAAATATCTTGGTTTACTGCCCTATTTCTTCTGTTCTTTTCCCTGCCCTTGCCAGTTTCCTCTGATAGAACTTTTTGCAGTTTGACACAGCACTTAGAGGAAATAAAAGCCATATTTCCCATATCAGCCACCCACTTTCCCAGCCTGTGTGAGACTCTGTTCCTGGGAACCAGCTGCGTGAGCAGTGGCATCGCCTGGGAATTGCCCTCCTGATGCTGGGGGCTGGCAGAGCCCTCCTGCGTCCCACCAGGACCATCCCAGCAGATGGACTTTGGGATCTCACCACAAAGTCCTCTCGAGCCTGCGTCACAGCAGCCCAGTTTTTGGTAGCTGAAATAACTTTCCCTGGTTTTCCGTCGGCTGTGGAGCCTGGCTGTGCCCCTGGAGCAGTGTCAGAGCAGCACAGCCCTGGACACACCCAGAAGCGGTGCTGTGGAGCTCCTGTCCTCTTCCCTGGCCATGAACACACAAACCCTGGGGTAAGATCTGCATCAAAACATCCACGCTGTGCCTGTGGAGAGCTGGGATTTGTCTGGGAGCCACTCAGTGCTTTCTCACCCCCCAAAAATTTATCTCCAAGCAAAGCTATCAATCCAAATACTTCACATCACATATTTTACTCTGTTGTTTAAGCCCTATTACGGATAAAAGGCAGGCTCCATTAAAGAAAAAAAAAAATAAAATTAAATACTCCAAAGTGTCTATCAGCCGGGTTAACATCAGGCACCGAACTGCCAGACCACAAATCTTGAATATGTTGACGCTAAATGTCTACAAGGAACATATGTTATGGATCAAAGAACACACTGATTAATCCAGCAGAGACAAAAGTCTGTCACTTTGGTCATGGTGGCATGATACCACAGAAGACAGGACTAAGGAAGCACATGAATAGAAAACAAATGCCAAAGAGAGAAAGAAAAGATAGAAAAGGAGGTTACAATCTAAAATAACAGTTTTATTAGGTCAAACGCTTTCACCCATGGATGCAGTTTCATAATGCATTTTAAAAACTTTTCTAAAAGTAAAATTCTCAAGATTTTGGGAGGATATGAATCTGTATCTATTTCCCTGCTATCATTTTATTAATAGAATTCTATATTAGTTTGAGCAGTTCATAATTTCTCCTGTGAAAGCTGTCTACATGAAGCTATCTATTTACATGGTACATCGTTAGGGAACAGGAACCTGAAGTCACAGCAATGCATTCCGAGCTAGACTGTTTTTCTCCAGTAGATTTTGGTTTATTTTGCATTTCTGCCAATCAGTTTCTTGTTCACATGTGGTTTTACTGCAATCCTTCAACTGAGAGTGTTAAAGTAGAACACACTCTACTTCAAATCTGCTTGAAAGCAGAGGAAGACTTCTTCTTTTTCAGTGTTTTCAAGTATTTTTCCATTCAGTATCACAGACATAAGCACTTCCCTGTATCTGGTATGTCTTCCTTAAATAATGCTTTAGAAAGCCCTTCCCATAACTTACACAGGAACATTTATTTCAAACGTTTTCCATTCAGTTTCAGTGTTTGAAAGCGTTTCAAACATTTTCTTTCTCTGCATTCCTATTTTCTTCCTCACCGTAGCATTCAGTTTTTAATTAGAAAGGGGGAAAAACCAACTTAGCAGAATGACACTTCCCTAAATTCAAGCTTTAATATTGAAAATATTTCTTGTGCAGGAGGTAGCAAAGCCAGTGGTCTTTGGGGATCCTCTGCTTGTAAACTGGGGGATCCGTACACAGATTACATTCAGAGGCATCTGATTTTTGGGGGAGAATGGGATTCCCAGAACCCTTTTTAGCTTCCAGAAAACGTGGTTGAGCTCTGCTGCAGGCTCTGAGTCCTGCTGTCATTCAATAGCGTTTTAATGTGTCCCCTACGTTTTGACAAGGTGGTCACCTTCATCACCATAATATCCTGTGCAAGTGCAGTTGGCTAAATTAATGTATAATGCATGAACTAGGTTTCTCAAAAGTAGTTTATGAGGGGGTATATTAACTATACCTGTTTAGTCAATTTCCCATCTAATTTTGACAAAGGGTAAGTTATCAGTAATCTCAGATGAGAGATATTTGTGTGTGAGCCTCTGTGCATATTTGATGTTGGCAATAGCTATTTATATCATGGTATCTAGCAAGCCTGTCAGAGAGTACACGCACCCTCAATTTTACCTGATTTTATTGCAAAATGATGCCACGAGTTTTCTGAAGGAATAACCCCTGCTGTATCCAGGAGATTCCTTTAACAAGCCGCTGCTCGGTTGTATTTGTCCTCAGCTTGTTTTTCTGCATAATTTAAAAGACAGCTGTCACAGCTACCTGCTGTCCTGCCCGGAACCCGGACAGTGTCAAATAAACCTGACATTTGTACAGTGCTAAGGAAACCCCACCGTGGGCCCAGCCCTCTCTCTGAGCCTCCCTGATCCCATTCCCAGCAGCCGGGCTGGGATACATGGAAAAACAACAGCGACAACTCATCACATCACGTTACACTGCCAGAATGAGCAGGCCTTTGCTCACAGAAAGAGTTAAAGTTAATTGCATGGTAAGGACCATGAGATCAGAATGCTGGGACTCAGGAACTGATTTATGCACTGCAAATGTGTATATCCTTTGCAGAAAAGGCCATTTCCTGTTTAAAAATGTAAAAATACTTGATTAAACTCTGCGGTTCCCAAACCAAACACATTACACTCTTTAGTCCATTAAAACTCTGCGAGCCCGTTACTTATCGTGCTGTGATGGATTGATTGTATTTAATCTTTCCTCCTTCTGAAGTTGTTTTCATTTCCTGCAGCCCTGTGCCCTCCCAGCACCAACACACCAGCAGCGCGTTCACTGGCCGCCAACAGAGCTGATTATAAAAGTCTATTGTCGCTTGGACAATGTTTATATGAAAACAGCTACATTTTATGAGTCATTATTATTATTGTTATTGTCACAAACCCAGATGGAAGCTGGGATGGGCAATAAGGACACCTGAGCAGGCACCACTGAGAATTCTTATCTTCTACCCTTAAATTAAGTCAGTGCCAGAAGGCCTGATACATTCAAATAATGCTGCACTATATTACTCCACCAAAAGCACTTTTTAACTGAAGCTAAGCACAGGGCAAGCATGTTTCTTCAGGGGGAGAAAAAAGTGGATCTTGACCTTTACTGTAATTGTCCAATAATCGTTTGCTATTTACCAAGTAACAAAGGTAAATACTGTTAGTAAGCCAACCTCCCCTGCTGGGTTAGAAATACACACGGGCAACGGTGCCGTCAGACCTTTCCTTTCTCACACCTACTCACGGGCTTTTTGCACAGCTGAGACTCTCTTAGAAGTGTTAATCAGGCTGGTTAAAGGAATTTATGAAACAGAAACTCTCACCAAGTAGGAGCACAGTGAAAAGCCCTGGTGTACGATATTAGTGTCGTAGATAATTAATTTCCTTAAAGATCAAGTTCAGATCTTTTTCTGTGGAGTTTCTCAGTCATTGCTCGTTTCATGGTTTAGGGCTCTGTTTATCCTGACATTGGTGAACACACACAAGCTTCTTGAAGCTGTTTTCCAGGTCTGTGCTTCTAAATGATTTCCTTTCTCTCTGCCGCTCACAAATTTAAAAATACAGAGTGTAACACCAAAAAGATGCTAATTTTTAAAAATTCATTAATTAATTGCATTTCAAAAGAATGGATTAATTTTTCAAAACCAGTGTGTGTTCTTGAAAAGGGGTAATACAGATCAACTCTACTGTAGCCTGTTTCATATTGAGAAGTGAAACTGTCTGCTTGGTGCTGGTTTTCACTCGAAGAGTTCTCATTAAGCAGTGTCCACCCTGATTTTCCTCTTACCACCTCGTGTGCAAATTCTATTGTGAACTTTCTCGAACAAACTTGGGGGAATTGGTGATGGAGAGTTCCAGACTTCATTATTCTCGGAACACCAAGTTTGGTGCTTTTTCCTTTCTCTTAAGCACAGAGGTCTAGCTAAAACTCAGGATTTGCATTGGTGCCTTTTCAGTTCAGTGGGTGATCAGGAGGCAGAGCTACTGGGATGACTTCTGAGTTATTCCAGGCAATCTGGATATGTGGGGGTTAGTTCAGACATCAAGAACAGCAGTAAAGAAGAAGGGAAGAATTACTGTCCTTCCAACAACCACGTGGCTTCTGAGTGGTGGGAGGCAACAATTGCTGTTATAAAATACAATGCAGCCAGAAATTCCCAAAAGGTGTCATGTTTGGAGTTTTTCAATGCCTAACATCGATTTAGTTCAAAATGATGCCCCAATGGAAATGGGATTATTTTATCTGTTAATTCCAGGAATCTAAAAAGCTTTGACTCATCAGTCAGGTATAGTTAATGTTACACCTCTCAGTTCTTCACTAAGTCATTTTTCAGATCAGTCTGACTGTGTGGCTTTTAAAACTGACCATTTGTTGGAGAAAGTGAATCAACAGGAAGAAATGGTGTGAATTTTTTTCCTTCTGCTGCGGAGATAGCCTTTGGTTGCTCTGGTAATTACTTGGATTGGACTACAGGACTTGTGTGATTAGCCTGCAAACTTTGCTCTGACCTGGAAGAGAAAAGATTAATCTTTTTAATCTTTCCAACTGTCACAGCACACCCTGGCATTGTGCTCGTGGTCAAGGGGCAATTTCTTGAGTCGCATGTTTAGGGTTAAAGTCTTGCTCTTGAGTTGCGACGTGTGACTGGGGTTTAAGTATCTGTTTTGTGTGATTAAGAGTAATTCTGAGCAATTAAAGAAAACAGTTCATTTGTGGCAGGTGGCAGAAAGCTAAAGAAGATAATTACTCTTTTTAGCCATCTGTGTTAAGTGCCATTAGCAGAATTAAACTGGGATTCACCACTTTGAAATTTGAGGCAAAGTTCCTTTCCCTTAACTACATAATATAATATTGTCTGAAGTCTAATTACAAAAAAAGAGAATAAGTTCACCCTGCTTGCCATGAGGTGCCTATTTGTTAATTTTGTTTAAAATGTTGGCACTCCAAGATATGATAAATTGGACAACTGCTTGTACTAAATGTCTCTGAATTACGTGTTGGCTCTGAAAAGCTGTTCAACTTTGAGTGAGTTTATCCTGAAAAGCCCTGATCTGCAGCAATGAACTTCTGCTGAAAAGAAGAAACATTTCTACATTTCTACCCTTCCGTCACATGTCCCAGCTCCGAAATAACCCACGGCCCTGCCCAGGCCTGCTGAGGATCTGAGCGCTTCCAGTGCTGCTCGTAGCCTTGGGAAGGGATCAGGCTATGAGCAGTTCTAGGAATGTGTGCTGAGATCACCAAAGCAAAAAAGCGAGCAGGGAAACCTTTCCTGGTGGAAAGAACACACAGTTTAATATTCCTGCCTCCTGGAAGCACTGGGAGCCTGCAGGGAGTACAAACCAACCCTTTCTGCCCCCAGTTGTGTGATGATAGATAGCACCAAGCCCTGCAGGAAATGAAAAGTACAATTCTGGAAAAGCAGTCATCTCTGAAAGTCTGGAATTTTTTCCAATTTTTCTCTTCTCTGATAATTATAAGGAGGCTGAGTTTCATGACTCCAGTAACTGGCTGATGTTTTACTTTCTGGTATTTATCAACTGTGTCACCTCTGTACTTTCACTTTGGGTATCAGGATTCTGGTAGAGTTCATGTCACACTGTAACCACACACAGACACAGTCTCACTCACTGTTTAAGGTTATTCTGAAGAAATGTACAATTTTTTCCAAATACTAATGGAACTTTTGAGTACTGAAGTACTTGGGCTTGGGATTTTTTACAGTAAACTTTACACTTAATCACCAGTAGGAGTTTTCACATTCACAGGATGATCCCAGCTAATTAATGAATCTTTCTTACTCATTAATACCAACTACATTTCATTTAAAAATGGGTGGATTAGGTGAAGGGAATTTTATCAGACTTTAATGACTGTAATGACCAATTATACATTTGAGAGTGTATTAGGATTCCTCTCTTGTGTGAAGCACTTTACGATAGTATTTTTCATAATCTGAATTTGTATTTATTGGCAGTACTCGTGTAATTCTGTGCCACAATTAATCTTTAGCAAGGACAGGAATAGGACACCTATTGAACCCAACACTCTAGGGTTGGGTTCAGAAGGTGCTGCTCTCTAAAGGCAGCACAGGACAGGGGTCTGAGATGGTCTTTTAATAAGGAAGAGGTTCACAATCTGAACTTCAGTGATGTAACAGACATATAAGAAATGAAGCATTGAGGATGGGGTCCCCAAAATCTTATTCCTCTCCTAAGAGCACTGAGAGAAAGCATCAGGGCTTTCTGATGCTTCTGGAGCAGCATGTCCAGCTCTGTCAGAGGTTTTGATCTTTTCCTTTTTCAGCAGATTTGATATGAAGAGAGTTTTGGGTAATTTGTGTTGGCAAACCTGAATTAACAAAGCTGCTTTTTGTTGTCAAGGAATACCAAGTTTCTCTTAGCATAGTATTAGGAATGAAAATGCAGATACAGACACCCAGAGTCATTTAAGATTCCTTCAGACATCCACGCACCTGGCAGTGCGATGCAGGGCTCAGGAGGACCTGCAGGATCTGGAGGCCAGTCCTGACATTCCACAGTGCCTAAAATGCACTAAACTTGGACATGTTGAAGCAGCAAAATCCCAGTTCTGCCACTGTATGAATGCTACTGCCAAGCTGATCAGGCAGTTGGAAGAAGCTGAGGTGTAGCTACATCCAGATGAATTAAATACACATTTACATAGACTAGATGTTATTCTGTATAAGGTTTCTCACTCTGTTTATTGTGCTTTGGTCTGTAAGTCATTGCACCATCCCTTTAGCTGGCGAGATGTCTTTGTTTGAAATAAAAACAATGTTTGCTATGGAGGCAATAGAAAAGCATGTTGAATTCTAATGAGAAGGTTTATGTTAAATATACAGGACAGTTATTCAAATCTCCTCTGTGAAGCAGACATACTGGGAGAGATGTTGCTAAGCTTGCTCTGCTCTGGAGCTGTGTGTCCTTCCCAGATACTTCTCCCTTCATTATTCCCTTCCTGAGCTGTGTTCTGGGACCAGTACAAAAGAAAGGAGTGGGAGGCAGAGATTGTGCAGGAGAACAAAAGCCCTTCAAATAACTCTTTTAGACACTTTTCACACTTTAATTGAATAAATTGTACAGAAAATCCTATGTCTGTGGTATACAACTCCCCAGGTGCTCTCAGCTACTATATCCACAGCTGCTTATATTCAAACTAGGTAATTTAATACACTTTTATCTGTATATATTGTACAGCAGCTTTTCAAATCAAATGGCTGTGAATTTTGACTTGGAACAAAGCAAACACCCTGTGAAGGGACACTGCTTCTCTCCTTGGGTGCTGCTGTTCATCTCTGAGTATCTGAGCACCGTTAAAAAAAGCCCTTTATGCTGATGTATAAACTCTGTTTTCAACCAGCGCGTCATGTCACTAACATGACAACCACGCACAAAAAAATGTATGGCTCATGGCAGTTGGCAAATCAGCTCCTGCCTGGTGTTCCCCAAGGGGAGGGATTCATGCATGAGGCTGCCAAAAGAAGGGTCATGATTCAGTTTGGCAGGGGCATAGCCTGGACACATTTTCCTTTAATTGCTCCTTGTCATGTGAGATGCGGTTCTGGGTGACACCGTGGCTAGAATAACACAGAAAATAAAGGCTCACAATCTCATCCATTCCAGAATCTCTAAATGCTCTGTTTATTTTGCCAGTGATCATTAAAGAAAAAAATAATTAGTGTTTCATTTTCTCCCACCCTTTTTTCTCCCCTCACTTCCGAGTGATGCAGGAGTCAACATAAAGAAATGGCAGTACATGAAACCATTTTCCTGGCTGATTTCTGATCTTACAGTCAAACTGCTCCTGCCTCACTTTGTAACTTCATCAACACAGGGAAGAAAGGCTAAAGAACCTTCTTAAATCTCCCTGTAAAGCCTGATGGCCAGGGATGTCCTACAGGTCCTTCACAGCAGGAAGTGCTGTAATTATCAGCTCCATGTCCCTCCCCTGAAGAGCTGCTCTCTGGTGAAGGGACGGAAAAAATGGGAACAAGATTTTACAAATTTGGCATCTGGCAGAGCTGCTGCAGAGGCTGAGAACTGGCTCAGAAGCTACAAACTACAGGGCATAACATCATTCTGCACAAATGGAACTTCTCCTTCTGCACCTGGGCACCCTCCAAACCAGGCTGGATTTATTGGAGGGGCAGTTTTAGAACTGGGGAGGAAGGAATTGCCTCTGCTTCAGAGTGGTTTTGCTGGAGATGAGGAACATTACAGGGAGGGACGGGAATGTTTATTTTTGTATTGACACATGGCTGAGATACATTCCCAGGTAAGACATCATGCCTCCAGGAGGCAATCCTACGGTTTGCATATTATTGCAGTCATCTTACAGTCCCTCTCCTGGGCTCAGACCTCACAAAATGATGTAAACTGACAATGAATGACTGCAGAGGGTTCCACTGCCATCACTGTCCCACTGCGTACAGAAGAGTCCTGGCCTGTTTGATGTGTTCCCCTCACACAGGGCTGCTGCTCTGCCTGGCCTTGGAGCAGCTGGAGAAGCTCCAGCCCAGGGCAGGGGTTGTGGCAGCAGCACAACTGAGGGTGGCTGAGGGACAGAACCCTTGGCAGAGCAGCAGGGCAGGCCAGCAGAGGGGACGCTTCAGACACAACAAGAGCAGTGACCGAAAAAGTTGCCCAGGAGAGCCAAACCACCCTGGCTTTCCAGCTGATCCTTTACAGGCACCAGGAAAAAAGTCCTTGTCTCGCTTGTCCCCAATAAGCTCCTTGTGCAATTATCATTAAGAGTGTGTCAAGTGTTTGAAGGAATCGGCCATTTAATTGTATAAAAGCAAAGGTTTAACCACAAAAGCTGCCAGGCACTCCCACAATTATCATTTATCAGCCAAACAGAACGTCCTCGGGTTATGTATTCATCAAATGGTTATTGATTTAAGCTTTGGGCATTTTACAAGATTAGAAATTATTACTTGTGATTTAAATAGTGTTTAGAGGACAGAAATCAAATATAAACCAGTGTGTTTATAAAACGACAGGCTTTTATAGAATTGCACAACAGAAATTTTATAGAACAGGAGCCTCCTTCCAGTGCTTTGAAACTAAAGAATGGTCTCTATACACAATTAGCCAAGTATTAAAAATACAGTGGGCTCATTTTTCATGTCAACAGTGCTCTTCCCTGTGACTCTGTTCAAAGCATTAGAGGATATAAGGTACTCTGAAAATCTTTGGAATTAATGTGAGAACACAGAAACATGAAAGGCTTCTCCTTTCCTCTGGTTCTAACAGTCTAATTAGTCAGAAACGCCTCAAAAATGACCAAACTCCTTTGGTTTTCATTTGAAATGCAAACAGCAGTCATGGGTTGGGTATTTGGACTCTACTGGAGCTGGTAGCTGGTCACTCAGGAGAGGTGCTGGCAAATCATGAGGGAAATCTTTCCACCCAGGGCAGGGGAAGCCAATCACACACACACGGTCAGCAGCTCTTGGTCTCACACAGAAATGCTGAGCTCCTTGGAGGACAAAGCACTGGCAAGCTCTGTCCAGGATGGGGATATAAATACATTATCTGCTGAACTGTGTCTCTGAAACAGCTTAATCATATCAAAGCAGTCATGCCCTGAACGTGGAGCTGATCTTTGGGCTCAGTGGGGACATCACAGGCGCTGGGGATGAACCAAAGCAGCTCAGAGTGGTGGCTACAAACCCCACCCCAGCTGGGCAGCCCGGGCACACTCCCTGTGCCTCAGCCCCTAAGGAAGCTCATGGAAGGCTGTGTTTACATAAACAAAAGCTATTATCATTTCATGTTTCCCCTTGGCCTTTGTAGGCCTGGCCTCTCAAAGTGTGACATTTGTTTACAGGTGAAACGTGTTTTAAGTGAAGGGCATCTCACACAGCAATTTGTCTGTGTCTAAAGAGCCTGGGGCAGGGGGTAGACATTTACTTACAGAATCTTTAGACGATTTTAACCAGGCCTTTGGGACCTCCCTAGTGACCAGCCTATAACATGGCCTTCTGTAGCATTTCTCTGTGCTATTTCCTTTAATTGACTAACCTCAACTCTGGCTGTTCAAAATCACTTTAACCCAAACATGCCCCCGGTCTGAAGCTCCTAATGACCTTCCCCTGGCCCTAAACACATATGCTGAGACAATGCAAACATCATTTGGAAGATGAGTAAATTCAATAACTCAATTACCACTGCACCAAAATACCATTTATCAAAGCCTGGCCACAGCAGTTCAGATCTTTAGCTCTCTCTGTTTCGATGGCACGGCATTTGGGTGAAAGTAACTAATCGATTTAGGAATGATTAAATAGAAATTTGTAACACTTGGCATTATTAAACCTTCAATCTTCATTACAACTGCTTAACAATTACATCATGGGCCGTGTAAAATACATTAACAGTAGCTGGAAACAATCTCCTCATAAATAAAGACAGCAAAGGTATTAGCCTAGTGTTCAATAGGAAGTCTAATAAAAATACATATATTGTGGCATTATTAGTAGGTTGTAAATTCTGAACTTTGGAGGCGCTTCAAGACTGAGAGATTTAAAAAGCCCAACGAGAATGCCCCAGCTGGTATCTAACACTGAACTCATTTATTTTAAAAGGTCTAATTTAGTGGCAGAGCCAGCAGCCTGAGGGCTAGAGCTGAACAACAGGTCACCCCTCCATCCTCCTCAAACAGAAGAAACACTTCCTTTACAGCCAGCCCAACACCCAGATTCTCTCATGGGCTCCGTGCTCTCATCCTTTGCCTGAAGTTCAGGAAGTTTTTAGTTCCACCTGTTCCTTCAGGCATCCAGGAAGGCCTTTCCTTTTCCTCATTTAGGATCAAAACAGTCCGTGATTTATGTAAGTTAATGTTTTAAATAATTTGAAAATCCTGTAAAATTCTTTCACCTACTTTTCTTACCAGCTTGGTCAAAGCCTGACCTTCCCACAAACATCCAACTGGTACTAATTTTGGAAGCTTCACTTACTGCTAAAAGAAATCACAGCATTTAAAAAGAATTACCCAGGCTAGCTATTACATAGATACATTTGGTCTGCGGATCACTCATCTAAAGTATATGCTTATATCGTAACACTTGGATGCTAATACAGTAGATCTCAAAGTGAAATATTTGCCTCATTGAAATTCAGTATTTACATTAACTTCTGTGTATACTGAATTAGCCCTAGACCAGCTCCTTCCATAATCTGATAGATACGTTATTCCAGGAAAATGTTTGGACACTAGAATATTTCCAAAGGATATTTAGAAAAAATACAGCGTATTTTGAACAGTTAAAGTGAAGTTTGGTTTGAATTGTTACTAACTGTACCTCAGTCATTAACGTGAAATACATAAAGCACTTTTCCCAGACAGAGGAACGTGTGTTCCACGTATGTTTAGTGCACAACAGGGCTGTTATTTATTAAACTTCCACAAATATGATTTTGGGAAGTTCTGCTCCTCTTACCAGCCAGTTCTGATAATGAGCAGTGAAGTCACACATGTTAACAGTAACAATATTAAACCACGGATTGATTGTGGGCTGGGAACTGGGAAAGGTGTTTTATCTCAAGGCTACTGGTTCGATTTATCCCAGGTCAGTGGCTACTGAAATTTGTTCCAGCTGAGTGAGCATCACTGTCCCATGGGAAGGGGCTGGGTGGGCCTGGATCAGGATCTGGGGAATCCTATTAAAATCCTACAGCAATCAGTATCATTAAAACACAGCCAAGATGCTAAAAAATAAAGTATCAGCCAATTGCTGCAAATGAACAGGCTTACAAGTCATATTGAAGTAATAGGGGAGGAAGTTTGTTTTGTTTCTGGCCCTCATATCCCACAGTGTTTCTCTAAAAACAGAGCTTGCCCTTAAAAGGCAAGGAAAGCTGATGACACTGATCCAGAGGGATGAAGCTACACCCACAGCTTTAAAAGCCAAGTCCCAAACTGTCTGAAGTCAGCAGCAGGATTTCTGGAGACTTCAAACGCCTTCCCATCAGGCTCTGGGGAGCACACGTGTCCCATGGGAACCTGAAGAACATCAAAGAGTCTCGAAATTCAGATGCTTCCAGTTAAGTTTGTTTTATGACCACACCACACTGCATCAGAGATTATCTCTGTGACTGATATAAATGTAATCTGTGCAGGGCCAACGTCACCAGTGCCCCAGCCCAGGCAGATCCCATCCCAGGACTGGTATATCAAACCTGGTGTGACAGAGTCTGTTTCCATTATTTTTCACAATAATATCTTAACGAGAGAATGTAAAATATGCCTTAACTTTTGATAGCCTAATGAGGTGTATTTGCATTAACTCCCCAGGCTTGAATATAAATTTAGGATTCTGTTGGTGGTCTGAACTAATTCCCACTTTTCTGTCTGCAGTCCAGAGGTTTTGAACACTGTTGATGCAAACAGGTATTTCTATGTTAATTATCTGAGACTGATCCTATATTCCATGTACAAATAAACTATTTAGGTCACACACCTGTGCTTTGCATCTGACTTTGTACGTGCAGTTTGTATCTGAAGTTCTGAATCTTTATTTTGGCCAAAATATTTACCAGATGTTATAAATCCCAGAATATCACGGCATCAGTAATTCAGGCATTGAAAAGAGCCAGTGAGAAGCACACAGCTCCTTTAAAAAGAAAATTGCAAAGGTGCTGCAGCCGGAACTAAGGAATTAAAGCTGAGCCCAGTCCCAAAGGCTGTAATAGTGTTATTTAGTCTCTGACTGAAGGTTCTCTAACACCAAGTCACGTCTACTCGGACTTTCCCTTCAGTCCCAGGATGTCTGAAGCTTGGACAGACAGCTGAGCTTGGTTAGGGGTGACAATGACTGGGCATCTTTTCAAATGTTTAGCTTTGCTGAGCTTTGTTTAGCTTTTGCAGACAGTTTTAAGAGCCGCTACTGACGTACATCCCGCCACGCTCTGCGCTGCGAGAGCTGCGGGGTAATGGGCAGCAGATGGGGGAAATCCTGCACCAAGCGTGGCTTGGTGTTATCAGCTCACAGGACATGGTCCTTCCTGCCTCCTTG
Source organism: Dasyornis broadbenti (assembly GCA_013397935.1). Taxonomy (NCBI): domain Eukaryota; kingdom Metazoa; phylum Chordata; class Aves; order Passeriformes; family Dasyornithidae; genus Dasyornis; species Dasyornis broadbenti. Next base: position 4,514,828 of record VZRN01000404.1, read on the forward strand.
CAAGAAGGACACTTTGAAATGGTTCCTAAAACAGCAGCATATCCCTTGTGGTACGGCTGAAATGACCAACTGCCGTAGGGTGAAGAGCACAGGCTTTGGGATACTGGGAACAGTCAGAACTCAAACAGAGTAAAGATGTTTGAGTTCAGCTCTCTACATTTCCCCCTGGTAGTTCTTCTGGTTTTGTTTATTTACGGAGAAATAAAGAGTATAATGGGGGACAGTAAAGCTAATCTAAAACATTTCAGCAGGATGTGTTTGAGTTGGCAGCACAATAATAACTGTAATAATCCCACAACAGCACTGGGTGTCTCAGAGAACGAATCCAGCCTTCACTCATAAATGTCCAAGTGTTTATAGAGGAGGATAAATCCATTCCCTGAGTTCACCAGCTGCCACTGAGCAAGTTATCGCAATTGTGTTTGCGATTTTCTGTAGGTGTTGCTGGGGAGCTCAGCCTAGTCAGACACTTATCCAGGCAGAGAGCTGGGAGTAACACACTGTGCTGGCTGCAAAGCATCCTCAAAGTGCCACCTGACCGCCTGACACTGCTTTTATCTGGTACAAAACTACACACCTACTTGTGTCAGTCTGGTGTTTGGAAGATGCTGCCACCGATATTCTGATTATGTTGTCATCAAATGTCACCCCCTGTGCTGAGCCTGTTCTGTAGTGCTGAGATTCTGTGGCTTGGATCGGGAGGGATGTTTGAGGATACAGCAGGTGGCAGATTAAGAGACCCATTGCCATGGGATACCCCAATCAGTTCAACAGTAAAACGAATAAACCAAGAACAGGGCAGAATTAATGGCTGTTCCTTGAGTTTCAGCCTCTCGTTTCTCCTTTCTGAATGTGTAAGGTTGAGTCTCCAAGAGAGAAAAGGGCATCAATCTCGATGCCCATCTCATTGGCATTGTTCTTACAGAACATACAGCTCAAATGCACTCTTTAATGCATGCTCAAAGTTCTGAGGACTTCATCTAAAGTTGTAACTAAATGAAGAAAAGCCCAGTGTAACCAGGGGAATTTTCTAGGAGCAATTTCAGTTCTCACATATAATTTTTGTGTTGGTATCTTTGGCATTCTCAAACAAACTCAAATTTCTAAAGCTGAATTACAACCTATGAAAAATGCAGTTACTGATGAGGTACCAAACCAGCCATACTTGTATTGGTGCAAATGATACCATTCCAGCACAATAATCAAATGAGTTTCTCATAAACTCTCCTCTAATGCAATAACGTAACAGCCTTTGTTATAAAACCTTTATCAATCTCAATCTGTAATATTTACATACATATCACAGGGCATGAAAGGGACCTGAAATAGCTGACAAGCAAACCGAGATAAATGACAAATAACCATCATTATGGCAAAAAAAAAAAAAAAAAAGCAAAAGGCAGCATTATGTAGAAACTTTATCAAATAATTAATGATCTATCTGGGAATAATTACATGTGACTCACCACTCCCATTTTCTTAAATGAATTTAAAAGCTATTAAATATCCCCTCAACAATAACCAGCATGTGAGACGCAGCTTTGCTGCTTTTGTCCACAAAATTTTATCTTAATCAGGGAATATGGAGAGTTTTGAGGAAGAGCGGGTGAGCGGATACAGCTGTCAGGTAGTGAGGGATGTAAGGAAAAGACTGGATAATGGATGGAGGTGCAGAGCCTTGGATATCAACAGGGAGATGTTGCCTACAGTGTATGGGATGAACTCATGGACTGTGTCTTTTTAAGGCTGGTAGGAGATGGGTCCAGTGAAGGCCTGTCACAAACACTCTGGAATTTCTGGTGTGCAAAGCCAGGCTGGGAGCAGGATGTTCCATGATCAGGGATCCCAGAGAGCAGAAAGGTCTGAGGGGGATTTCAGTGCAGATGTTTTGCAGACAAGAATCGCATGCTCCCCTAAAAGTCTCGGTGTCACACTGTGCTTTGCTTTCTGTTAGGAAAGTAAATGCAAGTGATGATGAGTGCAACCATGAGGACCTAAGCTGGGGTGAATCCGACCCAGTGAGAGTCACGAGCTCAGCAGGACAGATACAAAATGCATTTTCATTCTCTTTCCTATGCAAAAGGTTAAGGTGTTTCTCGAGATTGTGAGGACAGCCCTTCAGGAAGTTTCTTACCAAGTCCCCTAAAGACTCTGAGATTATTGTGAAAGTTATTAGCTGCATTATTTTTAAAATGAAACAATTCACCTACTTTGTTCTTTCAAGCACCAAGTGCTATCAGTAGGGACCGCGATGGAACGGAAGGAGCCTCCCCATCAGACCGAACTGCTCAGATTAGGTGTCTTGAGCAAGGATCATTTTGCTATTGCAGCTTGGTTTAGGTAGAAGGGAAGTGCTGAATTGCGTGGGGTGGTGATGGCTTTGTGCAAAAAGAGAATTCAAAGCTCCTGGGGATTTTAAAATTGAACTAAATAAATGCACCATTTCTATTTGACCAAATTTTGTACCAAGCCCTGTATCAGTTCTACTTCTTCATCGTGTTCTAGGATGAGATTATTCTGCCTTTACTTTAAGATTCCAACCCATTTATCTACTTAGACTGTTACCTTTCTGGGCAAAGTGTGGTTCTTACTCTGTTGGTTAAGGGATGCATGATAAAGTCAGCGCTTCAGCTGCATTCTCATCATCCACAAAGAACACAGCATTACACACATGCACAGACACCAAAGCCATCCCCATGGAACAAAACTCCCTCTCACAGTATGCAGCTGTTTCAGTTCATGACTACAGCTGGGTTTTCTTCTAAATCTAAAATTTGCTTTAAAATTGTACAGGAATTTCACTTGTGAATCTACTTTAATGGATTTCACATACAAGCTAAATATACCAGAAAAAAAAAAAATCATCAAAACATCAGCAACCTTTAAATATTCTATTTCAAAAGACAAAGTCTTTGCCATTAAATCCTTTTTTTTCACCAACAGAACTATGTTATGCAAACTTGAGAAGTATACGAGATGGTTTATTGTCATTACTGGTGTTCTGTACGAGTGCTAACGACCTTGCATAAAGCAGACATAAATTATTTTCACATATCATCCCTCGAGTAGCTTTATGGAAATGCATGGAGTGATTGTGTACTGAGCTCTTCAATTAAATGCCAGAGAAAAAGTGACTTTGGTACAGTTTTGCCATTTGATTTCATGGGATGAGCCCATTCCCCAAAGTGATAATAACCTACTTTCATGCTAAAGGGCAGTGGTTTGAAGGACCGTATCAAAAATCTGTGGCTGTTGTAGCTAGCGTTTAATTTCAACTCAATTAAATTGCAAGTTGATTGGGGAGAATCTTATTTTAAATATCCAAATGCAAGCATTCAAAGACAATATTTTCATCCGAAAGGAAGAAAAATGAATACTTGTGTAAAATTTTGCATCCTTCTTTATGAAAGCATAGGCCACCATAGGTGTGACTTTTCATGGCACACAGGATGTATATGAGATATGCAGAAAATAGGTGTTTAAAAAACTGAGAGGAATGTGTTACACTGACACCTACCCGGTTTTGTAGTTATTCCCAAGCCAATGTATGTAATGAGGAAAAGACAGTTTTACACAGGTGCTCTGTATGCTACAGTTAAAACAGATACATCTGTAAATGTGTCTCTTTGTGGAAAGATCAGCTTTTGTTGCAGCTTTTGGATCCAGATGTGATTTTTGGAGCTGGAGCGTTCCCAGCTGCCGTCCTGGCTTTGACCATTTGCTGTCCTCTCACTGGAGTGCTTGATTTCAAGAGTGGCTTCAATAGCACACCTGATGTTCCCAGAGAAGCCTTCTGGAGCTAATGCGCTCCGCTTAAAGCATTCTCAAACACCCAGACAGAAATGCAACACAATGGAGAAACACATGTGCGTCCTGTTTGTGTAACTTCACCTTCCCCAGGCTACTGGATTAAATTCTCCCACCTTCAGCACTTTTTCTCAAAACCCAAACCCACAGATATTCTACACTGAGTAATAAATACGTAATAATTGGCTATATATTACTTTAATTGTTTTATACCTCAGGATCAACATGAAACATAAAGAAATAGTTGCATTTTTTGTTTGCACCAGATTTTTTTTGTGCACTAGGCAACAAATCCTGGCCATCTCCTCACAGGAAAGTTAGTTTTCCTTAAAGAACTCCTCTTTTGTCCTCTTAGTTTGAAGGCGAGCAGCCTTCCTCTGGGAAATAGCACCTGAGCTGACAAAAAGGATTGCGCAAGCAGCTTGTGAGCTTCACCAGCTCAAGCTGCTGCTTGTGACAACATGGAATTAAAACCAGTGCTCCTCTTGGACTGGGAATTAGTGCATGGATGGACTCCAAGCAGGGCAGCACTTCATTCAAACTCCATTTCATAGAGATAGGTGAGCTCCAGAACACAGACACACCGTGTGGGCTTCGGAGCAATTCCCTAACCCAGCCAACCTCGGCCAAGGCTTCCAGCTTCAGCCTGACACAATGGCTCCCTGTGTTCCCTGTGCCAGGTCCCACTAGCCAAGAAATGCACATTGAATTGCATCATTAGGAAAATAAAATTGGGATTACTTAATTTGACATTCGATTTCTCCTGAATTCGTAGCTTAGCAATTGTACGGTGCCTTGACTGAGCACCTCCTGCAAGCCTGGGCTTTTTCTGTGTGCAAGGAATACAATCACAAGCTCGGAAGAACTTTCTTCCCTTTCTTCTTGCCCAGCACATAGGGAAAATATGGGGAATTGTTATCTTTGGCCTCCGTATGACGCTATGAAAGTGATGCATATAAAATATGTGTTGACAGAAAGCTGAAGTGCCCTGCTCTTTTCCTTTTGATCATCTCTACTTTAAATAGCTTCGACTCGATGTAATTCTTCCTTTCCATCTAATTTGCGGGTTGAAGAAGTGAAAACAACTGTTTCCAAAGATAAACCCAAGGAATTAAAATTATATTGTTCTTTAGTTCCTTGCTCCTATGCTGGTAAATTAATTCATAAATGGAAATATTAACACTTATGATGAAAATATATCCTATAATTGCCCTGCTTAATAGATAAAGACCCATGAGAAAGACAAAGCAGAAAAATGAATTAAAGAAAATTAGTGTTTTCATTTTGGGCCCGAAGTTTTGAGTTGCAAATGAAGATAAGAAAATGAACCACACTTCCTGTTTATGTTACTGAGATTCTCATTAAGGTGTCTCCTCTTTGACCTATGTTGTTACGAGAAAGAAGCTAAGGCAAGCAAGCTTACCCTAATGAGAGGCAAGAATATCCCTGCTTTTTCACAATTAGAATAAATGTACTGGGGAGCCAGATGGGGCCTTTAACATTTTCCACAATTATATGCCTGCTGCAGATAATGGCAAGGACCTCACAGTGGCTACGTTAAGGCAACACTTAAATGAACAGATTAGCAAATTTTTGGGTTTTAGCTTCATTTTCCCCCCCTTTCATTGTGTTTTGATGTTTGGTGAGTTCTGGGGAAGAGAGAAGAGGGTGGAAAGAGGTGATTTACTGGAATGCTTTAATTTCCAATGATAAATTTCATAGCATAACTAGAAACAGTTTCTTACTCGATAAAAGGCGAGCTGAATGAATTACAACAAAAGAGAAAGCCTGTGGTGGCTTTCATAAGCAGCATCTAATTCTGTCATTTTTATCTAACTGAAACACCAGCGTCCTTGATTCTACTACAATCTTCATTGTTGTGTGATCTGCTTATAATCCCCCTGCTTTCCTCACGTGTCCCACATCTCCAGCTCTGCCACAGCATCTCCTCCAAACCTCATCATTCCTGGGTTTCACGTCTTTCTCTGTATTGAGTGCCTTTGGCATGCCTGTGATTCCGCACACCTGCTTCTTGCTGATCGAAGAATACCCCTTTTTTTTCTTCAGAATATACATTTCCTGGGTTGGCTTAGTTGTGATGTTTCTAAATATTCAGGGAATGAGCGACAAAAGGAGTCAGAGGTGTGCTCAAATACAATCCTGTGGTTCAGTGGCTTCAGAGGGACCTGTGCACAAGATACTGGAAATCTCAAAAAATCAGACCCCTTCATAAGACTTGAAACTGGACATTACTACATTAAATGAAAAGAGAGACTGACTGAGAATTGTTTAATTGTGCTATTTAGTGTGGCTCAAACATTTATTCCCAAATCGTTCACTTGCTCTTTTCTTGGAAAGCCTCTGGCAAGAACAGGAGTGAGTTTGGGTGAGTTTGTGAAGCTCCACACAAAGAGTCTGTCTCAGTACAAGTACAGTGGAAAGCAGTGAAAAGCTGCTTCAAAATTTAGAACCAGTTGTGCTTTGCATGATTTAAATCTGAAGATAATCAGGAAGCAAATAACCAATACCCGCCTTAAACCTCCCTGTGGTATCTGGACCATGGGTTTATTTAATTGCATTGACTGCTGAAAACAGTCATTCAGGAAAGCATATTTTGGCGCTACAAACAAAGTCCAATTATTTCATTTTTACCGTGGCACTCAACAAAATTACCAATAAATAAAACAATTGGCGAGGCTTTAAGATCCATGAGAGTATCCAGCAGTGCCACAAACAAAACAATCGAGTTACAACTGTTATAAAGCGGGTAATAGACACAGTGGGCCCAATTTTCCCAACTTTACAATAATTTGAAAAGCCCTGCAGAGCTCTTTTCACTTGTTCATCTTGCTTCCTTCAGTGGGGCTCATAATTAATTTAAGCCGTGCAATTCACGAACAGTTGTTCCATTGTATTGTCAACTTCGTGGAGTTTTCAAATTGTAGGAGCACTTATTGGAAATAATGATGGAAAAACTGAAATCGTGGTTGCATCTACCTTGGCTGCTTGCACTGAATTAGCTTTGCTCAAGGTCTGTCTGCTCTGCACTCGGGGCATTGAGCAATTGCTGGGTCAGTTTTTTTTCTTCACTCCTGGGGCAGGAGCTGCCGGAGGAGCACGGAGCACAGCTGGAGCTCAGCCTCTGTGATGCTCAGGAGGGTAAATCAGCTCACAGCAATCACCTTCTTGGCAAACTACCTGTATGGCTGCACGCCTGTACCAACCAAATTCTGCCCAAAAACGGCATGAGAGCATGCTGGCGTTCTGTGAAGCACTGCTAAGAAATAACCATAGGAACACAGAATGGCCTGGGTTGGAAGCGGCCTTAAAGATCATCCTATTCCATCCCTGCCATGGGCAGGGACACCTTCCACTGTCCCAGGCTGCTCCAAGCCCTGTCCAGCCTGGCCTTGGACACTGCCAGGGATCCAGGGGCAGTCACAGCTTCTCTGGGCACCCTGTGCCAGGGCCTCACCACCCTCACAATAAAAAATTTTTGCCTAAGATCTAAACTAACCCTGCCCTCTGTCAGTCTGCAGCCATTGCTCCTCATCCCATCACTCCAGGCCCTTGTAAATAGATTCTCTCCATGTTTCTTGCAGGCTCCCTTCAGGTACTGGAAGGGGCAATTGCGTCACCCCAAAGCTTCTCTTCTTCAGGCTGAATAAAACCCGTACAGCCATAGCCCCTCTTGCCTGCACCCTGTCCTGTGACACAGCTCGTGTTCCCTTCACCCTAAACTGGCACAGAAATGGTTTTTTTCCTTCTCCCGCAAGGGATGCTCTCAAACAGTTTCCTCTGGTAGGTGTGAATATGGAGAAGAGCTGTTTGCACGAAGTCCACACCAACCACTCAACAAATGTCTGAGTTTCCAAAGGATGGGTGTGATCTCAAGGAGATGGAGATGGAAAGATTCCAGCCTGTCAGGGCCCTGAGCAGTGCAGGCTGTCAGCCCCTCACAGGCACAGGGAAACTGGGCTGGATGGGAGCTTATAGACAAGAAGTTATTGACAGTCAGCTGATGAATGGGAACTCATTAAGCCGTGGGAATATTATTGCTTGCAATGCTCTGTCCATACAGTTAATCAATTTTCTAAGTGAATGAAACTGCATTAGGGTCACTTTAATTTCCAATGAGAATGTTGACACAAGCACTTAGTGAAGTTTGACTAATCTATTTCAAACAAACTTAGATTTGTTTCTCTCAGCAGCTGTATATAGGCAACTCTTGGACAGGATCAACACTGCTACTTCAGGATTAACATGCCAAGGAATTCTGCCATTTCTCATTCCTCAAAGTGTATTTCACCTCAGCATCTTCCAGATACAGCTTCAAGCACCTGCCCTTTAAGCTGATGTTGAAGATTTATTTCAAATCCAAAGGGACAGCAGACTTACTTTGTCTTCATGGTAAATGTTTTATTTTTTCATTAAAGGGCTGGATGGAAGTGACAAGAAAGTGAAATTAAAAAAAAAAGAAAAAGAGGAAGAAGGTTTAATAAAGACCAATAGTTGTCATATCAAGTAATCCACAGGAAACGTGGGAACAGCAAAGCATTAGCACAGTGTGCCACACGGAAGAAATATCACACTGAGCCTGGGAATTGAAATGACACCCTCATGTCCTTGAAGTTGATGGGAATTTTGCCACTGCCTTAGTGGAGACGGGTTTACACCCACACTGTCTGTGGGGAATGCTTTGCTGCTGAAGCACACCATGGCAGCCACCCCAGAAAAACAGCAGCCTGCTGCACCACAACAGATGCTGACTCAATCCAAAACCTGTTCTTAGCTCAATGGCTGAGATTTTGGCATGGCTTTGTACCTGCCCTTGTTTTGTTTGCCACAGCCTTATGTGGGGATGACACAAAGCTCAGTGAGAGAAATCTTCTAACAAACATGAAATGGAGATCTCAGGATCCCAGAATAGCCAGGACACTGAATAGTGGCAGGACGAGAGGACTGGAAGCAACTGCTAAAGGAAATAAAGATTTATTTCCTGCCCTGAAATATTCAAAACAAAATCAAATGATTAAACTTTATTCCATCCCATGAAAAGATAAATTTTTTGAAATGCATCTCCTGTGTTCAAAACATTTTGTATATAGACTCAATTATTTTTCTTCATCTACTTCCTTTCTATGGAAGCAATTTTGCCACTGCCGTGGATGTTCTGGTAGGCAGAAAACCTGGTCAGGGATAAAAACAACTTTAATTGTACTGACTGTTAATGGATCCTCAAAACATGATGTGGCCACTGTCCTATTTCTGACTTATGCTTAAATTACCCCTCAAGTTACCTGTCCTTCTGTTGGTTTTACATGGATTTATTTAACAAAAGTATCAGATTATTTTAACTACCAACCAGCCTCCGAGGAGTAATTACAGCAACAAAAGAAGCAATCACCTGAACACAACTGGGTCTCTGTTATCTCCTCCTGGTCACCCCAAACCACAGCACAGGCCCTGATTAGTTCTGAGCACTCTGATGGTTCAGCTCATAATAAAGCTTTTAACCCTCAGCAACAGGCTTGGTGCACCACAGTGAAGAATTCTTCACACTTGTTTAAGAAACTCATGTACCCAGGAACCGCTGAGCACAAAAAGCTCCGTTCTGGAGTCATTCTCAGCCAGCTGCAGACCTTTTGCAATCCAGGAGAGCGCTGTCCTCTATGGACTGGGAGGGCTGGAGCCACGGGCCCAGGAAAGGTTTTCCTGGGAGGTACCCCTTGGCAAAGGAGCTGCAGCATGGAACTCCAGTGAGCGCCCTTCCCTTGTTTTTCTCCGGAGCAGTCTCTGTGGAATCCATTTCAGCAACCTTGTCATGGCTCAACGTGAGATGGGCCACGAGGAGAAGGATGGTGCCTCTTCTGTGCAGTGGGATTGTCAACCGTGTACCAAGGGTACTCAGATGCTCTCGTCAGCTAACAATCCTACTTCCAAAGAGCCTTCCAGATGCCCACAGAAAGACAATTCCTGTTAGGCTGGCATAATTGCCACCTGATATTTTTTTTTCTTAAAAAGAACTGTGTACAGTTGGCTGCAAGCTCTTCATGCTTATTGGGGAGTAAATACCATAAACTTGGGGCTCAGCAGTGTTTTCACTCACATGAGAGAAGATATCTAATTCTAGAAAATAGCTGCAATGTATTTCATACCATGCAGGAAATCAGCTTACACCTAACTTGACATGGTAGTCGGGTATCATAGAAGAAAAAACAATTTGTTTTAAGGCAATGCATCACTTTTGGGCTAAAAATTCCAGCTCCATTCTCTTCTTGCTGTTTTGGACACTGAAGAGCCATCCATCTCTGCATGTCTCCAGCCTGAGCATATCCCTTTTCCCAGGGAAGCCGATGCCATTGATTAGGAGGAGAAGTGCCTAGTTAGCCACCTATCCATTCTGGAGAAGGGAGAGAGCTGCCCATGTGTTACATCCTAATCTCCAGTGTTACAAAGAGGCCCTGCTTTGCCTGGAATTAATGGTTACAGACGCATCGATCCCATGGCAGAAAGGTCACACTCCCCAAAGCCAGACACATAAAAGAGAAAAATGGAGATGAGAAGCCTTCACTCTTCCAAGTGAGTGTTCTGGCTCCTGAGCTGCACAGCATCTTCCCAGAACTGCCTGTCTGCATCAAGTCCTGGCACGGGGAGCTGAGATTTGCCTGAGCTGCAATATCCCAGTTTACAATAGCCCAGTCTGCAACATCCCAACCTTTACAAGGCGCACCGTGATTACAACAGAGCCATGTTTGAATCACAAAGAATGTCACCTTCATATTAAAATGATCCAGACATTTTTTAGTGGATGTGGTTCAGCAGGGTCCTCTGAGGCTGAAGTGTGCCCGTGGTATTATCATTGTTTTATTCTGAACGAAGAGGGAAACTAATCCACTGTCCTTTTGTACTGGGGATAGAATAATGCATGTGATTTTCCACTTTGAAAAGATATTTAATAATCCCATTTAATGTTGAGTTAAACATTTCATTGTTTGCAATGACTAATCCACAGATTTGAAGGGAAAATTCCACTTTAAAGTGTAATGGAGCTTCTCTGTTCCTTCACTTTTGAATTAGCGCTAACACAATTTTGAAAATAAGTAGCAATTTGTGGAGATATTTTGCAGCACGTGTCCTAACACACTTATCCTAAGTGCAGTTAAATAGAGGGTGCCTGGGATAACAAATGCAAATTCGGTCAGACTGGTAAAACCAGTGCAATCTTCACACAGAGAAACCTTCTAATTAAATGAATAAACTTACTCTGAAAGATGTTCAATGAAGGATGCAGAATAGGATTATTCTACTCCATCAAGCACCCTTTTGATGTTTAATGAAACTACAACACCAGGTAAATTATGGGTTTGTGTTCACTGCACACTTTTTAATGAGATTATAAAGAAAAATCCAATATATTACAAGTGGGTTAAATATATTTTTATATCTCTGTCTGGAGAGACAACCTCCAGAATGATCATTTAGAAATATACAGCTGACTACTGGGAGAATATTGAAAGAAACACACTGTTATTAAAACAGAGAAACCGCAGAACTGTTGCTATTTTCAATCTGTCATAGCCAGTGAACACAATATAAAAATATGTAAATATTTATGGTGCACAGTAATGACCTATAATAACAAATTCCATTACAGAATTTTTAAAGAAATACAACTGCCCTAGCCATTTTTTATATTTCCATATTTTTTTAAAAAACAAACACTGTAGGTGTCAGGATTAAGGGGAAAGAGGCACTGAAGCCTCAGGGGCCATGAGGCATGTGCCACACTGCACGGGGTTACAGCCCTGTTAACATTTCCAAGGAAATGAGCCTTATTATTCAAATACTTCAATTACCCGAGCTCTCTGCCAATTTGAAGCAATTGAAAATGTCACACCTCAGCATATGAGGGTGATACTGGTACCAAATGGTTTCTGTTTAACCAGCCCTGCTGGTGACAGCAGTGATCAAGCTCCTTGTGCCTTCCAGGGGCACCCAATTAGGCTGTGGAAGCTCCCACCTGGAATAACCTATGGCACCAGGCCTGGGATGCACTGCTGTGTCTCACCTGCTCGCCAAAGCAGCCCCAAAGGCCACCCAAACCCACTGAGCTTCCTCAGAGAGGTCTGCAATGATCACTGCCTTCTCCTGAGCAGAAGTTACAGTGGCCTGTTGTCCAGCGTGGGTCAGCACCCACCTTAGGCTTCAACCAAACAGCAACATTTCATCAGCTCTGCTCTGCCCTAAGGACGAGCCCCAGCCCAGTCTATGTGTGTGGGAGCGGGACCCATTTATCTGGCACTTCTTGCAAGCCAGGCGCTCTGCCTGCAAGACAAAGTCGTTTAAATCCTGGCCAAATGGCTAAATCACTCCTCCTCCGCCTGTCAATGCTTGCTTTTGTGGAAAGACAAGTTGTCTGGGGAAGGCTGGATGCACATCTCAGCAGTCTGAATTGGACACAAACTAATTGGAAACTTCAGTGCAGATGAACTGCTGTCACCCCTGCTCTGCCAGCCGGGCAGCGGCTCCCAAGCGCTCTGCACCAGGAATCAAAGGAGGGCCAGATGAAAAAGGAGGATTTGAATGGCACAGAATTCATCTTGCAGTTTCTCCTGAGATTACGGTCTTTGATGGAGCCAAAGCACCACAGATTCCGGGAGCTGCTGGAAGCTGTGACTGGACACAGACAAATGGACATTCTCAGGCTCGGATTTGTGAAATTTGGGGGAAAATTCAGTTCACTTGTCTCTAAGTCCTCCATACCTACACACCAAGATTTCTCTGACAGCCACGTAACATAAATTGAGTACCTGCATTCAGCAGTTACAATTTTGATACAACTTTTTTCTTTTACTCAGACACTTCAAGTTGTCGATAACACCAGTTCCAACACTAAAAGCATCTTCATACAATAAAAGTTGTACCTCAGGGAAAAGAATAACACTCTTTTTCACTGAATCAACAGGAAAAATGTGATTACCAGGCCTGGAAATACTGGGAAAAATACTTTTTTTTCTAAAAGGAACAAGGTTATGCTTCAGACTCATTCACTGCTCACCCTACAGATTCACTGTTGTCTCTGCAGAAGGAGAGCCCGCACAAACCCGGTCTTGAGCCTTAGCTCATGTAAAGTACTATTGCAGTTATTGCAGTAAGGATCATGAAACATTGCAATCATGTCAGAAAACACAAAACTGCAAATAATTGTAATTTTGATGATGAAATGGAACCTCCTTATTTGGACTCCTTGTTCCGAACTGATTGAAAGTTAGTCAGTCTTGAGTTTTGAGAGGCTTTGGTTCAGGCACCAAGACCTGTGAATTTGATGAGTTGGAGAAGGTGCTCAGTGTTTTGTTGGCAGGGCTGGGCTGACGCACACACACACACGCACACACGCACACACGCACACACACACACGCTTCTGCAGGTCTGGTGACACCTTTGGCTCTCACTGCCCCCTCAGCTTTGGCTGTGGTTGTTGTTCCACCCCAGCTGCTGGCTCTGTGGCCGTGCCCAGCGCTGAGCAGGGAGCGTGTCCATCCCTCAGCCTGGCTCACTCCTGTATTTCACACTCCCCTCCCCAGTGCTGCCAGCTCAAATGCCTGTGAACTGGGCACTTGGAGTGCTGACACGGCCCATTCTGTCTCCCTTTCCAGAGGACGCTGATGCTGGAAGGCAGAGAGGCGTGAGGTGAACAGCTGGAGGTGCTCATGTCCTAGGCCACTGCAGCTACACCTGCCAAACCTCATCTGTCACAGCACGATTTACACATTCAGCTTCACCTGTGTGGAACCTGAGGATTACCAAGCTGCTGCTTTAAATACAATGCATTAGCCTGGATGAGATCGATTAAAGAAGAATGCAAGTAACAACTGGAACATCTGAGTGCTTCAATAAAAACCACACTGTTAACGCAATTTAGGGAAAATACAGGATGCCTAAACTTTGCACATAATTTAATAATATCCTTCAGGATAAAGAAAAAGAAAAAAGATGTTATCTGCTCTCTTGATAAATGCTTCAAACTTACAGAGGTCTGATCTTCATCTGGTTTAACTCAGAGTGACTTCATTTAAGTCAGAGGAGCCATGAAAGTCAACAGCAGATGAAGAGCTGGCCCTAGTTTGCTATTCACTAATCTTCAGGGAAATCGTAAGATTATGGACAGAAAGCGTTCTTTCTCCAAGATAAGGAAATATAATATCCCTAGAATACCTCTTATCTACCCTCCAATTCAATCTGGAAAGTCTTTCCTCTTTTCCAAGCTTTCTGTAGATTTTCTGTTCCACAAGCATAGCCTTTCCAAGTTTATTGGCATTTTTAATGTGTTAAAGCTGTCGCTCCATTTTTGGCCACAGCTCCTTCTTTCCCTCAGTCCTCTCAAAAATTTAAAACCTGTTCTTTTCCTGCTCCTTTCACTCTTCAGAAAAGTTTCTTCCCCTTTTTGGTGGGTGGAAATACTTGCTCCAGTTACAATCCCTTTGAGTCTCTCTGTTGTGTTCCAGGCTCTGACCTTGGTGCAGTGTGTGGGACAGGGCAAACCAGTGTGTGTGAGGGGAGATCTCAGCATCGTTTGCTTCATGGCAATACTCAGCACCATCACACCTCGTATTTGGTATAAAAGCAAACTGGATTCCAGATAAACTCAGGAATTTAGTGCTTCCTTCCCGTGTTCCTGGTGCTGTGGTGCCATCTAGTGAATCAGTGACAATACTCGGCTGCGTGAGTCCATTTTTGCATAAATAAAACAAATTTATTATTAAATATAATACTGAGTAATTATACTGCTGTCTTCTACAAATGTGCAAAATTCCACAAACACAGTAATCAGACAAAATAAATTTTTTTACCCAAACAATGCCTTGAAGCATTGCATTCCCAAGGCACTGGGGCTGCACGTGATTTAACATTCCACTGAAAGTATAAAACTTGAATATTTGATAAAGTCATTCCAAGCAGAAACAAAGGTGCTTTAGTGAGTGGTACCCAGCTTGCAGACTAAACACATCACCTGTAGAATCTCAAAAAGCTGTTTACACTATTTGTCACGCTGGCAAAGGGATGTGTAAGGGCCTGTTATTTACTTCGAGCATTTTCTTGAAAGCTAAATCCCTGCAGAGCTTCTTTGTAGCAGATGCTCAAAACCACCAAGAAACGTGGCTCAGTTTGAAGCCAGTGGCTTCAAATGCGAAATTTTCCGCTTAACCCTTCCCGTCCCTTCAGGTTGGGCACAGTATTTCTTTCTTTAGGTCTTCACTTCCTTCAGCTGAGCTCACTCCAAGCCACAACTGGACCCCAGGATGCCCCCATGAGAGCCCCAATTCAGTTTGTAGGAGTCAGTGAAATCGCACAGGCATTGTTTAAAGCTCCATCATTGTGTCGTCTTTGTCTTAAAACTCCTGTAGAAAACACCACACGAGCAAAAGCGCTTTCTTCCGTCTTATGTGTTTCCATCTCACCTCTACTCTTGCTGCTCTTTATGACACTGTAAAAATCAGCCCAGGCCTACAAACCAGCTCTCCTGTGTGATGGCTGTGACAGCTGGAGATGGCTTCCACCCAAGGGATTGCAAATCAGGGATCTGATCCAAGTTCAGTTAATGGGCATCTTTTCACCGATCTCAGAGGGGTCTGGAGCAGGCCTCACACCAAAGATGTTGTCTATTAAGTTCAATTCTCTTTTGGATGACATTTTGGAACTGTTGGCATAGTTCATATTTCAGTTTCCATTGTCTGCAAACAGATGAACTTAATATTTTACAACAGTTTTACGCAGAGATTGGAAATCTGATTTAAGTTATTCCTACTGCTGCTTTACTTCATTGAAGGCAATTGGTATTAAACTTTTGGATATATTTTCGTGTCCACATTTGTTACCACTTTAGCCTGTCTGAAGTACCTGCAACCTCCAATACTTCATTCTCACCATTAATTAAAACTCTTCCAAGGTTAACACACCCAGGAAGGAGGACTGGGGAGCAAGCGTTGTGTAACGGATGAACTCATATAAAATCTAAATGTGACTTAATTAGTTGATAATGGATCATTAATTACAACGCTAGTGAAATGAAACACATTGTTGTGGAAACACATAATGGAACTATTGAGAAAGAATAGATTTGTTTTTACTAAGTACTTGTCTGCTAAGAAAACCACCTGTGCAAATAACCGGCTCAAATCAGAGGACAAGCAGATTTTTTACTGCACAAGAATGATTTGCGTTTCCATGACAACGCACCCAGGTCAAAACAGCAAATTATATCTTTTTCGGCAATAAACATCTCATTTACTCTAAAAGGTTCAACATCCAGGTTTATAATGCGTCTAAAATATATTTATTAGCTAGCAACTATTTCATACAGCAGCTTCTGCCCAGAAATGGCTGTCCAGTGACTGGGGATTCAGCTCCAAGTGTATGGGATCTATCCTAAGCCTTTTGGCATTTTAAACAAATGCTGTAATGCTGTTTGGCTCACAGTAACCTACTGTGAGCTCTGGGGAGAACTAAGCAAACAGTTTAAATGTTATACAAAAATTTTTATTTAATTGAATTCAAGCATTTATGAAATTATATTGAATTAGGTCATATTCATAGGTTATCCAGTATTTAGCATTTTCACCAGTAATTGCCTATACATCTAATTTAAAATTTAATGGCATTATTTAAGAAAAAGGGTTTTCTTGATCTGAGGGCAAATATGCTTTATTTATAGGCCCTTTCTCAGACGGAGAATGGAAAGTACAAATGTGTTACTCATTAAGGCCCACGTTGTTACGTGGCTGCCTGACTGAATCACTGCTTCCCCAGGGTGCCTCCACCAAAAATCGCTGCAGTCAGCAAAAGGACAAAAAGAGGTGTTCTGACTTCCAGCACTCTGAATTGAAAAAAAAAAGAAATTGGTAAATCTCCCAAATAATGAGGGGTTTCATCCACCAGAGCTGCCTGGGAGTGGCTCGGAACTCGAATTCTGGGATCTGATGGAATTGTGTCTCAGCCACGGAAACAAAAAGCAGGGGACAGGCCACAGGCTGGAGCTCACCTTTGCTTTAGGTGTGACAATTGTGCCTTACAGGTGTTGTTATGGATAAAATGTTCCCCTTCTCAGGACACTCCTCGCCCCACAGGGAGGAGGAGGAGGAGTCTCTTCAGTGTCCAGCAAATGGTTCCAGGTCCCTTTTAGCCTGACTTCGCAGGAAAATGCAGTTTGTACGAATGTGCTCTCTTATCTCCTTCCAGTAACTCCTGAAGTTTTTGGCACACTGGGAAGCCTGGAAGCTGCCCCAGCTGTCCTGAAAGCTTGTGGAGGCAGGAGCCAGCAGGGTGAGGAGCACATTTTTCTCTGGAAAATCCACAGTACTGCCCAGTGGATGGGTCACAGAGACACAGGGCTGAGGCTCCTGTGGGAGAGGCAAAGAAAGGAAAACTCCCTAGGAAAAAGGGCTTTAATTTATAGAGAAATGGCTTGATTGGTGTTTCTGGGCACAGAACAACTTATTTTCTTTCATGGGATCAGCCCAGGCTGCAGGGCAGAACACACCTCATTCTGCCTGGAGTGATCACCGTGACGGTGTTGAATCCTTAATCAGACACCACCTTGGTCTGGAGCTCTGAGGAGCATCTTGGGCACACAGCAGGGCCAGCTGATCTCTAGTGACAGCTCTTTGTGTCAAGTGACACACGGGGCCTTTTCCTGCATGATCCAAGCAGGATGCAGAGGCGAGTTTGCACAAAGGAGAATTGCTGCAGCAGCAGCAGGACAGGCAGGGACTGGACTCCAGCCACAGCTCTGGAGAGCCTGGGCTGGGCTGGAGCACTATGAAGATGCTTAGAAGTGTTTTATAGTCACTTTGGAAAATAAAGTGCAATAATCACCTTCGAATCTGTGATTCAAAGGTGGATTGTTGTGCTGTGAGTGAAAATAGGCAGCTGGATCAAACACCTTTTAATGCATGTGTTTTTTTTCAAAGACTCTCTGAAGATAGCCTGGGTCAGCTCTGCTCCTTTTCCCTAAACTTTCAACTAAAAGAAAGACTTTCTCCTGTTTCAATAAGAGTACATAAACACAAGTCACACCCCCCCTGAGACTTCTTTAGGACAAAACCTGAATATAAAGTTCTTGATAAAAGGAGAAGTTTGCTTTGCATAATTCTGCTCCCGATATCCACAATTCCCAAGTGGATAAAGAATAACAAAGTAAAGCTTATAAGGTGAGACCGAGAAAGAAGCTGTGAAAAACAAGGGCTGGTGGAACTTAGGAAAAGCCCAGCATGTTCAAACATCACACATGGTGCTTCCCATCCTCAGAGCACATCCTTTAATCTGAACAGCCCTGGCAGCAGCGAACGGGAATAAGTGTGGAAGGAGTTTATGGGATTAGCTATGCCCTGCTCCTACCTCCGGTCCCACCTATACAAACATTGCACAAACCAGTGCAGGGAGCATTTTCCATTTCCTCACCTTCTCGTCTTTGATTAGTATCTGTGGCCAATGTGTTAATTATTACTCCAAATAAAGGTCAGATTCTGTGAGCATTAACATGCAAATCTTCCGAAGAACCAAAACATGTCTAAGCATGTCGGCTTCCAGGACTGGACACAAACTCTTGGACGGTTGACTTGGTGTATTGCTTGTCCCATAATTTAGTTTGGGGTGTAGCTGGGCAGTTCGTGGTCACTCTCCCCGTGCAGGGACCAGGCAGGCACTAGATGGCTCCCGAGTGACAGCCTTGCTTTGTTTAGAAATCAAGCTTTCTAATGATATCTTCCCTTCCTGGCTTAGAACTTCATCCAAAATCTCTGCTCCCTTCTCCTGGCAGAGGGTTTTTTGCAATTCAGCTTTGCCTTCCCAGGCACTGTGGAGTTCGTTGTTTCTTGAAGTGGATGGGATAAAACAGGGCTCCACTGGGCTTGTGGCAGTCTGGGACTGCCTGCGCTGCTCACGCACAGCTGTGGGAGGAGGAAGGATTTCCTGACTTCCACCAAAGCATTCATGAAGACCTGCAGAACTGAGTTAGCTTAGCTGGGAGCAGCTTGATTGGCACCGATTGCTTTCCCTTGGCTGCCCGTGTCTCTTTGGAAGTGATTTTCATGTTACTTTTCCTGGAGAAGCACTTCTGGTCCTTCTGAGAATGTGACAACACTCTCACCCTTTCAGAAGGCAAACAGCTACCATCAAACTCAGCTTTTCAAAAGAAATGGGCTTTGTAAACAACAGAATGCTCTTGAAATCTTCTCCCTGTTGTGATGTGGTGACCACACAGGAGTACAACTGCTCCCAGCAGCGCAGCTCCGAGTTCCACAGAAAATCTGCACATTGAGAGCTTTAGTAGCCTTTCTCCAGTAAACAGAAATAAACAGAAACCTAATTTCCTCCCTGTGAAAAGAGACAGAGGAGCACACTTTCTAAACACGGCACGCATTTAACGATCCCAAGGTAAAGCTTTCCATATGGGGAGCGGGTCATGGAAAACTAGGTCAGTTCGCCTGTCACTGGATTTGTATTCAGTGGCTTGGACACTGACACTGGGAACATGGAAATGCTGGGGAGTCCAAGCTCAATAATGACAGGTTTTAGATGTCAGTAAAATTGTCGAGAACACTGAAGTTTCTGGCCCATTTAACGGCGGCTGAGTGACCACGGTTGGCCTTGGGAGCTTTTCTGCTCCTGGAGTAGAGCTGAGCATCATCCTGGGCGTTACCCAAGTGCCCATTCTCCACTCCCACTCCCGTTTCTCCTGGAAGGAAAGGTGCATATCTGGGCAGAGGGGTCCCAGGGGTGGGCTGGCTGCAGGACTGCAGGGTGAGCTGTTCTGGTCACCTCTGCTCTCAGGAATGATCTTTTGTAATTCTGCCGTTGTCTGCCTGAGGAGAAGTGTATCACTGCAGTCTTCTACAAGTACAGTCATCACTAAAATTCTTTCTGGAGATATGAAAAGGGTCTGGTTAAGGTCACCTTAATAGTCTTGAAACCCTTTGCTGAGATGGGACTTACGGCCAGTGCAGTGAGCCCAGCTGGATTTTCAGAAAGAACAAAGCCCCGAACTCAGACCAGCACCAGAAATCATCTGGGGAATGACCATCAACACCCAGTGGAGGCACAATGTCGAAAATACCAATTCCTATTGAGTTCCTCACTTTCCCATTCCCTGTTAGTGAAACACTTCACAGAACTCCAGCAGAGAAGCTGGAATAAAGAACGACGGCAGCTCCTCGTGCATATTAAATAGATTTCCTCAAGTCCATCCTCCTCTTCAGATTAGGCAATACCAGCATTTAAAAATTCTTAACCATTTGCATTTTGAGGGATGAGACAGAGCAAAATGTTGCTGTGCTGCACATTAAACTTACAAAAGCATGGCTCAAGATCCCATCACACGCCAGCAGCCTTCCAAACTCAGACAGGAAACACCTGGACCTCTGTGGTCAAACATCACTGGGAGTGCACTGTACATTTTGGAACAGATCATTTCGAATTGTTAATAAATATTCATCTTATTGCAGTAAAACACAGTGTGTCCCCTGCTATAAACATTGGGGCAGATAAATTAAATATATGCAAGGTTAGTCATCTTGACTTTTTTTTCCTCATTAAAAAAAATGACTACATGACTTCCCCTCCTAGAACATCTAAAGTTTTAAAACCTTTAAACCCCAGAAGATAATTCAATTGGATGTACAATTTAAATATCTCCATTTCTGTTACATTTATTCTTTGTTAACACATTCTCCCATCTTTCCTAAAAGGCTCATTAATAAAGCTCCCTAAAACTAAGTCTTTGTTTCCTTTCTTGGGAAAAGCCTTGCACCTTGGCAAACACAGCCCTGTAGGCTCATACAGGAGTTCACTGTCGCTCCCCTCATGGTCTCAATTTGAAAAACAAATCTAGAGATGTCCCTAATTATGTGAGAGCCAAAGGGCAAAATGTAAATTGGGTACAAATCCTCAGACTTTTCCTCAAGAAAGTGCACAAAATCTGTGCTCCTATTTTTCCTGCATTGGTCTAACTTACATTTGTGATAAAGGGCTCCAGATTCATACCCTGAATTGAGACTTTCCTAATTTTAGGATTAAATCATTTAATTGTTGCAAACCAGCCCTGAACTTTCTGCTGCTGAAAAAGCCAGGACAGATGATCCAGGTTGGACTCAGTTCCACAAATTTGTTAAAGGTCATGATAAACAAATCTTGCATGCTTTGTATGCTTATATGTAAGGCTGATTTTTTTGTAGATAATTTGCTCAGGTTTGGGGGCTGTTTTCATGTTTCTCTTGCCTAACTATCTTTTTTAAAGGTGGCTTGCTAATACTGTATTTCCATGTCCTAACAGCTTGCATTGTTTAGATTTAACATAAGCATTCACCAATTTTCTACTAAAATATATTGCCTGTGGAAAATTAATATATTTTTCTGTCTTTTCTCAAAGCATTTTAATACTCAGGAAAACAAGATATCATAAATCTAAGGAAAGAAAAGCTGCTTTCAATTGAGCAGAAAAAAATAAAAGGCAAAGTCTGTTGTGCATGTGTGTCAACAGCTTTCAAAGCTGCGAGTGAAGCACAAAAAGCAATCAGAAAAATCCTACTGCTCATTCAAAAAATATTTCCCTTGGTGAGAACTCCACCAACACTGAAGCAGCCTTAAAACTTGGCTTATTGTGTGTGTCTGTAGCTCCACAAAGAAGACTACTTGTTTCTATTTTCTGAACGTGTTGAAAACTAGAACATGGCAGCTGTAATTCTGCTGCAGAGCTCCCCCAAACAAACAGCAAAACAACCCTGGCCACCTGTTTTGAGCAGACTTCAGCTGTGGCAAATGCCTCTCCGAAGGGAAAGTGTTGGGGAATGTTTATGAGACCCTAAAAGCAAGTGGGTTCTAGCTGAGACTTTTCTATACACTGTGTTATTTATTAAATATCTCTTTCTTCGACCCCTCTGCCCCGGGGAGATTGTTTATTTGTGCAGTCATCACTGCTGGGACGAGGAGCATTTCTGTACAGTGAGATGCAGGATGCAGGCAGCGCGGAGATTCCAGCCTCAGCTGTTACGGCTGTCTTTGAGGACAGGAGGAGGAGGAGGATGGACCTTCTCCAGACCTCCCCTGAGGCTGATGGCACCTGAAAGGGGCCTGTCAAGCTGAGTGATGGTCAGTGGGCTCAGGATGCTGCAGCAGGAGCAGGAGCCCATCCCCGGGCACCAGCTCTTCTGGAGCCACCTCAGGTGTGGCCTGGCCCAGGTAACCAGGGCAGCTTTGCCTCCAGACCGGATGAGGGACATCTGGAATTCACAGCCCTTTGGAGAGACACGGGCACTGCTCACAGGCTCCTCCTCCCTTTGAACACGGGTCAGTCACTCTGTGCAGCATTCCCTGTATCCTAAGGCAGTCGGAATATCCAATAATAAGATAAATGAGTGGGACCACAGTCAGCACATCTGCTCTGCACACTGTCTCTGAACCATCCTCTTTTCTCCCAGCAGTGATTTTTTGTAACTGTACCTTCACAGTGCTGTGGTTAAACAATGCCACAACCCCCCCACCCTCCATCCATTGCCTGAGGATATCCATGGAGCTGCTCCTCCCCACTGCTGCTCCCCACACTCTCCCAGCTATTGCCACACTCAATTTCCTGTCTGCTGTTGACACAAATAAGCTTGCAAAATTGCAGACATTCTGAAAGGCCATTGTGTTCCACAGATATTGGTATTTCCATTAGTAATCAGGCAGTCTGGGATCTACAGGACACAGAAAACTGTGTGAGACGTCCAAAGCGTTCAAATAAATAAATAAATTCTGATAATGAGTGGTTCAAGAGCTTTGAAAGGCCCATGCAAAGCATTATCTGGAAGTTTGTAAAATTCAGTTTAGCAGCATTGCCTACAAAACAGGAGGGCTGAGTAACAAACTCAGATACTCAGCTCGAAGACCGACAGAGAAAGGTGGAAGAGCTTCCTCCATGGCTCAGCTCTCTTCCCTAAGCCATCTAGACTGAAGCAATTCTCATGTAATAAAGAGATCTTAGATCATCTGACATGAAGACTGTTTCAGCCGAGTGGCATCTAGGCAAAGCATCCAGTAGCTTGATTCTTTTTTTGGCTGATCACGGCCAGTGTGCTGGAAATGAACTGGATGGAATTGGAGAAGATTAGCTCATCCACCTTGAACAGATTTAATAATATTTTTTTTTTTTTCTTTTTTTCCGGTCAACTCCTTCCTCTAACTAGCAAAGAAGGAGAGGCTCCCATCAACACTAGCCCGGCTCCCAGCCCAGCCCAGCACCATCCCCTGGAACACCCCACTGCTGGATATTCTCCTGTTTCTCATCTGCTGCCTCGAGCTGCTGCCAGGCTCGGAGGTGACTTCACCGCAGACATTCATGTGGAGACCAAACGCTTTCCCTGCAACCTTCAAAACATTCATGGTCTTACTCGGTACCTAGAGACCTTTCATTTCACAATTTATTCCAGCTGGACTGCAGAGCTGGGCTGAGATTTCCTTGCTGGCCTTGCCCCACGCTCCAAGGCTGAGGAAAGCTCAGGGCCTCTCCCGCTCTCATGAATGGCTTATTTGTACGGCTGCTTTTGCCACCAGCCTCGGGACTATGAACACTCTCACTGTTACTGTTTAACTCCAGTAAATCAGTTAAAGACTAACTGTGGTGTTCCGGAGAAATATTTTATTTCATGCAACGAGACTGGCCTACAGTCATGGATCTGACTCCCAGACTGGAAAGACTATAAAGAACAATGATTTTGAACTCGCTGCGTATTTCTCAGTGCCTTAAACACACACAGAGTAAGGAAGAGGAGGACTTTGTGCCTTAGCAAGCTCAGATGCGAATACATCTGCTCTTTCAGATAGAGAAAATAGTCTGCTGGGTCTAAAAAATCAGCAAACAGGTAGAACTGTGAAGGGATTTTTAATGGAAGATTCCATTGTGCATTTCTCTAGCAAACGAAAGAGCTAAAAGCAGACATTATTATGGTAACTCCTAAGTGACCAGTTCAAACAGGGCAAACTCAGCCCTGCCTGACGGATGTTAGGATAAATGCCTTTCAGAGAAACTCTCCAGATTCTAAACTACAGCATTTCATTTTTCCAGGAGCCTCTCAAGTGCAACCATGTGGATTTTCAGTGGCAGAAATATCCTGCTCACAGCTGATGTTTTGTTTTCTTCCCCAAGCCAAGTCAGGAGAAAATACATAAATATCCTTCCAAGCAGGTCACTTATTTCCCAGCTGACATGCATTTTGTATTCCCATATTTCCACTGTTTTCCCTATATACACAGTCCATTTTGTACCGGGGAAAACAGTTTATATGAGAACACTGGCCTGGCACAGCTTAAATTCTTCTAGAAAATATTGAGTAAAGATCTGTGTGGGGCTCTTTTCATTGGAGATGGAGTATTTTTATTTAATGTGAAGCTGTTAGGAAAGGACTCAAGTAACTAAACTTTAGTTTGAAAACTGGTGTTTGGCACCATTTAACTCTGTTTTTGGTTTTTTTTTTTTTTTTTGAAGATGGATTCAGATTGTATCATGGAGACATTTCCATGCAGAGAAACCCTAAGCTCTCTATCATTTTGAGATCCAGTGCCTTCTGCAACCAAACTGCCCAGCCTTAGGATGCAGAGAGGATGGTAAGTCTGTTTTGCATTATTCACCATCTGAATAGAGACTAATCCCACTGGAACATGCAGCCATAAAGCAGTGAGGGATGAAAATCAACTCAGCTGATAGGTAGGATGTAAGAGGAAAAGGAAAACCCTTGATGCAAAATAGTAGAGAAAATGAGTTTTAAATCCCTGTATGAACAGAAAAAACTTCTGACATCTGGAGCGTGATTTAATACAACAGCAGGTGCTGATGTGTTTTGTGTTTTCAGAAAAGCATATGACAGTTTTGTATAGGATTTTTGGTTTAATTATCAGTGTGTGAAAACAGCATTAAGGAGGTGATCACAGTAAGTCTGAAACTTTGCTCTGATTAACAAATTAGCCAGTTCTAAACAGATCAAGTAACAGCCAGAAAGGCTGATGACCCTTGAAAGCAGGCTTAAACTTTCATTGGGCCACTTATTACAGATCACTTGCTTTGGACGCAAACCATATCAGGTGTGCCCCCTTGGACCAGAAAATCTCTTTATTAAAAAATGAAAGAGCCCTCGGTTTTCACTGGATGCTTTGATGTAACAGCAGTTATTCCAAGTAAGAGGGATTTTCAGAAACCAAAGAGTCTGTATTTAAAAAGAGATTGCTTACACTGGCATACTCCAATTTAATTAACTCAGATTTATAAGTAGAAAGTCTATGTTAGTTGCATTTATAATAGGAAACTGCAAAAAAAAGAGGTTGTAATGAAATAGAATTTGTAGAAAGGGAAACAGTATTTTAAAAGTTAGCACATCAGAAAACATGATGTTGTTGAATGCTGAAGAATTCCTTTTTAATATTGGGGGAGACCGTTTTGGAAAGTTTTTGCCAAATGCTGTATGACTCTAGAATGACACTGATAGGAGCACTTCCCTGGACTCCAATGGGTGCCAAGTTGGGCAGAGGCACACTGAATAATGAAGCTTTTTACTTTTATCTCTGTGGTTTCTCAAATTTTAGAATACGAAATCCTTCAGCTTCTCCTCAGTCTTCAGAGGTGCTATTTGTCAGGAAGAGAAATGCCTTCTGTGCTGGAGTAACTGAGTGTAGCTGAGGACCTGTCTGGAGGATTTCCTTGCTCAAAGATAAGGTTCCACACACATTGGAACGGGTACAGATTAGGTGGGACCTCACAGACTGGGTCAATGCATTGCCTCACAGTCCAGCATTAATAAAGTATCTAACAAAGCACTTTGATCATTCTGTTTGTGAAAAATTCTATTGATGAGAAATTCTTATCTGGCACAGAGTGAGACTAGGACAGTTCAGCAAACGACACCATGTAGTGAATTTACAGCAGCCACAGTGTAAATGATCCGTTCATTAATTATATCATTGATTACAGATTCCCTGTGGGAATGGCATTCCTCTTTTGAAGCTCCACCATCATCTGCTGCAGCATTCAGTCACGAGTGGTTTCACTATTAACATGCAGCTCGTAATTGCTGTTCAGAGAAAACGTAGGTGCTGACCTTGCAGGTACTTTTGCATGATTAACTTTGATAAATGAATATATTGCACCAAGAGCTCTCTCTGGAAAACCAGAATGCCTTTCCCCAAGAATTAGAGAGTGGTTTGTCAGTAAATATCTTCACTAGGGGAGGCTGACATGTGAGATGCACCAGATTAAAGCTGAAAGCACATCCAGAGTTCATCTCTGTAGGACTCACATTGCAGAATGCACCCTGTGATGGGCAACCATCTCAGGGGGATCTGACTTTATTCAGGGGTATATTTATCCAGAGTGCAGAACATATTTTCTCAATCTTCAGGTTTCAATCTGCTACAGGATTTCGGTTCCAAAGTATGATCTAGTCTAGCTTGGGAATTTTCATATGAAGGCTGTTAGTGCATCTGGTTTGATTTGTTTCTAATCAACCACTGTGGACTTTTAAAATGTATTCCCTTGGAAAGTTTAGCTGATATTTTCAAGGAAAACAATAAAGCAAATTCAGCTTTGAGATGCACATTTTTTTTGCTTGCACAACAAAAACTTTTGCTTTTAAGTCTGTGGTGTTCCAGAGACACTGGGGAACAGAACCATTTTTTCATGCCAAAGTATGCATTTCTGTTGTAAGTAGATTATTTAAAGAAACCTGTCCTGTTAAAGGAAAACCCTCAGTGCATCAGTTCGTAAATGAACACTGCTAGTATTAAATTTAGAAAAAAATCAGAATTATTCAACAACAAAAAACTTATTGCAATGCTCTGTATTTTTATCAGCTACTGAAATTACCTGTGGGAATCTTAATTTTCTGTGAGTCAGATCCATGCCCCAGCAGGTACAAGACCCAAGGAGGCACTGGGGAGCAGGTTTCCAAATCCAGCTCCAGCAAGCACCGCTTACACTTCATCCTAAGTCTGTGTCCCCCTGGTGGGATCTGATTCTCTGCTGCCTTCTCCTTGTGTTTTCACTTGGCTCCAGTATCAGTCTGTTGGTTTCCTGCTCTGTGTCATGTCCCTGTTCCCATTTTCACCTGGATATTTATCTTTCTCCTGGTTGCCCTCCAGTCTCAGTTGACTGCTGTAATTAATGGCTTTGATACCTGCCTTGTTTCATCCCTACCACTTTCTGGATCACTGAAATTCAGCCCTTTGGAATATTTACCCACTTCCCTACCCTCTGGTGGATGCCTGGCTGCAGAACATGCACTGCTCAGTAGAACTGCCATCCTTTCCATACACAATGTGGAATAATGAGGGAGGTATCCAAAACAACATTTTTTCACAGCACCCTTTTATTTGTTATATGTTTGAGATTGATAAAGATAACCTGTAATTAGTCATCCTGGGCACCTTTTCAGATAATTTTTCAGTTACTCACAGCTTTATCCAGGAGTCTGAAATTATCCACACTGGATATCTGCTTCACATTTAGTTTTGTGGAAAAATTTTCAAGGAGAAAAAAAAATGAAGAGGCTCATCTGTTTCTGAGAATGAATATAGGGGAAAAGATGCTGTTTTGCACACAGGGAGTATTAGGATATCAGGTTTGCAGTGGCAAATTGTGCCTGCACGAGCCTGGGACTGGCTGGGGCAGGAGATTTAAACTGTGGGGTGCCAGGGGAAAGGAACTGGAGGGACACAGAGAATCGGAGAATCATTAAGGTTGGAGACCTTCAAAGGCACAATGATGGCAGAGTTCGGGGTTAAAACAGTCAAGTATTGCTGCAGACCACTGAAAATGAGCTTTGTGCAGGTGGCCACAAGCTGGACATTGCCCAGTGTGTCAGTGCCCAGCATGAGGCCCCTCATGCTGATCTGGAGTGCTGCCACCCCACAGCCTCACAACACAGTCCTGGCCTTTCTCTAAAGGTTCCAACTGATGATGTAACTCTAAATACTCCAAGAGATCCCATCTAAGGCTCACAACATGCCAAGTGGCCTGTCACCCACCATGGAATTCCTCTTTTTCTCTGTGTTTCAGGTTCCTACCTCTTAACGTCTGGCTATGCTGTTGGGGAGATTAATTAATGTTTGGGAAAACACCACAAAAGGGGACAACTGTGGCAAAATTAACAATTCTGTCCTTGCAGCACTGTGTCAGGGAGTCAGTCATGTGAAACAGCCACTGAACAATTTGGGGAACACAAAAGTCTTGCAAAGCTGCTCATCCCAGCCAGGCTGGCCCTTGTGTGCCCTGAAGGGAGCCTGGGGGGACAGTGTGTGATCACAGGAATAAAGAAAAGGACACAGAGCTGCCCTGGCCCGTTGAGCCTTTCCATTTAACAATTTAACAATCTTTTAATGCACTTTGGGTGTGTAAAGGAGCACATGCTGCAGCTTCTTGCTGTTTGCTTTAGGAATTCCAAACTGCCCGGCTGCTGCAGCCCTGCGCACACAATAACCCCCAACAAATTGCTCTCGCTGCTAATCAAGGTGCCAAGGGCCAAGGTCAGAGTTCAGCTCTTTCTGATGTCAAGGGCCTTCCCCAAAGCCCATGTGAGGCAGGGCTGCTCTTTAATGCCAGCTCCATTAAGGGCTGCAGCGTTCACGCTCCGCTGGATGCTGCCTGGGACATTTGCTGACACGAGGGGGTGGTTCAGGCTCCTGTTGGTTAATCCCTGCAGCAGCCCACTGCCTGCTTTCATGAACTACACTGGGAAGATTAAAACTGCCTCATTTTCTCTTCCCCCCCTTG
This sequence comes from Dasyornis broadbenti, assembly GCA_013397935.1. Classification (NCBI taxonomy): domain Eukaryota; kingdom Metazoa; phylum Chordata; class Aves; order Passeriformes; family Dasyornithidae; genus Dasyornis; species Dasyornis broadbenti. The sequence continues at coordinate 4,543,425 of VZRN01000404.1, forward strand.
AAGTTCACGAGAAACTGCCAGAGAACCAAAAATGCTTTTGAAAGACAAAGAGGTTTGTGAAGGATGTGGACACTGAGTTTCATGGTTTCCAGGCAAGCTTCGAGTGATTATTGAACACGTTATTCAAAGCATTAGGACAATATAGATTATATCTCTGTTATAGTTGGGGGGAAGAGGCAAGTCTGATACTCAAAGCTTTTCTTCTCCACAGCCAAGCTTTTATGTTCCCTAAAGAAAGCTGGCATGCCTAAACAGATTATAGGGAATACCTGACACTTTTATTATTGCCTTTTCAGGAGGAAGCTAATATTCAACATGAAACAACACTTTGCCGTTCAAACTTTTAAAACCTGAGTATTAACTGTGACATTTATAATTCTCACCTCAGCAGTGAAAGTGTTGCTGACATGTGGGAAAGGGTGAAATAATAGGAGCTGGAAGGCAGAGTGTCAGTCTGGGTTTGGCTCTTCTGAATGTTTAGGTGCTTATCTCTTTTTACTGGATCGAAAAGTAGCTGGGTGCCCAACTCGGGGATCTGGATTTCATTAGGCAGCAGGGATCTTCACTGGGGGCTATGGAGCTCAGGTTTGCATCACTCCAGGTTTATTTTTGGCTTTACAATGGGGTCTGGCTGTGGCTGTGGTATTATTTCTTCTCGTCTGAAAAGCACCCCAAGGTTTTCTGTGCTGTGTCTCCTCCTCTGTGGCCACATTCCACATGAACTGGGGTTTTTCTGCTTTGAACAGATGTCATTTTGGATAGTTTTTTTGTCTGTGCAGATAAGCATATTCCTGGTGTCACCATTTCTTATGATGACCAACACAACTTATTCTCATCTTTCAATTCTCCAGATAATCCAAACACTTTTCCCTACTAAACTTGAAATTAAAAGCAAGCACAGGGCAAACAGGTTGTTGTACTTTCCGTTCTTTGAAATCCTCTCTCTGCTTCCTTATTGCTTCAGCCAGTGGGAGAGGGTACAGAGGAAGTTCAGTACAAATCAAGACATGTGACTGATCTCTTTAATTTCAAAATAATGCTCTCTATACTTTCTAGCTGATGTTTCTTAGTCCTCCCACTGTGTGTCTTCTCCTGTGGGGGTCGCAGCCCTGGGGCACTGGGAACGCCCTTGGAATCTGCATCCCAGACTGCTGCTGCCGTTTTGGTGGGAGCTTGGGAATTTTACAACTTGCTTTTTCATCCTTATTTGCAAATGGTCCAGAGAAATCAGCCAGCTTCTTACCCACATGTTGGCCATTCTTCTGAAAGTGTGAAAACATGACAGCATTTTTTCCATCTTAATAGAAAATGCCTTACTCAATGTAAATATTTGTGGATGAAACTGCCTCCTCATTTTCTACATTAGCAGCTTTTTTCTTCTTCAAAGGGCAATTCGAAGTATTTATAACTCGAGCCAATTACAAATACCCCATTACTTTAGTTCTAGGAAATTTTCTCACTACAGTGAACTGCTTTTACCTCTTTGTACTCCACTAAAACACTTACTGATGGTATAAATAACGAGGAATGAAGAATTCATAGGTATACAGAACAGAGTAATGCACCTAGAGGACAAACGCTACTTTTCATACGTACAGCTCTAATTAATTCTTCTAACAAAATCCTTTGGGAAAGCAATCTGATCCACATCTTGCCTGTTCAAAATTGTTTATGGTACATGATTAGTCTTCAATAAGACCAAAATGTGAATTTATGTTTTCTTTTGCACCCAGGCAAGGCTACAAGTAAATATTATATGACTTCAGAGGAATTTAGTATATAATAAAGCAGATCAAAAATCTGGCCAATTGACAGGGAAAATAAATAGTATCCATAATTCCACAGATCTTTAATTGGAATAAGAACATAAATCATTGTGGTGGGTTGATCCTGGATGGATGCCAGGTGCCACCAAAGCTGCTGCATCACTGCCCTCCTCTGCTGGGCAGGGGAGAGGAAATACAAGGAAAGGCTCGTGGAGGGGATACGGGCAGGGGCAGATCCCTCACCAGTGACTTTCACAGGCAAAACAGACTGCACGGGGCAAATTAGTTTAATTTATTACCAATCAAATCAGAGAATGATTATGAGAATTCAAAACTAAACCTTAAGACACCTTCCCCTGCTGCAGCATAAGTCCTTCCAAGGAATGCAGCTTTCCCCCTTGCTAAATTTGTTGCCCCAGAGGTGCCACCACTGCTGCTGCTGGGCTGGGCCTGGCACTGGCTCCCTGGACATGGGGGAAGCTTCTGGCAGCTTCTCAGAGCAGCCACCCCTGAGCCCTCGCTACCAAAACCCGCCCACCAAACCCAATACGATATCCAAGCAGCTTTCAAACAACCAAGTCGTGTGAGAGAAATCCCTCTAAGTTTAGTTATAACAAAAAGGAGAAGATGGACAGAAGATGTGATAGTAGGGCACATCTCCTGGTGTTCTTTTTGCACGAAGCACAAAAAGCAGTGATTTATAGCAGCTAAAAGCCTAACCTATCATTTTTTTTAACTGACCATATTTTTTCCAGCACACTCATGAGCTGATGACAGCTGCTCAAGGCTTTCCCATAAATGACATTCCTCAGCATTTTACTAACACAGGCCTGAGCTGCTAGAGTATTTCATCTGCATGAATTAATCTCTATGAATTAATGTTATGGCTGCGCTGTACTCATTTACCATTTCTTACATGCACATATATTCCATGACTACTTGTAAAGGAATAAGGTTCAATTTTCTACATAAATACATACTCTTTATGTCTCTCCTGACTCGCTCTCATTAGCTCCACACTAAATGATGTTAGACATGAGACTGGGTTAGTGTTGGCTCTGGAATGCAGCAGTTACACGTGGTTGACTGGCCCCTTTGCTAAGGTTTATAGTGTAGTTTTGTAGTTCATAATACAGCCAATCTTTACAATATAACACCTCTGCTAATAAAAATAAAATTGTTACGTAAGGCCACTACTAAATAATGAAACCACTACTATGTTTAATTTACCTATTAATTTCTGCGTGGCAGTAAATGCTGTTATAGAGTTTGTTATTAATGTGAGTAACCTCAAGATTGCTGCCAGCACTTCAAACGTAAAATTTCCGTCAAGATGTTGAAACCAAATGATACAATGCTTTGCAAGTTAGTCCTTATTACAAAATCAGGGGCAGGCTCCCAGTGATTAAATGAGAGTCCCAGTAATGCTGGGGACTGCACTGGAATGGAGCAAAGGAGAGGAAGTTGAGCCCGCCTGCTCCATCATCCCAGGTGCCTCTTCCGTGGGATTTCAGCATGTTTGATTGCCAACTGTTTCTGGATTGACCCAGTTAAGCAATTTATGTTCACCTTTTGAGCAGAATCACAGAATGATGGGATAGTTTGGGACATTAAAGATCATCTTGTTCCAACCCACCTGCCCTGGGCAGGGGAGCCATTCACTACATCAGGCTGCTCAGGGCCTCATCCAGCCTGGCCTTGAACACTTCCAGGGATGGGGCAGCCACAAACACATGAGTGTGCATGAAATGCAAGGAAGTCTCACGATTGGGAAGATTTCTTTTCAAGCTTCCACTTATTTCCATTAAGGACAGTTGTAGGACCTCCAGAAAAGATGTCAGAGGGGCTGTCAGCCCTCCTGAACACCCAGATGCTGGGACAGGCTGGGGACAGCCCTCTCACAGAACACAACCCTTTCTGGCTGCAGACTCCTTGGATCATGGATAACAAACAGCTCTTTGTTATAACTCAAACATACATAACTGTAAAATACAACTGTTATCTACCTTCAAAACCGAGGAACTGACATAAAACTCCGTAAATAATGAAAAGAAAACACAGCAGCTTTAACAAAGTTCTGCCTTAACAAATCTTCACTGTGACCTCAGGATTCAATTTTAAGAAGTTGGTTTTAATCCTGTTAGCTTAAGATCAAAGGAAAAGATTCCTTGGCAGGGTTAAATGAAGCAACATTGAAGGATTTGGAAAAATAAGGCCAATACCCACACCAGTCCTTCTGTCCTAATTAAGTTTATATTTTTTCTAAGTATTGCTGGCAGGAATTAATACTCAGAGACCTAAGCCAAAGTAGCTCACTTTAACCCGAGGACATTTTTTCACTTACTCTGACTGTAGTTCAAGTTTTCCATTTTGAAGTATTTAGCTTAATTTCCTACTTGAGAAAGTAAAGCTCTTCTCAGCAACTCTTCAAGTAACAACTACTTTCCTTTTACATGGCTGAGTCCACACTGCTGGGCTTAACATTAACCTGTTCTGGTCTTTCTGAACAGCTCCCTCTGGTAAAGGCACTGACCAAAGCATGGTGCAACTTTCTCCTCAAAAAAAAAAAGTTTGTCTGTTCCTGCAGCTGCTCTATCAGTGTGAAAAAAACGGTGAGAAAATAAATCCTAAATGTCAATGATCTATGTAGCTATCGGCAAGTAAATTCTGACGTGCAACAATACACATTTACTGTTCCCTGCTAAAAAATGAGCTTGTGGTAGCCCAGTTCTCAGTAGAACTTGTGCCACTCACAACATCTGGCACCACTCACAACATCTGGCACCACTCACAGCATCTGGCACCTGGAGGCAGGTGGGCTCTGCCTGCTCTGACAGTGCAACTCCTGTTCGGATTATCTCCAGCTGAAAACATCTGGGCTACTGGGGCTGGTTAAACCTCGTAGCTTTGCACAGAGAAATTAATTCCTGAGCAGAAAATACTCCCTGAGAATGGGTCACCCGTGGGCTTTCCCTTGTTCTAGAGACATTCTGAGGAGGAGGGAGGTGTTGGAGGACAGTCAGTCTGCACACACCCTGCACGGAGAACAGAAACAGGCAAGCCAGATTTACGAATCTCTGAAAGAGAAGTGAACATATAAAACTATCACCTCTAATAATTTTATTAATCCTCCAGTCCTTCCAACTTTACACTGCCTGTCCCTTAAAAAAAAAAGGAGCTGTCTTTTGGGTTCCCAAGACAAACATTTCTGTTCAAGTTAAGTACCTGTTACATCCCCATCCTGCTTCTCCTTTCGTCTGTACAATATCGTTCATTAAATTTCATTGATCTCCCTCTATACTGTGGTCTGGTTAAATGCTATAGGAGTTGCAATTTTGGTTGCCTCTTTGAACTCTGTAAAATGAAGGATAATTTCCGTTTTTAAGTGATTTTCCTTGGCTCTTATACAGCCTAGCACATGGTGTGAGATTGTCCTGAAACAAAATTAAGAGGCTGAGAGGTGGTGGTAAAATATCCGGAGTTGTAATATCAGTTGTTTGTGTCCCTCCTGAAAATTTGTGTCCCTCCTGAAAACCAGGCGACCAACAGTTAACTCAGGCCATCTACTCCTGCATCTGTGTGAGTACATGTAATGCACAAACTTAATTAAAACCAATTGTAACTGCTGAAGTGTAACATTACTGAGCATAACATGTATTTTGTCATGACTTCAAAATGAAAATGTGCCTTTTGACTTGTTAGGGAAGTCCTGCTTGCCAGATATTTCTAAATAAAGCCCAGGAGACTGGATTTACATCTTCCCTCTCTTAACCCTTCTCTTAATCACTTCCCTCTAATTCCACTTTTTTTTTTTTTTTCAATGTGTGTGGCTTGAGCAAAGCCTCTTCTCTGTAATTGTCTTCTAAATTGGCAAAAGGACAGTGCAGGGTGTGACCCTCCTCCAGTTTTTGTGCGCAGTTGTATCCTCCCGGGCCCCATTCTCCTACGAGCTCTCCCACATCTCTGTTAAGTAGCCAAGATTATACAAAGCAGTCGGATTCCTGTTACACATCTGTGTCTTCCTACCGCAATTGGAGCCATAAAATGAGTTGTCATCGTGGTATTTGATAATACTCCGAGCCAGAGGTACTGCATGCTCACATCTGGGACTGAGTGGGTTCCCTCTTCTAGGTGCAGAGGATGGTGCATCTCGCTTGCGCTGAAGTGGCAAGAGATGCAGCCAAGGATTTCAGAGGAGCAGAAAAAGAAGGGAAATGTTCCTCAAAATGTTTCTTTGTCGGGGATTCACGTTGAGCTGTTTCCTTTATTGTGTATTTTGCAGCCACTGCTCAGCTTTCGCTGAGTGAAGGTTCTCTCAGCTCGTGTGAGCTTTTCTTAAAATGCTTTTCTTGCCTGGGAACTGCACAGGCACATCCCATTCCCAGCTCCCTGCCCTTGTGCTCGGGATGAGCTGCCCAGGGTTCCACAGGAGAGTGCAGCTCCCAGGCAGTCCCAGCAATGTGGGCTCGAACCACAGTCAATATTTTGTTCTTGAGGACCAATTTTATAGAAAAGACATACAGTGTACGTTAGTCTAACATTATTGCTGTTGCCTTAATTCTCTTCTGTTTGCTAAACCCAACGTTTTCAGCACCTGATCCTCAGCAGCGAGCTGGGCTGACAGCTTTTGGCGTGCACTGGTTTTTTAATGACTACCATGCCCTGGCACACACTGGCTCCTTTAATAAGCACCAGCCACAGGCACACACACCAGAGATGTAAAACAGTTTTATTAAATTAAGCAGAGGCACAAACCATCACCATTATTTTCTTACTAATAAAGGTAAATGTTTGCATTTATTTACACTCTGCTGAGTTCAAACTGAATACACGATCGGCTGTTTTGCAACACCTCCCCCACCAGCTCTGATGGGTTTTTAGAATAGTGTTTTCTTACCAAACTTAGCATTTCCCAACATTTTGACTGTTCCTGCCCTGGGGTCAGTGTCACCTCCACTCCAGTCCCAAGCAAGGGCTGGCTTCCCCTCGGTACAAACCCAGCAGTGCTGTGTGCTCAAGCTGCTCCATCACCTGCACTATGCCCGATTCTTTCTCCAGATAATCCAATTTATCACCTCAATGACTGGAATTAAGTGTCAACAGAAGGGAGCCAGCACGAGCTGTGCCCTGCAGCCAATCCGAACCACTTGGCACTGCTGCTCTGACCCACCAACAAATACCCATTGCTGTTCCCCAAAGTTTCTGTGGAGTATCTTTTGTTTCTCTTCTGCAACCATCAGCCGAGAGGCCGGGAGCTGGGTTAAACTGCTTTTTAACTGGGTGAGGTTTACTGGAGTAGTTCAGTGTTCCAGTCAAACACAACCCCACTGATGGCTGCCTTAGGTGTGTGGGCTCTGTAAATCTGTAGAGGTGACCTGAAAGTGAATCTAAATGATGATGACAAATTCATCTAGGCCCTTGGCTTTTACGTTTTCTTCATGGCATCACAACTGCAGCAAGTAAAGCTTACCATCTTCAGGATGCATAATGGAACTTAATTTCTGCTTTTTGAAAGAAGTTTACAGGAGAAGAAAAACCAGATTTTTATTCACTATTCACTGCACACTGGAATAAAAACTCTATCTTGCTTTACATGGAAATTAGTATTATCAGCTACTGCATACTTTTCCAGCAGAACAATCTCTTTAAAGGAACTACTCAGGAAAGTTCTCTTTCTACCTAGATACTTATTATGTTATGCTAAACAACAATAGTACGCTATATGAAAAGCATAATGTAATATTTTAAAATTGCTACTGTTAAAAAAAGAGCATTGACAAAAAGTTTGATCTTCTGACTGGTGTATTTTAGTATTTAAGAGCAGGGGCTGGTAGAACTACGGTTACTTGAAACCTGCAAGTAGGGCACTTTTGAACAGTTTCTATCTGCAAATATGAGTATTTTAGAGTTATATCTGAGTTATATCCTACCAACAGCCATACCTAATTCCCCCCTTTTACCTCCTTTTTCTTTTGTAGGATTTCTGAACAACCAGGCACAAATGGGGTAAGCACACGAGCCAGCAGAACTCCCAGCACCACTGGCAAAACAATTTTCACGCTCCAATATCACCGTAGTAAGAATGTTATGAAATATATCCTGAGCTCTCACTGGCACATCCCCACACCTTCCTGCTGTGAGCAGCACTTGGCTCTGAACCTCTTGGTCTCCCTGTGGATGCTGCTGCTCTAGCGAATGTGGGATACAAAACGATGAAGCATTTTGCTACCTCCTGCTGCATTTTTTTTTTTTTTCTAAACTTCTGTGTGTTTCTTTCAGGTAACGTGATACCAGGTTTGCATCACTATCATGCTACATATCTCCAGCAAACTGCTCTTATTGAAGTCATAAAAACGTAAGATTTATCTGTAGGTACTCGTACAGTCACAGTGTTATATCAGCATTTTATAGGCTATATCTGGAATTCCTTCTCACTTCTCAGATGTCTTTAATTTTCTGCAGTAACGTAGGTAAGATTAAATCTTGGCAAACAAACCTCCGGCATTGCAACAACAGAGAGATATGGATTTTTTCCTTTATTATTCTGCTAGAAAAACTTGGAAAATGCAGCTTTATTTTCTCCCTAAACTCTTGCAGACCTACTCTTATATTTGGTGCAGGATTTTTATGTCGTAGCAATTACAGTTCTGTGGTGAGAGTGCCCTGGCTCTCTCAAAGGATGTGGCATTGCCATGACTGCACACACATGGCCCAGGCATGTACCACTATGTGCAGCATCTCCTGCAGCTGATTGTGCCACAGAGGGAATGGGAGAAGGAGAAGAAATGGGTTCCTGTGTTCACATGGCTGGTGTGAGCTCAGGGAGATGCTGGGGTGAATTCCCAGCTGGTGTCAGTCCCACAGCCCTTGATGTCAGCGGATCTGCGCTGCAGAATTGCAAACTTGAGCATATTTGGATGACACGCTGCTTCTTTATGGCTCTAGAGATGTGACAGATTTCCTGTTGCGTCCCAGCTGCTCTCACTTTCCTGTTTCATGGACCAGATCCCCAATGAAGGTAAAATCATGGAAGATGGGCCAAACCACGGCTCTGCCCCCCCGCACAGAGGAACAGCTGAACTCCCTGGAAGCAGCGTGAGCGTGAACGGCGCTGTGCAAAAACCACGCAGCAGAGTCAAAAACCACACAGCAAATATCCCAGCCTTGGAAATGTCTGGAATGAGCTGCAGTGAGGACATGGCCGGAGGAGGCTGTGCAGTCTGCAGAGTGCTGCTTGGGCTGACTTTGATTTATGTTTGCTTCCAGGTGCATGTACATTTTCCATCCCCCATATAGACTCCAGCTCTGTGCTACAGTCACAAGAGATTAAAATTCCTGCACATTTTCTGGAACTATCAGCCCTGCTGAGAAGGGAGCATGGGAAGCACCGTTTGTTTTGTGCTTACAGGAATCCTTCACAGATACATATATTTTCTTAGCGTTTCGTATTAGCATGAATTAAAATATTCCATTTGGGCGAGATGTTATTTCAGCTAATTTCCTGCAGACTCTTTTCAGCCCGTTCCTCTGTGAATGGTGAATAACTCTTCAGTGGAGCCCAGCACTCTCAGCCCCTGCTGCTTAGAATAGCTCCCTGCTTCTCAAGTATTAATTATATCTGGTTATGTTTAAATGTCATTAAAATATGCAGCAAGTGATCTACGGGGATTCATATTTCTACCAAAAATTGAGCCTGCACCTTAACTTCCTGCTGCAGGAATCTGGGATGGGTTTTTCCCACTGTGCCTGTTGCAAACATCTGCCACTTCTGAACACTGAATAGAGCCCTTGCAATCCAAGTTTTAACATTGTAACCCTATGCTTTTAAGAGAAAATATTGCGATTTTATTCATAAACCGTTTCAAGAAAGGAAAGGGGGAGCAGAGGCGAGGAAGGAAGCCAAGAGAGCTTTGAGTTGCTTTCTGTTTTCAAGTGTCTCGGGGAGCGCTGTGCCAAGAAAAACAGAGTCCAGAGCAGTGAGCAGCGGGGAGATCCTGTTACAGCAGCCCAGCATCTCGGGAGACGGGGCTGCCTCCGGCAAGGAGAAGGAGAGAAGGGGAGGAACAGGGACCTGGCTGCCCCTGCACCCCAACAGCTGCCTCTTGGAGGGGGTTAATGACAGGGACCCCATTCTTCACGTGATGGGAGCTCAGCAGGTCGCTCATGTGGGCAAGACAAGCAAAATCTGGAGCAGAGCTCTGAGAAATGCGTGAATGGGGAAAGGGAGAGGGCTCATTATTATCAGAATAATAAGCAAAAGTAGGAAAAGCGTAAGTGAACTTACACATGGGACGACTGCAGAGTGCTACGCAGCCAGTGTGGCCAGCTCTGGGGTTTAGAGCTTCAACACTGAGCTCACAATAAGAGAAGGAAAACAAAGACACCCTTTCCCCAGCACAGATGTGTATTTTCTCTGGGTATATTTGTTAGTCTTACATGAAAAAAATGAGTATTTTTGTCTAGTTAGGGTACGGATTGTGGAAAATTGCTTAGGACAAATCAGCAGCTTACTTGCCCTATTCACTTGTACAGGGAGTTGGGACAAGCCCACAAAGCTCCTATTTATCCCCCTCTAGGAAGAAAGCAGGGCTGGAAGTCCTTCCAGGCAGGCAGAGAGGGAATGGGAAAAATGCAGAGCACATACCAAACAGCCTAAACACGGAGTCTGGTCAATGCCAGACTGTCCCTCACCTTACACATGAAGCCTGTGTCTTTCAGAGGGATGATAAAACAGGAGTTGAATTAAAAAGTAAAACTTGTGAAGCTGGTATAAGCAGTGACACCAGCCTGGCTATTGCCTGTGCTGTCACCGAGAGGGGCAGAGCTGGTGAGCCCAAGGAGCCGGGCCAGACCCCGCGTGTTTTTGAAGGATCATTATTTTATGAGGGGTCAGGGCTGGAGCAGGTGGTGTGTGAACTTGCCCAGGGGGCAGTGACCTACAGCAACCCTGCTATTCCCAGCCCTCGTGTCTCCAAGGGGAACTGCCACTCTGCTGGTGACAAGGACTGCACAGCTTGGGAATGCCAGCGATTGGCACGGGACGCTTGTGGTGTGCAAAAAACAGGGAAAACAAGTAAAGCTGTGCTGTTTCTTGGCAGCGAAGATGTGCCACTTTAAGGGTCTTGCAACCACAGCAAACTCTCTCAAGATTTAGATTGGGATAATATGGCCCTGGGACCCTAAAACCACCCTGCCTAGGGCATCGAAAGAGGTCTTTGTGCTGCCCTGGCAGAAATCTGGGCTCTGTGCCCACCCCACCCACAGACCCACAATCCACTTCAGCTCAGCTGTGGGGCTTTGTTCCCTTCCTGAGCCATGTTGGGGGTGTCCTGCTGTTTGTCCCTCTTCCTGACGTGTTTGGGCTTCTTGGCTGGACCATGGTGCTCTCTCGCTGCCTTGGCTCTGCCTGGAGATCACCAGCTACGGGTAGGACATTTTGGTATCGCTGCCCTGCTTTATCAGCAGCGGTTTTGTTTTTCATGGGGTGTTTTACATTGCTATCAAAGTTGCATTTTAGTTGTATCAGGTCAAAATTTGCTGTCTGTTAGTTTGAATCTTGCTGGGGTTTTGGCAGTTTGCCTGTTACGTTGGTTGCACCCTAAATGAGCCTTCTTGCCAAGAAAGACAAGCAATGGGCACAAAAATGATCTGGGAAAGGTTGTGTTTCGTTGTGGATGTAAGTTCTCATTTCTGTGATGCAGTTCCAGGCCTACAGTTAAATCCTGATCCAAGTCTTTCTGGGAGCCATTGCACCTTAGCACAGCTAAGCTCAGGATGTCTCCTGGAAGGGGAGGCTACACCAGCCCCTTCGCATCCTTCGGCTGGGGGGACTCTTTGAGCTCTTGGCAAAACTTGCAGCAGTTCAGGTTTGCTCCAATTTGTGCCCACAGTCCCAACTTGCCGGAGATTAGTGTATGAGTGATAATTTGCTTTAGGCATTTCCATGAGGTTTCAGTCTATGACCTGCCCCTCTGAAACTGCTAAAATCACCCTCTTCCTCCCTTCCGCTTGAACAAGGGCAACCATTATGTGGCCCTTGCCACTGGTTTACAGATGAACCACTCTGTGGATGATAAAATTACTGAGACCATTGCCAAATACTCCCCAGAGCATTGAACCAGCACTGTCTGAACTCACAAGGATCTTTATTGTGGTTTCCCTGCCATGAAATTGTTGGATGTTGCTGCTTAGTTCTGAACACAGCAAAAACAGCCAGTGCAACTTGAATGCATTTTGTAGAACTGACTTAGCTTACAACTAATCCTCTAAATCAGTATGGAGACAGGAGAATCCAGTGGTTGGAGCACAGAAACGGGATCCAATAAACTGGTTTCTTGCATTGCCTTCTTCCCCTTGCATCACCCTCCTCACCAATAGATCTCCATCTGTAAAAACACTGCCAACATCACTCAGCCACCTTTATACACGGCTGGGATGTTCTGATGAAAAGGGATCTTAACATGTGAAAGACATTAATGAAACTGCAGAGAGAGTAAAAGGCATCAGCCAAATATCCAGCCAGAACACAGTAAACTAATTGCTCACAGAGTACTTCCAAGATAAGGTACTGCAAGCAAGCAGTCCAGAAACCTAAATCAGAACTGTGATTATCAAGGGAGAATCAATTATTTAGGATTACAGAAGTTAATGTACTTCAGGATTGATTAAGTGAAAGATTGTTCTGAAAAAAAGATCTGAAATTAAAAAGATATGTATTTTTAAGGAGCTTTTCTTGTTCTGAAAGCCTTGTATACAGTAGTGGGAGGAAAGCTTATGTTATGTGTGTGTGTGTGTGTGTGTGTGTACACACACTATCCAAATTCTGCTATCAATTACAGATACAAATCTGGAACAACTCCAGTGCTATTTGCATGGGCCTAAATTAGAACAGACCATGGTTTGTTAACGAGGTGTGTGCGTTCAGTGCTGTTTGCTGCTCTGTGAAGGCAGAGACTTGTGGAAATCAGCTTTTCATATTTCCTGGGGATACCAGTGCTTGAGGGATCTCCTCTGCTCTACAGCAATGAGCGCAGTTGTGGTAAAGCCACTTCCCAGTATTTAAAATTATCACCTATGAAAACTCTGTGGTTGCTTGAATATAATTCGATGACAAATATTTTGTGTGTACAAACATCACTTGGTGGTCAATCTCAATATTTTTATTAATTTTGTACTGACGTCCCCACGTGTCTTGGATTATTCATCCTGTTTCTTAGCCAACATTCAAGGTCTTGATTATTTTCCATAGTAAAACTTTGCCTTACACTGGGTTTGCCTCTAAATCGCTCTGTAGGTTTTGGCTTAAATATGGCTCAGTAATTTTGAAATTGGAATGATACACAATTGGAAACATGACCTATATATTCAGAATCTTTAATTAGTTATTAAACTAAGAAATAGTTATTTCTTAGTTTAATAGATAGATATTTGCACCAGAAGGCTTGATACACCTATGAAGTGCCTGAAAATTAATTTCTTTTAAAATAATAATACTAGTGCTGCTTCTACTTTAATTTCTTGCGTGCAGCCAGTGCCAGCTGTGCTTTACTACACTCAGATGGCACTTCACATACTACAAAAATACAGTTTGTGACCATGCACCAAATTACAGTGTAGTAACACGAAGATTATGCAGCCATTTAGGTCAGGAAACATAAAAGAATATCGTAGAAATAACTCATTACTCAACTCAGCTCCTAGAGTTGAGGAGAAAGGCGGTAATAAAGGGTTTAAGCATTACTCATTTTTTAATTTTATTGTTGGTATAAAAATCTATCAAATTTTCAACTATTCTCCTAAAAAGGTGGAAAGACAGGGTGGGTTAAGGTTTTCCACTGGTATGGATAAGGACCTGCATTTCAGTCGCCCAAGGATAAAACTTCTCCAGTTCTTAAAACTCCAGTTTTGAACATTGATCAGTACCAGAACTGAGAACAGGAAGTTGACAAAACATGTTCTGCCTAATAATCGCTGTTAAATTTTCTAACAGGCCAGCCTCGTGTGGTTTAGATAGCGCAAGAAAAATAACTGACATGGCAAGGAAGTGTTAGTGGGTTTGTCAGAACACACACGAGCTGAGGACAGCACGGTGTCACTCAGTGCAGCTTCTGAAGTGTCATTCCAGAACATTTTGATTCAAGCCTCAAGCTGCAATGATTTTTAAATAATGAGCTCCCTACAGATAAATGAGAGTTGATTCAAAACAACGCAAACTCATCCTTCAGCATGCTCAGCTTTTTGGCCCATTTCTGAAAGAAGACATTCCGCTGGTTTAAGGAAAGCAGCTGGTTTGCGTTTATAAAATTTGCATTATCTTTACTTGGAGCTGGATCATCAGCCTTGGGTTAGAAAATCTGGAAATATTTCACTGGCTCTTTCCGAGGTGATTTCCGTCAGCACGTTTCCTCACCCTGACAGCAGGACTAAGATGGACCATGTGGTCACAATTTATCCTTGATTTCCACCAGCAGAGGTGAATACTGAGAGCAGGACTTTTCCAAAGTTTCAGGGTGTAGTTCTCAAATACTAACTATGTAGAAGTGTTCAAATCATCCTAATTGCCATAGGATGAAAATATTAGCTTTATTTATGATTTTGCTGTAATTTTTCTTCCTTTTTAACTTTATAAACTTCTAATAGGGTTCCTTTCCCCTCTTTATTCCTATTACAAAGTAATGTATCAAGTCCTAATTGCCATTAAGTCAAAACCAAAACAAAGGCAACATAAAAACGCTTCATAAAACGAAATAACCAAGAATCAGGAAATTAGTAGTTAAAACCAACAAAGATACACTTGTAGATCACTTGTACCACTGTGAGTGGGGGCTGCTCTCTGGGGGCTTTTGTATAAACAGACAAAAGACATCAGAAACCCAAATCAGTGATCTTCGGATCAGTTCCGTGCAACAACAAACATGTTGTAGTCACCACCAACACCAAAATGCTAAACCATGTTTTATGGCAGTTGAAGGCTTTGCTGATGCAAATTGTGTTTACATGTCTCACAATTAGCAATGATAACAGCTATAGGGGAGTTTGTTTGGCCACCAGGAGGGTGGAAGGGGTTTTAGGGCCCAGGTTGAAAGCTCAGTACCTTGGGCAGTGAATGACAGGGAAGGCTGAAATATCATTTGTTGCTGTCCTTGGACACCTCCTGGCAGAGCAAAGCAACTTCCTAGGATATTGAGCTGTACACTTGGTGCAAATCGCTCTTACCACTGCTAACTCCTTTTGTTTAACACCACCACCAATTGCTCCGTGACCCATGCGGAGCCAGCCCAGGCCCAGATAAACAGATGACAGCCTGGCCATTTACTTTCACGGGAGTTGGACAAAAGCCGTGACTTTTATTTCTGAAAACATTCTGGCTGCGCGTCTTGGTTGAGTCAAATGGAATGTTCTTACAGCAACAAATGCCCTTAAATATTTCAGCACAATTGGATTACAATTATTTCGGTGGGCTCAGCCCTGGAGACACTCTTGTATCCATAACAAAGTTGAGTGCAGTAAGATCCCACAGTAGGAAGGAGTTTTTCTCCAAAATGTGGCATGATTATATGCATTTTTTAAAGCTCCTAAGGGTGAGATGTTTCAAGTCTGCAGATGTATGCATCTATTTTGGGAAAGCACTAAATCATAACAACATTGCCCTGAAAGTTATGTTCAAGATGTGTGTACACGTGTATCCTTTTGGGTGTGTAATTTAACCATTAATGTGACACATCTGGTTTATCTGGGGACAATCGCTCAGGTATTTGAGGGACTCTGGGGCTTGATGGTAACCAGATTAATATTTGATAATGCAGACTAAAACTTGCCTCGTGTTGCTTCCATGAGAGACAGGGAAGTGTGAACATGAGAAAGGTTTTTGCTGTGCAGGCCACACTTCACGGAGCACTTTGGATGCACAGTGTTTTTGTCTTGGGGATATTCCTCCAACTGGCCACTTCAAAAGAGTCAATTGCTTTGCTTAAAGGGAATGTAAATTATCTCCATTTGACATTTGTTAGCAAAGGTTTGAGTCACTTTGCCATACACCTGTCTGGATTAAATTTGTTTTCTGACATAGTTTCTATACTGGCTTAATCATTCAGTATTTTCAGTGTCTGATACTTATTAATATTATGAAAACTTGCCAATGCTCATTAATAATCATTACCATAATTTGCAGCATGTAACAATAGGAGGGAACAGGGAGGTTTTTGTTGTGTTAAATTCCTCCTGCTCCAAAGTACTTGTTATGTCTCTCTATCAGAGATGCAGCAATATAAAAGTATGGACTTTTTGGTCCGTACAGTTCTAAAATCCTCTGTACCTGAGGATCAACAAAGCCCACACTGGACTGTGTCATTTCAAACAGCCCTGTCCTGAAATGCTCTGAAATCCTTCTGTGTGTGAAGCCTGACAAGTTGGTACCACCTGCCTGGGGCCTCAGCCAACACAGATTTCAGATGCAAGTGTGATTTCCATGAATCACTGAACTGTTGGCAACCAAATGTTTTTTGGATCGTGCTGCTGAGAGCACAGAGCTGTTTTCATGCCTAAACTTTGCTCCTAACACTTTTTGGTAACTTCTGCTTATTTTAATAACTGAGATGTAGAAGGGAGATGAAATAATTAAGACAGACTGTGAATGTTCTAGATCATTAATGAAAGTATTCATGGCATTAGTCTAAGATATCTCCAAGAAAATACGGTGTTATTCATTCACTATAATGCACTGCAGTCAGCAAATGGGTGAAGAGAGTGACTGCAGGTCACTGTGAATATCAGATTGGCTTGGCACACGAAGTCTCACTGACTTCAGCTGGGAATTATTTCAGTCCCTGCTTGTTGGGGGTCTGCATTTTCCATTTCAGTGCACTTTCTGTAAGTAAGAAATATTACTGTTCACACAGGACTCAAAAGAACTCCCTATATTTGAAGGCAGCACTTCCTACATGGACTTGCTCATGGATCCTCCCATTTTTTCCTTTGACCCTGTTACCACTGTATATATATTTGTCTAAGGCTCTGTGAATATGAAATTGTGCAGATATTTGACTCAAATCTAAATGTCTCAGGGGAAGATTCACAGCATCAGTTCTGGCACTGATACCTTATTTTTGGTGCCTGTATGAAAATCTTGAGTTTTACTGCAGCCTGCATCCCTTGGTGGCTGGCAGCCAAAGATGAGTGTGACAGCCTGCTGTCCCCTGTGACAGTGACAGCTTTTCCTGGGAAGTTATTGCATCAGTGTTAGATGTATTCCTGTGTTTGATAAGAATCTTCATATATCTGCTGGGCAATCAGGTCTTTTCAAAGGCCAGGCTTTTGCCTGGGAACCTTAACAAATGATCACTGACTACAGCAATTGATCTGTTTTCTGTATTAATTAAGAATACTTTTATTTCATTCTATAAGGGCACACTGTTTGCACACATCTCCCTGCTGGTGCTTCCAACCCGCCCTGCTCTGTGATTCTGTGATTTAAGCACAGACATGGATCTTTTGTGCTGGGATCATTTCTGTTCTCCTGCAGGATTCTCTAAGACACTTCTTTGCATAAAGCCCAAGTAGAATAATCACAGAGACCCCAACAAGACATATGTGAATAACAAACAAAACATAATTCTTCTCCTCTTGCAGTATGCTGTCATAGATTTCCTGAAGCTTGGAGCTGTACTAGCGAAAACTTTTGCAATTAATAGAAAATCATCACCAAATACTCACAATTAAATAATATCTAGTGTTGGGAACTATTGCACCAATCAAAGTCGTATTCTGGAAGCTTTCATGCAGTGACTTACACTAACTCTGCCTGGAAAGAGCTGTGGATGCCTCAGTGCCTTTTGAGGAGAGCAAAGAACAATAAATCAGGCTACTTTGGATTCGATTTTACAACTGGAAAAGATTACACTGATCCTGACAAAGCAGAGAGGCCAGTGCTCTGATGCACAGAATTTGATGGTTACCACTCATTTTTGTCATGGAGAAGAAAGGAGCAAATTGTCCATGTGCTTTTAAATAGTACTGTCAACATACTGTACTTCTAAATCAGCCTAATCCCCTTTGCTATAAATGGAAACCATGCTTTCAGTATTTCTGGTGGGAATTAGTTAACTAAGTGCTAAAACTTGCCAAACTGCATTTTATATAAAAAAGGAGCTTCATGAATCAAAAGCAGTGTTCAGCTGCACATAAATAGGCTCCCAGACAAACGTATGCCTTGTAATCACATCTTGATCGTCTAATACCTTGTATAAAATCCAGAAACTATTTTTTGCATCTGACAGTGTTTACAGCACGGAGCCTGAAGTCTGCCCTCCTATAGTTACTGCTGCATACAACTTTATTTATGAAGAAAAGACTGAACAGGCTTCCTGTTTACAGCTTGGAGGATATTTATCTGTCAGGTGAGCACCAAGTATCCAATTCCAGTCCCCCTTTCTGTGGGAAATAGGATGGGAACAGATATAATTCAAAGGAGAATGTAAATTGTCAAATAACTGAATTAGCATCGGGCTTGGCATCCAGTGAGGATAATCCCTCAGAGTTTAGATCTTCCATGCAAGGACAAAACTTTGTTTATTCCATTGTTGCCTTGTTTTATGTGAAAGCAGAGGATGCCTGAAACCAGAGCGAAATCTCAGCTGCACACAGAGCAGGTGCTGGATCAGTATTTTACTGCATCACCTGAAGCAAGGAGGCAAAAGAAATGTCTAGGGGAGGTTGTGTGGAAAGAAGTTTTAAGAGTCTGGACAAACTGTTCCCATTTGAGGCAAACAAGGAGGGATGGTCCCGTGAACTGGACTCTGTTGGAATGGGCACCCTGGTGCTCAGCCTTTAGATCCCCTCTGGTGATTCTGACCTGATCCACTGCAGGTATATTTATATCCTGCAGGGTTTCCTGTGGATTATCAGGTGCTTGTTGTGCTTTCAGCTGGAGAGGCCCTTTAGGGGGGAGGTACCTTTTATTATCCACTTGACAGCAGTAGCTTTGAGGGATGTGATTTACAAAGAGGAGGGGGGAAATGGAGTAAGTGCTTGGAGCTGATTGACAGCTGCAGTAAATCTAACCCAGTCTTTGAAGAGAAATAACGAGCGGTGGGGCAGATGCGGGCCCATCCTTTCCCTCTCTGTGGAGGCATTTCAGCTTGTGAACAGTGCCCTGACTTTTTCATGTGCTGCTGAAAACCAAACATACGGTTCTGCGCAATGAAAACAAGTCAGAATCACTGTCAGATGAACCCAGATTAAAACCAGAGGAGAAACGTGACCCACTCGGGTGCTGTGGCACTGCTGCCCTCCCACCCAGCTCAGAGCACCAGCACTAAATGCCTCCTTCCCTTCTCCCAGGCTTTGCTGGGAGCACCCTGGCAGCAGCATAGCAGGAAATGTTCCTGTTAACGATGATGTATCAACTCCAAACACTTTGCACGAGGAAGAAGTTGGTATTGATGTGATTATTTGCCGTGAAGAACAAGCTATCACTGCGTGGCCACATGCCCAGCCTTTGTAAGGGAGACACGGTCCTGGCACGGCCTCTGTTCTCCTCCTCAGAAATCAGGAGTTGGAGTTGTGCAGCTCTTCTGATAAACAAGTGACCCTGATGTAATGCAGTTTGTCTCCTCTTCCACTGCTTGTTTTCCTAGGACTGTTATCCCTCCTCCTCCAGGGGTTCAGCCTGCCTTCCCTGCAGTTCAGAGCTCCTCCTGCCAAATACATTAGGTGGGAAAGCTGACTCTTCTGCAGGATTCATATTCCAGTGCCTCTGCCAATTCCTCTGTTTTACAGGACAAAGTAAAGACTGCCAGCAGAGCGCGAGCCCCTGGAAACCTACGAAATTCCCCCTCAGCGTGGATTATTTTAAGCAGCAGAGTACAGGGATCCAATGTATAACATCAGGTGTTGTCCAGCCCAAAGGCTGCAGCTTTTACTGAGGTGCAAAGCTTTGTGAGACACATCTTGAATTCACTGAACAGCTGCAGCTCTTAAATCCCACAGGAAGCTGCTTTGGGTTTCAGGATGGGGTGAGACCAGCCTCTGACAGGCTGCTGACTCTGCTCTCCTGTGAGAACAGCCCCTCACAAAACTAAACTTTTTCTAATAAAACCACATTAGGAGATGACTGCATTACAATCCTAAAGGGTGCAGTGCTTGAATTACTGCTTTAAACGATTTAGAAATAGATTGCTTTGTACATGGGCAGTACATATGGATCCTAAACGAATTTCTAATCCTGCATTTAGGTAGTGACCAAGGTGACTGGTGTCCAGTGCCAGCCCAGTGCCAGTCTGGGGGCTGATGTCACATCTGCTATGTTTCCTATCCGATTTCCATGAGTCTGTGATATGTAATATGCATCATATTAGATCACATCTTAAAGACGTGGTGCAACATTTGTCAGCTTCTTTACAGAGCAAAAAGAAACCCAAGGAAACGTCCTGCTGCACTCCTGATGTTTAGCCAAACATGCAGAGCTGATAATATTTAGCAAACACTGCTCCAAAGCCCAATGGAGTTGGTAGCAAATCTGATCTGAGAACTTGCTCTTCCAGAGAAACTGCAATTCCCATTTCCAAAACCCAAATCTTAGCCTTCATCCATTTAGAACTTGTTTTTTGGAAGAGTAATGATATCCTTTAATAAAAGAAAACCAAACAAATTAACACAGTTTAACAGCCAAAGGAAGGAGCATCACCGTGTTAAGGGAAGAGTTGCACAGTTCTTTCTGCACGACTTTGTTCAGAAGGAGCTGAAATGCTGTGAGTACAAGCCTGTGGTGCTGTTCCGTGCAATACTCCTCGGGGTAAGCTGCTGGCTGTCAGAGTTCAGTTATCCATCACATTTCTGCTGGGGGAAGGGAGCACCAACTGCTCTTTTTCCAGCTCTGCAGCCAGACTCTAAACAATTTCCTGTGCCGGGCTCACGTAAGAGACTAAATTGTTTCTAATACAAGGAATGCAGTTAAGCACAACTGATAGACAAATACCTTTTCTTATCACTAATGGATTACAACACTTGACTGCAAAAGCAATTTAAACCTTACAAATGGCATATTCAAACCCCCAGCAGCAGTTACGCAGGCAGAATTGTTGTTACAGCAGCTTTTCATTACATCTTTGAATGTTTGCACTGAAAGTTGATTGTATTTTTGTTGAAAAAAATCAACAATACACCTTTTTATCCCCTGTATCTCTGAAAATGATAGCTTCATGAGAATATTCGGTAACTGTGGACAATATTTCATATTTAGCAGTTCATACTGACTCTCAGGAGCAAAGCAGTGATGGCTCAGGAACAGTTTAGATGAAAAAAATCACAGTATTTAAGCATCTGAGCTTAATCACCCAACATCATAAATGTTGTGGGTGAAAGCTGCACATGTGGATGTACATAACTAATCCCCAGCCACACGGAAGTATCACGGGTAAAATGTGATTTGCCTGACATGGCTTAGCTCAGGGAACTGGGGAATAGAAACAGGAGGGAAAAGTCTCCTCTTCCATGGACTACACACCTCACAGTCAGGCAGCAGAACTGCTCCTTCCTCCTCTTCCTTTGGAATTGTCGTTTGTATTCCTGTGAATACTCAGTGTGTGTGAAAGGAACAATGCCGTGATGAGCACCCAGGAGGGTTTGTGTGCATCCCTTGCAGTGGCAGCACCTCCAGGCACTGAGGATTCCAGGGTGGATCACTGGATATACGGACCTGTGGTGTGCTCTGGGAATTTTCTGCTATTAATGAAGTCCTGGTTTTGTGTTCTTCTCTACTTACTCTACTCCAAATTTCTTTTCCATGTATCTTACCTGAATATTAGCTTATAATTATTAACCTACAAAGTTAATAATATCTGGCATAAATCATGTCTTGAAGTTGAAATGTGTTATTTCAATATATTGTGCCCAAATCATCCTGGAAGGCATGGATTTCAGCACTCTGGGGAAGTGAGAAACAAAGCCTTAATCTGAATTTGGTACCTCAGCTGCCTGTTTCATGACTACCTAATAGTTTTGGGTGAAATGAATTGGAAAGGTGCATCCTTTTCTAGCTCGTGACACAAGTCAAAACTCTGTTAATCAACTTTTCCTAGGATGGAAAACATCATGGATGAGAATCCTGGGGGTTTGGTGGGGAGGCAAGAACATGGAACGAGCAGAGCACCCAGGGACAGAAAGCAAAATATCAGTGGGCAGCTTTTTCTGCACAGAATTCTACCTACACTGGGTCTGCTTCCCTTCTACTCTGCTCCCTTTTAAATTACAGCGAGTGTTAAACACCGTCAGTGAGAATAACAGTGGTTTACACCTTTTTCACATTAAATAAAACAACCAAGTGACAAGAAAATGGAAGATATGGCCCATGGGAAAATTTATTTGAAATAATGCTTTCTTCTGAATGTGAAAATCCTGCTGAGATTGTCTGAGAGTCACACTTCGATTTAGTGACTCCTGGGCTTGTGGGGAGTGTCTGGTCTGGATCTTAATTTTTCTGCTCCCCAGAATGAATGTCCCAGAATGCGGGGAGTGGTTATGAGCTGCAGGTCTCAGCCTCCTCTGCATTTCAGCCAGCATTCCCTCACTCCTCTGCAAGCCATCTTCTCCACCAGAAATACCAGCAGCTCTGGGACTGAATGATCTTTGGTTAAAACAGCAGTGATGAGTAGATTATGGACATCAACAGGCCCTTACTGGGTAATGATTTAGGTTCAGTACAGAACCCCAAACGTATTCCCTAAAAACACCTCCATGTTATTTCATTTCCCACTGGAAAAACTACGGTTTCAGCACAAATGTCAGGCACAACACTGAACTCCTCACCCAAAGAGCCATTTTGGGGGCAGGTCTGTTAGGAGCCCAATTTTTGGGAGTGGGTGCCATTTGCTGGAGCTTGCCGTGAGCTGTCACATGCCTTCCCCATCACAGAACAGCTGCCAGACTGATATAGTCCTGCCCCAGAGCCCGGCAGAGCTCACGTGCCCCCCTCTTATCTCCCCAGGGGCTGGAGCTGCTGATACCAAATCACTAAAAATGGTAGCAGGAACAGCAATTCAGGGCTAATCTGACAGCCAGGGCTGAAGGGAAGCCACAGTCCACCCCACCCTGCATTCCTTGGACACCCAGATCTCCCTCTGGGACTCTTAGGTAGACACAGAATAAATGCCTTCTCTATCTGTAACTGATGCGCATCTTGCTTTTTATTTAAATGAGTATTATTAATTGTTGTTGTTAGAAACAATCAAATATAGCGAAGTGTAGTTGACCACATAAGTCATGGATAAACCAATTTTTACTACAATAGGAATTTTAAGGAGCTGTTATCCATATTCTGGATGCTTCCTGTTCATCATGGAAATGCAGGTATAGCTTGTTTATAGGGCATAGAACTGCAAGTGCTCTAGCTAGGGCTGAAGAAGTAGCTAAGTATTTGTTTTCGAGACTTTTCAGAAAAGATTCCTATTTTGTCTCAGACTTCTTACTGTTTTCTTAATCTCAAGATAACTGATTTACATGTTAAGGACGAGTAAAATTCTAAAAAGTACTCTGCCATTAATGAAGGGATATTTTCCCTAATTTTCTCTCTGTTCCTTATTCTGTCACTTTATGCTGTGCCCTAACTCCACTGATCCCAATTCCATCAGAACTGGTTAGCTAGGCTGGTCTAGCGTAACCAAAACTAAAACCAGTGTAGGTGTGATCTGTACTTTAATATGAGCTCAGCTGGGCACACTGAAAGTGAAGCCTCCCCAGTCTTTCCCCTGACAAGCTCAGCATGCAGTAATTTATGTTACATGTGTCATATATTGAATTTTTAGAATTATCCATCTAAACCTTAGTCTAGACAAAGGCACTGTGGAACTACCACAAGCTTCCATCTGTAGCCAGATTCAGCAGCAGCACCAAAACAATCTGGGGAGGATTACAATTGTCTGGATTTATGTCCCCACCAGGGAAGCTGCTGCCTTTGTGGTTAAGTCACTCCATGGACTAAAAGCTCAGGGTCCCAGCCCCGCCTTAGCCATGAAGGTGGGTAAATCGAGTTTCTGTGCATCAGTTCTGACACCAGGTACGACACAGCCTCTCTTGGCTTTGTCCTTCTGTACATTTTTGAATATTTATACTTCACTTTATTTGAGATAAGCTCTAGTGTCAATGGGGATTTGATTTCTGTGAAGGTCCCCAGGCACTACTGGAGTAACAACAATAGAAGATGAGCCGCAGCCTTGGCTCTTGTGCGAATTTTCTGTGGTGGGTTAGAGATTAAGTGGGACAGAAGGTGCCCACCCTCTCTAGTGCAAGCACCGAGCTCCCAGTGCAGTCTCTTCATGACACGTGAAACAAACCTTGATGGGCAGCCTCGTTCTGTATCTGGTGAGCTGCTCCAATAAACACGAGGGCTCTACTGTGAGCGCTGAGTACGTCAATAACCCTTCAGACGCCCCGTGGCACTGACACAGAGCTGCTTCTCAGCACCTCCTCCAGGCATGAGCTGCTCTGAGGATGTGAGGAAGCATTTGCTCTTTCCATTTCTGCCACTTCATCCCAGCCCAACAGTTGTCAGGAATAACAAGCCTGTTGTAAAACTGTCAAATATTTGATGCCTATGTAAAAGACGGTGTTATTTACCTTCTGCTGCTCAAGTCTGTTCTGCTCCATTCACCCCACTCAGTTCGTTTCTCCATTTAGCACTGGCAGGAGTAACACAATTAATTTTAGCAGGTTCTTGTTATTACCAGCATTTGATCATTTTCCTACCTCCTCCCACTGGAAAAGGCAGTGTCAGTGTGACTGCGCTGACTGCAACAGGGAAGATTTGTAAGAGCTGATGATATTCCTGCTGTGTGAACTATGACATAAACAAGCACAACTCTTTTTTGATAAGGATTTCAGACTTGGACTGCGTGGGTTTCAGAACTGGCAGTGGGCACTGCAAGAGAGAGGCATGAAACCTTCACGTGGGACAATTTCGGAAGCGTATTTGTTAAAGTATATTCTTATGTTCCTGTAAATAGGAATGGAGGTGCTTCAGACCACTCTGACACTGCAGAGCTGAGGGGAGCCTTAATTCAGTTTTCAGGCAGTAGCTCTGCTCTTGCTGGGTCTTGGGGCCCAAATCTGGTCCTATCCAGAGGAACAATAAAGATAACAGAGCAAACCTTAGAAAATTATGCAGAGTCACCTCAGGCCACGACAGGAATTTCTATTAATTCAGTGCAAGTATAAAAGTTCATGTAAGAAAGACCTCGAGAAGAGTGTGAGCCTTGCTGGCTCACCCAGCTCTGTCATCAGGAATCCTTTAACTGCCTGAGCTCAAGCTGAACATTTTTAAAGTGGAAAGAATTTCATCTATGGACTGGAACAAAAATATTTTAAAGCATAAACAAGACATCTGGTCATTGTGCTGCTGTTGCAGCTGAGATGTTTGTTTGGTCACACACATTTTGAGGCAGAAATCACCCTGGCCCTGACTGCTTTTTATAAAAAGCATATAGAAATTATGTGCACAACTTGCTGAAACTCCTGTCTCAGTAAATGAGAAATAATTAATGTGGCTAAAATGAAAACCTTGGAAGGACTACAACTTCTATGTGCTGCAGTTTGACTCTAACCACCTGTTGCAAGGATTGGAAATAGCTTCCAGTGTCTCTCCGCATCGCAGGGCTCAGTGAAAGGGCTCTCTTAAAAGGGAGAGGGAAACAATCCCAGTCCCCACCTGGAAAGGAAAGTGAGTGCGAGCCTTCCCAGCGGCCTGGCAGCTGCTCCTGTGGAATTCCTCCTGTACTGGCAGGGGAGAAATGGCCATTTTGGTTTATAACTGAAATCTTACCTTGGTTCAAGTGTGTGAAGTGAGAAATTTGCCCTGGTGCCTCTTAAAATGGATGGGGCATCACTTTGCTTCATCGAACCTATCGGTTTTTACAGGCTGATAACTGATTCTGTCAGTACAAAACAGCCACTGCAGGAACATCTGTTTACCCAGAAAACCCTCAGTTCCATCTTGAAGAAAAATCCGCTTTTCCTTCCTCCCGCACGCTTCCCTGGTGTCCCCCGCAGCTGTTCTCCCACGGAACAATACATTGATACACACTCACCCCAAAAGAAGAGATCCCAGCCCAAATTACATCCCCCTCAGGGTTCCCAAGGCAAGAACACTCTCCCTGGTTGCTGCCTTGGGGAGCTGCCTGTTCCACCAGCCAGGATGTGGCCACTTGGCCTCTGCACTTGTGCTCTTGGATTCCCGAGTGACTGAGATGGAGATAAATGTGTTTGGGAATAAAAGGCTTCAGCCCCCTCTAAATTCCTCCACAATGTTATCATGGAAGCTGAGCAGCCACACAAACAGCAGTGAGGTGTAGCTGTTGTCTCTGGAAAATATTCTGAGAGAACTTAAAACTTCAGTGGACAACTTTTTTTATTTCTTTATAGTTTAGTTTTATCGTTAAGTTTTTCACTTACACTAAACTGAACGCCCTAAACTGACTGTGGTAGTGCTCTGCCTTGAGGTCAGTGGTCCACGACAATCTGTGGTTTTGCAATCAGATTGTCCAATTTTGGGAAAATCTATGATCTGCAGGTGAGCAGGAATCCTTAGCGATAGAGCTGCCCCTTAATGAGATGTATATAGAATTTACTGTACACAATGCCCCCAAGTAAACCAGTTTATTCAAGGGTGATTGTGAATAAAGTTAGGTAAGTATTTCATCCAGAAGTGAATTTTAAGTAAAGATACGTCTATTCTTTGTCTCTGAGGATTTATAAAATTAGTTTATAAATAGTTTCTAGATAAATTGCTTGTTGAGGTCCCAAAAGAATTTAAAACATCTTGCCCTGTGCCTTCTTTCCTAAAAAAGCCTCTTCCAGAGACATGCATGCTTTATCTTCTTTCCCTTCCTTATATATTTATTTCTTTTCCCCTCTTTTCACTGTAAAGTCAAGGAATTATGTAAAACAGCATCCGAAAATATACAGATTTTATAACAAGTTAAGTGTATAAAATTGTATTATGTCTGTCTGGGAAGTCTTTAAATATCTGTCTGATGGTTTTCCCCTAAGTGCCGCCTTTTGCTTTGTATTTTCTCCCATGTAAAGCCATCCCAAGTACCAAAGTGCTAACAAAACGCAATCATATTTCATTGTTCCACTAATTTTCCACTAAGCTTTCCCTATTTGTTTGTTGCTGGGCTATGGCTTTTTTCTCCTTTCGAATTTCAATTAGGCTCCCCCCTCAGCCCTCTCAGGGTAGGTGGTCTGTAACACTAAACCATCAGGCAATCAGTTTTATGCTTTCCTTTCCAACTCCAGCTTTCTTTTCCCAAACAACGGTAGGAAATCCTCTGTCTGACACAGCACAGGATAAAGAAAAACAAAAATCAGGCCCGTTTGTGATTCAGAGATATGCTCAGTGCTCTTAATGCCTCAAATGCCCCGTGTTTTGATATAAGAAAATACTTTAATCCAAAGGCAATTTAAATGATGGACAAAGTAATGGCTGGGAGAGAACAACAACAATAAACTGGAGCTTTGGAATTGACCTTGATCTAGAATTTGTTGAATTTGCACATCCAAGCAAAAGAAAGCTTTTAACTGTGGAGCTGAACTATAAACTTGAATAGATAAATCCAGTTCGATCGTGACACACACACAAAATTACATTCAGATTCAATTTTAAATAACTTGGATGCCTGACAATAACACGAGTCTGATGTCTCTCTAAATCACACTGAGAGGTAGAAGTCCGTTTGTTTCAGTTGTAAAGTCATTACTCCAGGTTCCAAGCCTGCAGTTAATGGTAGAAACTGGGATTTAAAATCAGGAAGAGAAAATGACTGCACTGTAACAAAATAACAAGAATATTCTGAAAAGGAAAAAAAAAAACCCAATGTTTTCCCATTTTTAAACATTAAGATAATGTTGCATTTCATTTGCTTAAAAAGGAAAAATGTAATATTTAGGCAGCAACATAATCCACTGTGGTTCACTTTCTCCTGTCAAGAATTTGGTTTGTTGGGAGAGTAAAAGCAGTTGGCAATGTGGATGTTAGGAACTGAAGGAAGCAGAAGTTGAGCTGTTTACAACAACTGTGTTGTTACGAAGTCAGAGACTGAGCTGTCATTGTTTTCCATAAGATTCTTCTCAAGCGTCAAATACCACAATTTGGATTCTCCAGTGACGAGTAAAGGTTTTAAGTATTCAAAGGAGATGGAAAATACATTTGTGCCTGTCACTGCTCAGTGAATTTGCCATTTGTAGATTATTTTCCCATGTGTACGGACACTGAGCCGTACCAGAGACCCCAGTTGTTGTTCATCTGATGCATATACTTCAGGCAAATAAGTAGCAGCTTTGGCTGTAGCAAAACAAATTCCACACTTAGCCTGGACACGTAAACCATGCTTCAGTTTCCCCACTGGGACAGACACCTCATGGGGCAGCTTCATCCCAGGGATTCCTGCTCACTGCAGATCCTACCATAGCTCCCGTATGGAACTCCCAATAAACAGTTGTAAGTTTATTTTCTACCCTGAGGTTAGAACAGACCTTATGAACGTGGCCATCACTTCCCATAAACTCCCACAGGGAAATCGTCACTGCTGACTTCAGCTAGACAGCTATCAAATTAATTATGTTCATTACTTCAGGTCAGGGTTTGTCTTTCAATCTTTGGCAACTTTTAAAATGCCATCCTACCACCCCTGGCCGCTCAGTTCCATTTCCTTGGAGAAAGGGATTGCATGGCTTGAAATGTTGTGGTTTGCAGTTAACAACTGATTAACACATGAAGGATAGATACAAACAAAGGCATTTATTCTTTCAGCGTGTTTTAATTTCCCAGCCCTTCTTCCCTCTGCAGAAGATGATGTACATCACCTGATTGCCTGGGAATATGAATGACTGGGGCTGATTTTGAGTCTGGTGGCAAAAAGCGGTCAGGACCTTTCCCAAGACCTCCATTTATAGCCTTAATTTGCATTTTCCTACCAGGACGAGTAAATTCTACCGTGGTTTATCGCTTCAGTGACAACTCCCTTGAAGCAGCCGTGATAATTGCATTTCTTCCTGAAACTGCAGGAAAACACTACCTAAGCAGTTAAAAGCTTTTGGGTTTAGTTCTTCTCCAAAGGTTTTCTAAAGGAGGGGAATTAAGTCCTTGCAATCAGACACAAACAAGAGCTAAGCACCAGTCTCTGCATCTTGTTCCCACTGAACAGCACCCCAGGAAATGGGATAAACAAATGGAAAGCAAATTATTTTTAGTTATTTGGGATAAAAGGGACAGAGTTAGTGACAAGTGTATCAACTTAATTCTGGCTGTGGGGTTCTGGTTCCTTTGTGCTATAAATCTATTTAAATTGTAACACAGCTTTCAAACCAAGCAGAAAGTCTAAATGAGGACATCACTCCAATCTGGAGGGCTTTTCTCTTAGATTATGCATGAAATTCATTTCATCCCAAAAGAAGCTTCTCAGTATCTTCTCAGCCTCCAAACTGCTCCCTATTCCCGCCTGAGACACATCACTAAAATGTTTCTCATTAATCTAATGAATTTGGGTGTCTAACAAAGGCCCACAGCAGAGTCTGGGGAAGGCAGGCTGGGAGAAGGAACTGAACTGCAGTGTCAGACCCAGGAAAGTGGCCCTCAGCCGTCTGCAAAGCCTGGAGATGGCCTAGAGGCTGAAATATCATCCACTGCTCTCTCTGCCACCCTTGGCTCCTTCCTGGGTTTGTCACTCACTTTAACATCAGCTGCTCAGCAAGTCTGCAAATGCCTCCTGCAATGAGACAGCCAAAAGCTGGGCAAAAAACTTGCTTTGGGGTCAACTTAGAAGCAGAGGAGGAGAACATTTTAATTAGCAGCAGGAGGTAAAACTGGCTAAAACTGAAGGAGAAGGTTCTCATTGCTAGAGAAAGGTTTGTAACAGCAACAGTGACGAGGCAGAGGCAGTTTCCCCTGCTGCAGAGGAAACTTTGCCTACGGAGGTTTTAAGAGGAAAGAGGGAGGCCAAAATGAAGAGAAAACAATGAAAGGTTGTATTTTAAAAAGTGGCTCAGTATGTCCTGGCTCCTTCCAAGGCAGGAAGGAATCACAGGGCTGGCTGTGTGAACGCTGAAATTAAAACAAGAGCTGCTAGCAGGACACCTCTGAGATGTGAGTGCAGCTGAAGACAGCTCGGTGCCTCTCTTCTGTCCCCAGCAGCCGAGGGGCCGGACTTTGACTCCAAAATGAGAGTTAGGGATTCTTGACGAAGTAGCAGGAGATGGGAAATAGCACTAGCAGGGAAAGTACAGAAGTGGGAATTACATAAATTCCTATTTTATTTCAGTGTAATTGTGGTTAAGGGAACTGGCTCAACTCAAGCACGGGAATAGAACTGAGTGGGAGGCAGGAACGGTGGCTCCAAGAGGTGCAGCTTCCAGAGCTTCCCTGGGTGCCAACGGGCTTGGTTTCTTCAGCAATATTTCATGTTCCATGATATTATCATTACCTGGATTTTGGTTGGATTTAGGATGAACTAAATTTTAAAGTGTCTGACAGGCATTTTTTCGTTTTTTTTTCAAAAACACTCAATGATTTAAACTTCTTTGTAACTATAGACAAGAGCTTTCTTTAAGACTTACAAAATAGGAATGAATTCTGAATGAACTACAAGGGAGACATAAATAAATATGCAGTCAGTGGAGTATCCTGACAAAACAAATGGGTTTTTTCTTTGCAAGAAATTTGCTTGGAAACAAAGTGCTGTACAGAAAAGGGGTTAGGTTGTGATGAAGAGGATAAACTTTTCTTTTCTTTTTTTTTTTTTTTTTAAGTAGAGGCAAACACAATTAGGCAGAAAGCAATGGTTCCTCTCCACACGTCACACTGCTAGAAGAGTCTGGTATTTTTTAATTTCCATCCACTCTGCAAATCAGGTTGGGTATTTGGGGATTTCCAATCAGGACCTGGTCTGAGCCAACAGTCTGTGTCCAGTTTACATCGGGAATGGCCATGGAAGCCTTGTGCTTCCCACCATGACCTCCTCCTTGGCAAACCACAATGTACCTCCATCCAAAACCACGCTCCCAGAAATACAGGCCCTAAAATCCCCACAGTTTCAGCCACAAAATATTATTTTTTTTGTCCATGACATGGTTTCGTATTTATAAAAAGTAATAGAGCTTGAAGTAGCAAAAATACAAATAATCACCCACTTAACTCATGAAAGCTCTGCCCAGAGCCCCTTACCATTTGCTGTCAGATTTTGGGCTTAAGAAGGGAAGTTTGTCAAACGAAATGAGAAAAAGATTTCTCTTTAGAAATCAAGTTTGAGAAAAACCCTTTGGAGGAGGCTGCAGGGGTGGAGATCAGATGATCTTTGTGTGTTTCTTTAGGAGGAAAAAGAAGTTATGCAATTCCAAGCAGTCATGTGGTATGGCAGCTGCTAAAGTTACTGCTAATTTTTATTAGAGCTGGCCAGAGCCAGAAAAAGGTCTGCTTTATAAGCAAGACCTTTTAAGAAGTAAACTAAATCTTCCTGAGCTGGGAGGCCTGCAGAACTGAGAGAAGAAAAAAACAGCACTAAAAAGTTCTTTTTTTTTCTTCCCCCACCTTCAAATGATTCAGGAAATATTTTCACTCTCCCTTCCTGTTGCTGGTTTCTTTCTCACATTCATCCAATCAATCAAACGTGTATAATATTTACCAGTTTTCAGCTCCAATTCCCGCTCAGCCCAAAGCATTGCTCACGTGCACGATGTGTGTGAGCTTTCATTCACCCAAGGCACACGCGTGGCGCTGGGTGCAGGCTCTGGGTGCTGGGTGGGTGCAAGGGGCTGGATTAGCTGCTCTCCAAAGGTCCTCTCCAGCCTCAGCCATGCTGTGATCCTCTCAAACATCCCATCTTTTTACTCTGTTTGATAAAATTGGAGATGGGATTTCAGTATTCCCAACAGTCTCGCGGTATTTCCCAGGACTGAGCACCTGGGGCTCGTGTCTTTGAAAATCCGTGCAGGAATTAAACTGGATCCTGAGCTCCATCCCCAAACCTGTTCCTTGCTTTCAGCTCTGCACACTTCTGTGCCCTTCGAAATCATGTGGATGATGGCAAAAAACGATAAAGATTAAATGCAAACGCTACAAGATAAAATTCACCGCACTAAAGAGACCAGCCCCGACTCTTCATATGTCATCTAATCTCTGTCCAAACAGGATTAATTTGGCACTGCTGTTAAATGGAGCATATAATTAAGCTGTGGATACTCCTCTGGGGCTGTGGATGATAACTGTGTCAGTGTGAAAGGGAATAGAGGGAGAGGCTGCTGCGGGGATGCTGTTCCTGAGATCCACAGGTCAAGTCTTACAACAGGGCATCTATAAAAGACTGATTTTTTTTTTTTTTTAAAGAGTATTTTAACACCAGGCTTCCTTAGACTATGAAGAAGGGGCTTGCCCCAACAAAAGATACTTTTTTCCATACTCTGACTCTTTTTCCACCTGCTTCACGCCACTGAAGCACATTTAATACATAATTTTAAGTCGGAGATAAGACATTTGCTCTGTTTGGGACTAGGAATCCGCTGGGCCCTTACAAAAGGGATGTCCCTTGTCTGCACACAGGCATGGGATGTGTGTCTCCATCCACTGCTCTGCCCTTCTGTACCTCTCCTCCTTCACCCCAAAGTCTCAACTTCCCCCTCTGGATGTAATATTCCCCCACCCAGCCTTTCAAACCCAAATTCCCATTTCAGAGGTGAAGTCACTTTAGAGATACAAGACTTCACAGATAGAAGCTTCTTTAAAGATGTCACACCTTTCTATGAAAGCTCACATAACACAAATTTACCTTGGATACTAAAAATGCATAATAAAAGTTGTAAAAGGAAAATACTGTTTTCATTTAAAAGCCCCAGTGGTGAAGCAAAATTTTTCAACTCCTGTTATTGTCAGCCCAGTCCCATTTGTATTTATGAGAGCCTAAAAGCTTTACAAGTCCTGTAGTTGCACTTTGTAGTGGAGCATAAAATAGTCAGGTTATGTTGTCTTTAAATTTGTCAAAACATGCAGAAAGTAAAGCAGCAGTCAGCAATGCTGGAACTGAATTCCCAATGTTGCTAAATTGTCACCTCTCAGTGTTTAAAGCCCAGAGCTGCAGTTAATTGTGAACAATTTGTCATAGTGTAAAGAATTAATTAATTAAGCAAAGGAAAAAGGCTTATGTATGAAGGGGACTATGAATCTAAAGCCATGACTGCTATACAATTTCATAGAGTACCTTTGATAAACTTTTACTGAGCACTCTCCTCTTCCTCTCTGTAGTGTTTCTTGTCCTACCATACCCTCACATTTGGCAGCTTTGAAAAAACAAACAAAAACACCCACACCCAATACTGGAACAGATTTTGTTTGCTACCAAACACCTTATTTGTCAGCACAACTACAAAGATCACTAATTAGAAGAGATTTTGTTTTGTGCTTTTCACTAGAACAGCGCCATGCTCTTGTTCTGAAGAAAATTCCCTCCTGCAAAATTAACCAGGGTTGAGTCGCAGGATCAGGATTTGGGATCCCCAGGCAGATTTGGTCATTCTCCCCCATCGGGCATTTTTCACGTGTTCTGAACAAATTCCATTTTTAATTAGAAATGAAGAGTTATGCAAATGTGACTCAAGTGCCTTTTGAAGAGCCATGGTCTGAGCTTGCTCCTTTTGTCAGTTAATTTGCACTTGCTTCATGCATATCTTTACCCCAATTGGCATGGTAATGTACCACATATGTACTAAATTAGGGATGATTGTGCCTGATTGCCCAATTACGATACCAAATGTGCGAAAATAGTTGATAGGACATTCTGTGTGTCTTCCCTAAAAAGACTCCGCGCATTCAAAAATCTAAAAATAAAACCTAACAGTTAATCGTAATGGTTTGGCTTGAAATGCGGAAAGCTGAAGAGATGATTTAAAATGCAAGGAATTGTACCACATATGAAAAGATTAAATTGTCCCATTGTTACATGCTCTATGTGCATCCTTTAAAAAACCCCAACATTTGTTGGAGTCTCACACGTTTCTCGCTGATGGGCTACATGGGATGAACCAGCTATTTTTCACTTCTTGGAAAGATCAATAATTCCTAACCCCAGATTCTAGGTTTCGCAGGTGGTTTGTATTTCGAATTCATCACAAGTGTCACTGGCATGGGCTGACCTGCAGCACCAGGACTGTTCCTGCAGCCACCAGGTGCCACACCGGCCTTGGAACAACCTCTGTCTGCCTCACACAGGGCAGGCAGGCACCCACCAACATCTGGATTATCCAGACAATTAGCAAGGATTGGTTTAGCAGAAAATGGTAAACACAGCTGAGGGAAGATGGATGAGGGAATTCATGAGCTCTGGAATCGGCAAGACCGGAGTCAGTGGAGTGAGCCCCTGACTTCACGTGAGATTTACTGGAAATTATCAAAGCAGGTTGCATTTCCTTTCCAGTCGGGTTCCTCGTGGTCCCAAACAAGTTAATCACCCCAAAGAGGAACACCTCCTGGGGCAGGGCATATGCTCAATAATCTGTGATTTTTCACTGTGTTTCAAAGCATTGTCTCAGGAGGACTTTTCTCCCAAATTTTCCAACTTTATAGTAATGAAAAGTTTGAGGCAAGAGAATCCAACCTGGAAAGCAAATTCCACATCATCACTTCTCCTTTTCCTCGTGGGCAATTTTCTGTACTGCAATTCCAATACAAACATGAGCAACATTATTTAACTTCTCTGCAAGGACCGTGGATGCTCCATCCCAGCAAAGGCATTCCTCCCAATTCCAGTAGCAACAATTCTTTTCCTGATTTGTGCACAGTTGTCATGGTACCCATCTGGAGAGCACTGAGGGTTTTATGGGACAGATTTCATGTTGGCTAAAGACTGAAATGGTGGTTCTCAAGCAGACTGTGTTAGCAAGGAAAGCAAGAGTGGAGGGGAGAAGTGCAGGGGAGAAAAGGACTCCACACCATAATCCCATTAATTTAAGACTTGTTACACATAAGGGATCTATTCCTGAGTTTAAAAGAGCTTTTTTTTTTTTTTTTATAATTTAATTACCTCTTATTCATTCAACACACCCTTGAGAACAATATTCTAAGCTTCCACACATTCAGAATGCCCACATTACGCTTAGGGTCAACATGCTGCGGACTTTAAAAAGAAGAAAGAATAAAGATGGTGTGGAAATTTGAGGGGAACTCACACAGGACCTTTTCTCGAAAGTTGCAGCATGAAATGCGCTTTTAACCTGAGCTCTGCAGCCTCCAGCTTAGTGACTGTAGGTCCATAATACTTGAAGCAACATTGCCTTCTTTGTTTGTAGCACTTATATTTTCATTCCACCCAATTGATTTTTCTGGTTTTGTTTGTGGGAAGAACAATGTTGCAGTATTCAGGGTAAAAATCCTGTTGCACCTCTTTGGTTCGTTCTCTGGCTCATCCCCCTGCTTTCCCCACCTCCCTGCCACAGCTCAGCCTGTAGTGCTGGTATGAAATCAGGGAAATAAATTTATGAGAGGAAAAAATGCAGCGATAACCAAGGCCGCCTGTTTCCATTTACATTTTCCTCTTTAGGTTGTTATTATTACTCCCTTTTGACCGAGCTGTGGGCTCCATGTTCTAGCACAGGCACGATGCTGCTTTGTGAGACATCGTTAACAGATATGGACAAAGGGCTTGGAAAGTTTTCTGGGAGCATAAACTCCAAAAAGAGCTGACTCTGCTGTAGCTGCGCTCCCTGCCCCGCCGCGCTCGCTCCCCACAAACGCTCTCATGTGCTTGCGTGTCCTGGCAGGAACTGCAGCAGCCAATTTTAAGTCACTGTCTGAAAATGTTTTCTTCTAGAAAATTAATTCCTGAGTGTACGGAGCTGCACAGTGAATTTTGTTTGCAGAGCTGAACTTTTCCATTCATGACAGTGAAAGAACTCTGTTTAATCTGTATCCTTGTCAGAGTTCAGCTGGCACCGAGCGTCCTGCAAGGAGCCGCAGGCTTGGGATTATCCTGCTAAAGCTGGCGTCGTTTTAGAAAGTGCTCACCAACAAATCAGAAATTCAAGGCTGTGTTCAGATAATAATTTTATTTACTGATTATTTGTGGAAGCTGTGAGTGGTGATAAGTGAGCAGGGCAGGACAAGTGTGCACTGACAGTGCAGGCAGTCAGGACACTGAGGCCTTTCAGCCCACAGGCTCAGTCTGCTGGAAAAACGAGACCCATCACGCACCACCAGACCACAAGGAATGTTTCTTCTTTTATTCATTCACTCAGTTCTAAAGCCATCCTTGCCTCACTTTGTGTCACCGGCAGGGAAAGGTTCACCCTGCTCCTGCCAGAGTGTCCTTTCTTGCCATTCCTCCGTGGCTGATGGACTTTCTCTGTGCTGAAGTGACTTTTCCGAGGCTGCGCTGTTAACACAGCTACCAAATTAATCTCCCTGAAATCCACCTAACCCCCTCCTGTGAGCAGAAAGTGCCTCTGCCAAAACACCACGCTTACTGCAGGGCGAACAGGGAGCCTGCAGCAAACGGCAAATTTTGTTTGTACATCCGCAAGATTTGCTAAAAAGTTTCATTGTTCTTGTGTGTAATCTGTGAAGAGATCCACGTCCTGGAAAAGCAGCCTGTAATTTGTAGCACATGAGTGTGCTTTGGGGAAAATCAATCAAATGAACTAAGACGTGTTCTCAACTCCTAAACTAATGATCCTTCCTGTGAGCAGCATGAAACACCGGGCCAGTCCCACATGGCATAAATCCTCCAGGTTTCAGCAAAGCTGTGACAGTTTATGCTGCCTCAACAGTACCCTAATTGTGCTGCAAACTTTTTAAGGTGGTGAGCAGTCAGCCTTTCAAAAGCCTCCTTCTTTCCAAGCAGTCCCAGAGCTAAACATACAAGTTTACCAGTTAGTGAGAAGAGAATGCCAGATTTAATGCATAATCTTTCAGGGCTCATGTGCTTAAAAATAAAAACTCTGAAAATCTAACTTTGTCTTAAGAAATGCCAAGCAGCTGCATAGAGGCATTCAGGGCTGGGACCTGAACCAACTTCTGTTAAGAGAGGAAATTAGGACCATTTTGTTACCCTGACAAAAATGAAATCTATGAGAACAGTAATTCCTTTGCAGAAAAAATCAATAGTTTCAGCATGTTTTTAACGTGGCAATTCGCTCTGGAACATCTTAACAATACCTCAGTAAATCACCAGCAGAAATCAGCTGCTGGCTTTGAACGTACAAGTACAGAACTGCATGAAAAATGTGTAGTCAAAGCAGAGGAAATCTCCCAGAATCATGACTTCCTCACTCCTAAAGCCATTGGGAAAGATCTGAAAACAGACATAGGTAAGAAGCTTTGGTTTACATAGAGAAGTTACACAAAGACCAAAATCCAAGTCTTTTACCCTAATCTGGCAAGAACTTCTAGAACTCCTTTCCCTCTATGCCTCAGATTACCCATTTACAGAGTAAGGCTATTATTAAACAGTGAGGGGAAATTATTCTGCAGTTAATAGCCATAACATGATCTTCATGGTCCTGTGTAAGCACCAGATACCATTATTCAGCAGATTCTGTGAAACAGGACACAAGAAAAGGCTATTTCTTTGTATTTGTTCCATGCTGCTCTGATGACTGAGGGGTACAGACCATGCAACATTCATCTTGATTTTTGTCATTCAGCAGTAGCAGTATAGACCTCATAGTGCCATTATTTAGTTCAATGATATAAAAAGGGCCCAAAAATTGCTTTTAAAGAAAATTCAAGTCAATTCTTAAACCTGGTTAACTTTGCATTTAACCTTCTAAAAAATGCAGAACAGGAAATCCAAATTACATAAGGAAAATGCGTTTAAAAATTATCTCTGACATAATTCCAAGGTTATCTCTCCATCGAATTGTCAGGGGATAGAATTGGAAAGCAAACAGCAATAAAACAATGCTTCTGCTATCAGCTCTGAACAGTACCCTGGATGTGTCTGTATTTCTCTCTGCCTAATCCCGGCTCAGTAATTAGAAATGTTGTGGCAGTTCTGAAAATGAGAAGTGACGCTCTTATTTTAGATCTGCTCCAAAACACATCCACCAGAAGATCTGCAGCAAAGAAACATTTTCCAAAAGGAAATCAAATGATTCATGTTTTACTTCATTGTAAATTCTCTGTGATGGGTGCTGGAATTAATTAGGGAGATGTTACACTCAACAGCTTATATTGCAATAAGAATTCTTTGTGAAAGAATCAACTTCAAATCATGCTGATGACACACAAAACCTTAATATTGAATGAACAAGTTAAAGAAGTTCTAGATAGCTAAATTCACTTCTAGAGAAGTAATTTGCCATCTTTCCTTACAATTTTTTTATATTTTTGAAAGCAAACATGACCTGCTAGGATGCTCTGACTGTGCCAAGTCCTCCAGCTGTGTCCTGCTGGTTACAGCTACATCTGTAAATCATTTTTGAGTCCAACACCCAAATCAAAACTTTGACAGTGTGAAGGTTATAAAAAACTCACCTCTAGAAGGACACCATCACTGGCCGTTACCTAATGCTAATGTACACAGTTTACAGGTATTTTAATTATCTAAGATAATGAAACATTACGATGATAAAGGTCACTTGGATGACCTGATGCAGGAGGTATCCCCCTTTCCTTACCCAGAGTAAGGTTAGATACAATGTGCTAAAAATAAATTGCAGGGCATCAGGGATGAAACAGCTGCTTTCAGGAGCTGGTGCCCACAGTATCTGTGTTTTAAGGGCTCTCTTTTAGAGCACTCGAGTCTAGTGCTGAGAACTGGATGCCTGTAGTGGCTGGGCTGCATGAAATGAATTAATTTATCTAAGAAAGAATTCAATTTGCACTCTTGGAGACTGCTCCACCGTGGGAACCGAACCACATTCGCTGGGCACCACTCAAGGCTTGCTTCAACAGGACACTCCTGATCCAAAGTGAGATGCTGATCTGGAGGCACCCAAAGCCAGCTCTTGGGAAACAATGTGCTCCATTTTCATCAGCATCTTGTGTATATTTAGAGGTGAGAAGAGTGAATATGACAATGAGTTTGTGGTCAGCACAACAAGAGCTGTCAACACATGTCAGCCCCATGTCAACACATGGGTTCTCGCTACCCTTGCCATGTTACTAATCCAACAAATCGCTCCAGTGTCTTTACTCTGGGCTTTTCTCTGAAAATGCAGCTTGAACTGTGCAAAAGGCTCTGCACAAACACTGCTGGCACAGGCATGGCTCTGCTCAGGGAGGGGACACAGCAGGAGGGCTCACCCAGCCTGTCCTCTCATGTCCCTCTCCTGTCGCTCTCTGCTCCTCTGGACGCACACGGAGTGGGATTTCGTTCCTCAGCCTCGCCAAACACCGAACTTACGGAGCAGTGGAGCAGGAATGAAGGAGCAAAAATAAAACCAGAAGGAAGGAGATCCCTTGCAAGAGAGCAGATGGTGCAGAGCCCATGGAGGTTGGGTGGCTGCCCTTGTCCCCTGTGCTGTGAGCCAGGGTCACTTCCACAACTGTGACACTGCTTGTGCTCAAGGAGCCTGAACCAGAGACCAGGACATTTCCTAACCCTGGGGTATTTGATCTCCCAAAGTTTTGGTTTTCATACGGTTGTTTGGTTTATGTGACTGTGCACTACTTCAGGAACGGATGTCAGCTTTCCAGAGAGGCTGGGGGGAAATGCAGGCTTATGGGAAACCTTTCAGTTCAAACAAAATCACAGAGTTCTCACAAAACTGTCCAGACCTTTTCGCAATCATGTTACATCACACACAGAGTTTGAGCAACTCTGGATCATTTCACAGCTCAGCTTCTTATCTTTTAATAGTTCTGCTACTGTGGCTCCATTCTTTCCCATATGAAGAAACTTAATTAATATTTTATATCCTTACTAAATTGTGAATACAATTTACCATAACAGTACAGAAAAAGGCAAATGCACTTTGTCCCCTGCCAACAGAAAATCCTTAACAGCTGTTTATTGCTCATTTGCAAAACATAAGAGCAATGGAATTCCATTACTTAGAGAAACTGGCTGTTCCATGATATCCTTGGCAACAAACACCGCACTTATCTTTTCGAACAATAGACTCTCAAAGTTTCTCCAGCCTACAAAAATAAGACAGTGAGGAAGACTTTTTCTTAACTGCAAAATGCCAAACAATGGGAACTGACTCACCGTCAGCTGCATTTTGTTTCATGAAAATGAACCTTTTTCTTGCTCTCTCCCCCCTCAAAAAAAGAAATTTGCTCGCTGTGAATCGCGAGAAACATTTCATGCAACCATCTCTTTCACAGGAAGAGCTTTTTATTGAGGTCAAGACTTTGGCCAAATGAGAAGAAATTCAGACTGCAATCTAAGTAATGCAAGAACTCACAAACAACACTAAGGGAGTTACTTAGGTTTATGATAAACCATAGAGAAATTGCAGAGCGGAATTTTCCCTGACTGTTCAAAACTTAAATACCAAGAAAAATAACGTCGTGCTTTACACCACAGATATTTCACATATGGTTTTAACTAAATAACTCCCAAGTTTCCAACAGCTTAAAAAAGAACTATCTATGGCATACCAGAGAGATGCAAGCCCCTCAGAAAGTCCGGACATGCACATACCATCCATAATCTGGTTTCTATATTTAAGGAAGGACTATACCTAAAGCCCTGGAGGTCAGCCCTGAATCAAGGCCAGCATATTTTCACAGACATATCTTCTAGACAGTGTTTACCACAGCCCATCTCTCCCAAACCCACGCCAAACATTCCACGTGATGACCTGAGCTGGAGCTCGCACTGTTAGAAGGCAGTGTAGTCACATACCTCAATAATCCTGTCGTGGATCTGCAGCCCTCCTTCCTTAGCAGCAGGCCCAGTGTCAACTATTTTCGATACAAAAATTCCTTCGCTCGATGAGCCATCCTGATTGTCCTGAAAGGATGAAAAGAAAGCCCCATTATTGTCCCTCTGCTTTGCCCTCAGCTGAAGCTTGTCCATGTCACAACAGTGCATGTAATTTGAGAGAAATATTCTTATTGATGTCTTAATATGGAATTACTTTGTGCTAATGAGGACACCTGATACTCCCATTTTGAAAGATTAAGCAACCAGGGACGTTGTCTCCATTAGGTAAATTAGTTGCTTGATAATCATTTTCCTCTGACTTAGGCCAGCTCAGGAGTAATTGTCATTACAATTATTCTCAGTGCAAAATCCAGTGAGACACAGCCTGTTTGCACATCAAACATAACAAAACGCTGCATTTTTATTTTTAGTTGCACAGCTTTTCCCCTGGAGACTTAAAAATAAACCCCTGAAAACAACTTGCACCTTACAAGGTATTTTCATATTCCCGTGTATTGCGCTTCCACCAGTGCAGAACAATTTCTCAGAAAGTTGAAAAGCTCTAACTACCAAGAAAGAATAATTTTCAAGTGAATTCACTAGGAATAAATTGTGATTAATGTCAGATTTCTGAGCAGCCAAGAAGTAGTTCTGAATACTTTCTAAATTACTAGGCCAAGGTATAATCCACTCCTAGATCTAATTAAAGTCATATGCAGCAGCTCCAGCCGACAAGCATCCAGAAAAAATACATTAGTGAGTGTGTGGTGCAGGAAACATCTGCTGAGATCACAGAATTCGAAAGTAGCCCGTCCAAGTTCCATCCCTTCACCTGCACCGAGGGCTGCTGAATCTCTGCTGGAGAGTAAATAACTTTTTCTTGTTTTAATGAAAGGCGCTGAAGTTGTGGGGTCTCAACCCATGAACTTCTCAGCTGAAAAAGAGACACCATGGGTTTTCTCATTTTGGGAGAGGCACTGCAGCAGGATTAGTGGTGCTGGCTGTGATGATATGCAAGAATAAACAGGCAGCGAGAGAAAATGCGGCGTAGTTCAAAGACATCCGTACCAATCTCAATGCAAGAACTGCTCTGAGAGGATCCCAAGAGGACCAAACGCTTGTCAGCAACATTTTTTCCTTTAAGTGTTGACCTACATGCTTTTCCCAACTGGAAAGGGCAAACATATTTTAACAATTAACATACCACGCATGGCCGGCCACCAATAATATTAAATCCAAGAGATCCAGAGTCCCGATGAAGGACCAGAGTCAGTGCTTTAGTTTCTTCACCCTACAAAGAACAGATAAACACATTCAAAACATTTG
>VZRN01000404.1:4592107-4636493 GCA_013397935.1 Dasyornis broadbenti
GCCGCCGGTGACAGCCGGGATGAGTGCTCGGAGCGGGGCCGTGGGACTTCGGCTGGGCACAGGCAGCGGGCAGGGACGGCCAGGCCAGCCTGGAGCTACCTGGTGCAGTGAAAGGTGTCCCTGCCTGCGGCAAAGGGTTTGAAACCAGATGGTCTTTAAGGTTCCTACCAACCCAAACAATCCTATGGTTCCGTGATGACTTTTGGAAAGGCAACTCATGGAGCTGCCCCTGGGGTCAGGTTCTGGATGTGCTGCTTAGAAATTGGGCTGACTGTAGAGTGCTCAGGTGAGAATTCTTACATTACTGATGAGAAAAAGTGCAAACAGGACGATCTGCCAGTGTGTGAGAGACTGAAATGTTAAGGGTTAATGATTTGCAGAAGCAACAGGGTGCTTTGTTCAGGCCAGGTTTGCACCCCCCAACTGAAAGGGAGGCGGAGAGTTTTAGGGTGTGTGGTGGCAAAACCTGTGATCTGTGTAAGAACAGCCCAGGTAGCGAGGGAGTGCTCCTCCACCACCGGAGGATGACCACGACAAACCAAGCTTTCTTTGGCAACAAGCTGCGTTTTGGGCCAGATGGGGGAGAAGGCCGGTAGGAAAGAAACCCTGTGGAGGTGGGGTAATGCTTTTTGTCATGCCAGTGTCCTGCCTTACACACCTGGCTCAGGTGTAAAGCCCCTCGCATGGGAGGCATCAGGACATTCACATGTAGACCGGAGCGTTTTCATCCCTTCTGAGAAGGCACAAGTGGCTCAGCGATGCAGTCATGTCTTAGAAGGGGTCGCAAACCATCAAAGATTCCCAAAGTGCTCCCAGTCTCGTGATCCGCAGTGCAGCCCATGATCCAACAGATAGGGGAAAACTCCCCCTCCAGGGGAGGTACCTGGCCATTCCCACCTGAACCTGAACGTGGATTATCCCACTGGACTTCACATTCCATGGGTTTCCTCCACCCCTGACGGGTGAAGACTGAGACCATCGCTTTGACAAATGGACACCAAAACTGCAGCAGTCGACTCTTGTTTCTGGATCCACGGATCTTGTTGCAACCAAATTGTTCCAAAATAAACCTGCCATAT
This sequence comes from Dasyornis broadbenti, assembly GCA_013397935.1. Lineage (NCBI taxonomy): Eukaryota > Metazoa > Chordata > Aves > Passeriformes > Dasyornithidae > Dasyornis > Dasyornis broadbenti. Next base: position 4,593,187 of record VZRN01000404.1, read on the forward strand.
ACATATATATATATATAAAACCAAAACCACCGGTCATTCAGTGTCATTTCACTCTAATTCCCCCAAGGGATCTATGAACAAGAACCTCAGTTACCCTTCCTTCAGGGGCAGGTCAGAGCACAGTGCTGGCCATATCCTCATGGAACAGAATGAATTTTTTCTGTGTTTGCACAGGCTGCTAATGCCCCGTTGCTGCCACTTGGATGTACGGGATGTAGCTCATTAAAAGTCACCACTTTTGATACCCATTTCTGCCCTGTGATGATTTAAAAGCACTCCTGAATATGCTGTAAAAAGCCAGCCAGACCACACCTGAAGCACCAGACATAGCATTAGGCAAAAACAATTTCTCTGACAAGGCAGATATTCAAGTACTGAAAAAAAGCAATAAAAGAGACCAGCTTTGTTCATTGTGGATGGTGTGCAGAATTCTCACGTGCACCGGAGCCACAGAGCAGCTCAATTGTTCTTTTAATGTGTTTTGCTTTATGGCAAAGCAGAAGCCAGCGAGAAACTTCAGCTTCAAGTGACCTTTGGTGTATGTCTATTATGTCCCAGTAAAACGACTTTCTGGATGCCTGGGATGATTTTTTTGTGTTGGTGACCTCTAGAAGGTAACAAGACCCGTGGTTACACAACCGTGTTCCCATTTCAGTCTCGGGCAAGTATTTTTTAGTGCTAAGGCTTTTTCCCTTTTCAAATCTGAATTCCATCTGTAGTGCTCATTGTAATTATTAATGTTCCATGAAGCTTGAGGTTGCTTTTGGCTGCATACATCGCCCTGCTGAAGAGACTGTGCATCAATATTTAGGGTGATATACCTAGCTAAGGAATTTTTAACAGATTTGTTCCTTTTTAAAAAAAAATAAGCAGATGATGTAATCTAGAAATGTGCGTGCAGGTTTCTGTTAACTCCATCTGAAGGTTGTGTGCAGTCCAGCATGATGAGTTTTAATTAATACACACATAGTGCTAACTTTTGGATTATTCTATTTAAACGATAGTAGCGATTCTCATATTTCTTCTTTGTCTTCACTGCCTCTTGCATCTTCCTTCTCTTTGCCATCTGTTCCTCCTCAGGATCTCCCCGCTTCCGTGTCTCCTGCCATTCCCCTTGCTGCAGTGCCACTTCTCCTCCTCCATCCCCTGGGGCCGGCAGCCCTGCACTGCTGCGTCTCCACACTTCATCTGCAGTGTCCGTTCACACTTCACTGGCAGGACACTCTTGTTTTGCAGTTGGCCACAAAAACTGGAATTGTCGTTGCTAATCACAGGATCTGGTTGTTCCGTGGGCATTTCCTGTGAAATAAAACTTCACGCTCCGTGCTCTGGGGATGCACATAGTCCAGATAAGGGCGCTGAGTGTTCATTGTTGTGGCTGCTGTATCCTCTGGTGGGGAAATCCATCGGTGCAACTGGTTCTGAACAGGCTGGTTTGAGATAACTGCTCCAAATCAGTGAAAACCGCCTTCCAATCTCCTTTACTCGAGTTTAGAAACTGCCCCATGTGCTCAGGATGGTTGTAAATAGAAAGAAATTAATTCCTTCAACGATGGCTGTGGAGGTGTGGGTTTAGGATTTCAAAGTTGTCGCTACAGGATGCTCGAGGCCACTGCCTGAAGGCAAAGGCAGAGCTTTTATTGATTTCCACGAGGGTGACGTCAGGACCAGGTTCCTTGGGCTATTTGAAACTACACAAATATTTGGATGGAAAATACAGGCAAGAACTGGAATAACATTTTCATCTGGAGCCATGGCTGGGCAGATGCTGGGCTGAATTCTGTGATACACTTTAATGTGCCATTTCTGTAGGAATAGATACTTTATTTATAAATTAAAGCTTTTGAAGGCCACTGCAGCCTTGCACTGAGACTACAGCTTGGAGTGCTGACAGGGAATTGAAGTTCCCCTCTCCCTGCTGCCACTATCCATGGGAGAAGGCACAAATGGAGCTTTCCCTACTGGAGACACATTTCAGTTCTCCCTCGGAAAAAAAAAAAAAAAAAAAAAAAATTAAAAAAAAACCCCCCCAACAAAACCNAAAAGTTTAAAAAGCAGCCTCTCAACATGAGCCTTTAATGTTGTTTTCAAAGCCTGAGGTTTGTAACTGAGGAGAGGTTTGGTTTCCAGGGCTGAAATTACGCTGCCCCAGCTAAGGAAGGTCGTTTTTATTTAGTAAGTTCTCTCATGCTCAGAGGTAGTGCTGGGGTGGGACCGCTGCTGAGCCATCAGGGCTCTCCCATGTAACTTTGCTACCCTGTCAGAAAAAGGTAAGGGAATGTCAGCTTGGGGTGTAGCACTGATGAAATGCCAGCCCTCAAAGGGCTGCAAAAATGAGGGGCTTGCTGCAGGTTTCACTCAGATTTAAACTATTTTTTTTTTCCTGCTGCTGTGAAGTTTTCTGATCTCAGAAAACCAAATGCAATTCATCTTCACCTGCCTTTTGTCCATGAAGGTTGGAATCATTTTACACGGGATCATGAGGTCTTTGCAAGAAACTTGCTTTTTTTTTTTTTTTTTCCCCTTGCATCAGTTTGCCTTGAAAAAGGTAGAAATGATGAGGTGATGCAAAGAGTCGAGTCCCTCTTCATGTCAACCATCTGGGTCATTCTGACAAATCCCCTGCTGTTAACGGGACACGTCCAGTGTAACATGGTCTTCCTCAGACACTTAGTTCATGAGTTGGAGCTTTTTGGAAACCAAAACTCCCAGTTGGTCATTGGCATATTTAAAATATATTTGATGTCTCTAGAATATGTGCAGTATATTAAAATGTACCTAAAATGTTAAGATCTTCTCAGCATTCTGTTCCTTGCCAAGCACTGGTGCGCTGCACAGTTATAAAGTTGAAAGATTCTGTCTTCTTTGACATTTTATGGCCTTTCTTGTACTACGTTTGTCTTACATGGATTTCTTTCTCTGTCTGTATAGCTCCTATCATTAAATTTCAAGTGAACTTGCCTCGATCCTTTATTTTTGCTGCTGGCAGAAAGATAAATTTGCATTAATAGAAGGTGCACGGAAGAGCTGAGGAACGGGGGCCAGATAAAATGTCAGTCGTGTGATGGTGGAGCTATCAAGCCCAGCAGAGATGGTTCATAATGATAATGGTTTATGTGACATTTATAGTCAGTATTTTGTGAAAGGTCAGCCTCTGACTTGGCAGCTGAGCGAGATTTCAGGGTTTTACATGTGCGAGTAGAAGGTGGATGTGAAATAAAAATGGGTGCATAGGAATAAATGGTACCTTAACAGACCAAGCTGTGTGAAAAATCCACACCAAAGCCCTGTGTGTCAGAAGAAACATCTGAGCAAGAAGTGAAAGATAGCACGTGAGCATCCTTTCCTGACGTTCCAAACATGTTTTTGTGTAGCTGCTTAAGAGCCACTCCACTGCCTCAGAAATGTTGCTGTCTTCAGACAAACTTGGACTGGCACCATCGGAGCCGATTTCATAACTGGCTTCCTTCTCCCCGTCCCTGCACACAGCCAATGAAATAGGAAAGTTTTATTTTATTTAGGAATAGTTGAGAGGAAAGAGCCACAAGAATGTTGGCTCCAAGTACACATTCCTTTATTAATATGGATAGAGAAAAATATAAAATAATGCTCTTCTTTCTGGGGCTTTTTAGAAAGTTTGATCAGCCAGCCATGTTGAATTTTGCCGCTCTTTGTCTGAATAGTTGCATTATTCACCACTGCAATATCTCAGAGTCTTGAAGTGATTTATTGTACATTTTATTATCAAGAATGCACTTTGTGAGAAGGGAGAATCAGCCATGTTTTAAGACCGCGCTTAATGAAATAGAAGTGCTGGTTGCAATTCAGAAAATCTTTATCTGAAGTGCTAGAAATTGAATTTTGCTTTTCCTGAGCTGTTCTTCCCTGGATATTGGAGCCAGTTTTGGTGAGACTGTCTATGAGTAAGTCTGGCTTTTGAGAAGGAGACTGAGGCCCAGACCTGACCACTGCTGGAAACTACACAGGGATTCCAAATTTTAGTGGAGGCTGCATCCCAGAAAGCATTTGGTCCCCAGTTTATAAGGCCACAAGTGCTGTGTCTCTGACTTTCCCCAGCTCTCCAAACCCCTACAGTAGGTATCAAATTCTGATGTAGACACCACATTTTGCACTATATAATTTCTTTGTCTTTCCCTCCCTTATTTAAGCAATTTAAAGCGAAAGAACTGACATCATTTATGCCTACCTCCCTTTAACACATCTTGCACGTTGTAAGTAATGATAGTGTTTAAATCCAGACTGTAATTAACTCACTGCTGATGGGTGGGACACAAAACGCGAGCCATCATTTAGGGGCACGTTCTGGAAGGGTTTGGGGGATGAATTCAGCCCACGGCTCCGCGAACGGAGACTGCTGGGTGAACACAAACTGCTGAGCATCCTCTGCCTTTCTCCACGCCCGTGGGTGCTGCAGGGCTGTCAGGAAGCGCTTGCACGGCCAGTGCTCTGCAGAGTAGGTGTGCTCGGGATTGTATTGAGCTGACAAATCTGATTGCCCTTAACTGACAGTCTGGCCCCACGAAAAAGAGGTGAAGCTGCGTTTATCCCTGGCTGTCTGCTCACACATGAGCGTTTCCTCAAGTCTTTTTAAGTCCCTCTTCTGTTGAAACGTGAAAAATACTCCTGTTTCCAAGAACAGGAATGGAAACTGATTCACTTTTCGTACTGGCAGGATGATTGTGAATAATGTGGAATGTTCCGGTTTTTCCACATCAGCAACGCTGCTTTATCTCAGGATGCTTTTGTTCCGCTTCCAAAATAAACAGCTCTTAATACTTGCACGAGGTGTATTTGACAAGCAGGCTTTTGGGATCATCCACCATCCCTTAGGTAAGCAGTCGCCCTGCTTATGTATTTACAGCTCTGTTTACATTTGGATAAACTAAGGGGAAAAAATGTCTTTTTAAAACATGTGTCAGTTCAAAGGCAGAAGCCTTATGGAAAGCCCAGGCTGTTTAGTAAAAATTCTGAGTTTTTTGGGTCAGGTAAGCCCAAAGATAGAAAAGAATAAAAGTTAGGAGAGTGCTGGTTTTGCCTGATGAGTGTTACAGCAGGAGGACGCAGAGCCCAGAGTCACCTGTGGGTTCAGGGAGGGCATGGAGCATCTTTGGGCCATAAATCCAGCTGGTGGTGCTGACCTCTGGCTCCAGAAGTTTCTAAATTTCTGCTTGCCAGGGGCTGGGAGAGAATCCCTGCACACAGACCGTGCCTTTATCTGTGCAAGATGAGCGTCCCCGGCTGATTGCTCTTAGGCCGCATTCTGGGCTCAAGCACCTCTAATTTGATCCTAATGGACCTTTCGGCTGCTTTTATTTTTTTTTTTTCTGATGGTCAAGTCGTTTTGGAAAATGTTGGTGGCTTCAGGCAGCCTTTCCATTCTTGGATTTTCTGTGCAGTTTATGTTGCTTTTAAACAAAAGTCTTTAAAAAGGAAGTTCCAGTACTTGGTAAGCACAGATTTCAAGGAGTTATTTCTTTATTTCTTGTAGTTAAGGGGGCTGGGATAAACTGAAGCTGTGGGTAGAGGTGTCTGACAGGGCTTTGTGAAGTTGTGAGGTTACACCAGGTCAAGCCATTGTTTTCCTCATTAATATGCATCAATATTTACCCTGAATCAGCACGGGGCACGTGGTGGGAGTTGTGTGTATTTGGAGCCCCAGCCCCTCAGTTTGGAGCAGGAAAGAAGGTACATGCCAGCTGTTAAACATCCTCAGCGTTGCTGTTCGTAGACAAAAGGTAGTTTTTTTAAACAGGAGGACGTTTTGTGGTTTTTTCTCTTAAAAAAAAAAAAAAATCGACCACACTTGAAGGTGCAAAGACTCTTCCTCTGTGCACGAGCAGAGTCCTTGGGAAGCTCTGAATTTCTTTAGGAGTCGTGGCTGAGTGGGTTCAGGGACCCCCAAGGGCTGGTTTATGTAACTTCCCATTTGTGTGACGCTGGGGAGGTTCAGGAGCTCCTTAAATTCCTGGTTGTGCTGAGAACAGCCCAGAACTGAGGGCGGTCCCACTGCGCAGGACACTGCTCCAGATCCACCCCAGTGACATCCTTAAAACATTCACAGCTATCTCCCTCTAATGAAAAACATTTTGTGCAGCTCTCAGAACTCTCTCCCTTTTAGCCTTATTTTTGTGTTTCAAATGTCTTGATCTAGGCAGCTTCCAGCTCCTTTCTTCTTCTTTTTTTTCTTTCTTTGTTTTTCTTTTTTCCTCCCTTTGTGATTTTGCAATATTAAGTATGCCCTGAAATTTCATTAACATTTTAGACATTTAGTTTAAAAGTCTGGTTGGTGTTTCTAAGATCTCTTCTGCACTTTGACAAAGGTTCCAAAAGGAAGAAAAGTTGTATCTTTCTGTTTTGGCAGGCTCTGCTCCATTTGTCAGTGACAGAATGCGAGCCTCTTGGCAAAACAGTTTTTAATATAAATACTTGATCTGACTGAAAAAAATAAAAGCTGAATTTTCTGAGAACTCCTTGAAATGTCAAGTTTGCTGTCACTGTAACAAATTAGAAACAGATCATTAGGAGGAAATATTCTCCATGGGTTCTTTTAGAATTTCTAAGTGCAAAATGTAAATTTTCTGTACATTTTATCCTTAAAATTTTATTGAAATACATACTAACTTTTTTTTTTTCCCCCTGAAATAACCAGTTTTGAAAAAGAAATTATTTTGTTAACCAGGGTGCCACATAAAAATGCAAGGAAAATACCATCTGAAAATTTAGCTAAGTAATGATAATAATTACATGATAATGATAATAATACAGCAGTTAATGCTGTATTTTACGTGGAAAACTGTTGGGAGCGGGGCAGGAATCTCGTTTTTTTCTAAAAACTCTGTTGAAGTGGCTGGCTCCGGAATGAATCAGAACTGCTCTAGTTTTATACCTCCCTGTGAAAATTTCCATTGCAATGGGAATAAAACTTTGAAAACGGTCTGAATGGCAATCCCATGGGTATTACTTCTTCTCTTTCACTGCAGCTCGTGTTTTTCCCAGTTAAACCAGGGGGCCGAGAGCTTCGCCATTAAATTAGGACCGAGGCTGCCTCCCAAAGTGCAGAGAATCCCAAAAAATTCAGAATGAGATCGGGGCAGTGCCCAGTGCAGGGTGTTCATGTTTGGGAGCAGATCCCTTTCCTAGCCCTGGCTGCTGCGGGCTCTTTCAGGCAGGATTGTTCTCGGGATAATGGCCCAGGCTCTGTGTTGGTGGATTGCTCCGTAACGGTGAGGAGATTGCTCCCACACCTACTCCTCCCCTCCTGCTCGTGCATTTTCCATTAGCCAGCATTTACAAAGGCTGCAGCGAGGTTTTTCCATGCTGCAGTTTAGATAAATGCTCTTTGTAAAGGGACTTTGTGCCAGGGAGGCAGGGACACCTCGCTGCTGGCACTGGAGGCCAAGACGAGCCCTCCTCACCCGGTGCCAGCTGTGGCTGCACCCTCACCCTGCACACAAAACTGCTGCCAGGACCTTGCTGACATTTGCTCTTTAAACAGCTGGATCCAGGGGCTGGGAGGTGCTTTCCCTGCCCAGTCTGGTGTTTGATCCTCGGGGCTGCAGCTCAGAGCCATGTGGGAAGAGAGGGCTGCTTGTGTCTCCCGCAGTCGTGTTTATATAAGACCCTGCTTGCTGTGTCTCTGGTATGTGCAGTCAGAGTGGAGATGTGCTGCTGCAGCCCTCAGGAACTCAAATTCCAAAACCTATCCCTTTAACCTGGTCTCTGAAGACTAAATTATTTGGTTCTGAAGGCAGGTTTTACCTAAAGAGATATTTTTTTATTCTGCAATAACTTTATGCCTTCCAACACTTTTTTCGTTACCTATGGTGGACTTTTTTTCCCCCTTTGATGTAAAGAGAAACTCAATAATGTTTGTAAAGAAAACTAAGCTGACTGGTGAAAAATCATCAAAAAACCGTGGTAAAAATAGTTGTTTTATAGATTATTGAAGCTTGGTGAAGTAGGCTCTAGTGAGTGATTTAAGTCATTGAATAACAAGATAGAAAGTAATGGAAAAAGCCAAAGGTAACAACCTTGATGGTAGAGTTAAATGATTTATCTGACTACAGCTATTCTAAAGGCAAAGGTTAGTGTACTGAACTGGTGTTGGGAATTATGTCAGGAGGCATGCAAAGCTCTTTCAAGCTGCTGAGATTTGTTTTTGTTGTACATTTGCCATTCCCTTAGTGTTAGCCTCAGTGATTTTATAAAAGCACTGCATTGACCTCTGCTGTGTGAAGTTTGCACACGTGCAGGTACCAGGAATTTATTGAAGACAAATAGATTGAGATAGGAGGGCAATGGCAAAATAAGGGTAAAACTGCAAATAGTAATGGTAAAACTGCAAATAGTAATGGTAAGGTCGTAGGTGGTTTTTTATACCTAATAAAATACTATGATTCATAATTTCGTGTTTTGCCAAACACACTGCCCATGTCAGCTCTCCCTGTTGCTCTTCTTTAGTTTCTTCTTTCACTTCTCTCATTTCCCTGTTGCCTCCCTGTTTTCTCATCTCACGCTGCCAACCAGTGCAACTCCCACTCCGTATCTCTCCGAGCCACCGCATCTGGTTTTACTTGGCTGTCCTTGGCAGGCCTGTTCTGTTGCTCAAGGGGTTGGCTCCTTCCTGGAATATCCACCCTTCTGGGGCCTTGGCTGCTGAACGTTAATGCTCAATCTGTGTCTGCACACTGCTGGTGGCATCTAGCAGTTGTTCTGGCTCTCGGGAGGCGAGGCTGTCACAAGGGCAGGGACGCTGGCTGCTCCCAAACTCTGTGGATCCTGCACAGGAGGGCACCATCAAAGTGACCTGGAAACAACGCAGAGCAGAACAGGCTGCAAGGTTCAGTGTCCGTACCTTTCCAAGTGATGGAACTACAGAGGCAGCTTTGAAACAGACCAGTGGAGAGGGGTGGAGGCAGGTGCTGCACTGGGGAAGCTGCTTCTCTTTGCTTGGAAAGACTGTCCCACCTCGGCAGGACAAGGAGACAGGGCTCTATAATCCTCAAAATAATGGCGAAGAAGAAATGTATCTGAGGAGGGAACTACCACTCCAGTGAATATAAATTGCTCAAGCGACACTCAGTTCCGCACAAAGCAAAGCAGGCTGTTTGTGTTGAAACAGTGCCTGCCTTCTTGAAAATTCACAAAAGCTGGATAAAATTAATGATAAGCCAAGAGGGAGGAAGGTGTGAGACTGGCAGATTTCTTGAAGTGTGTGGAGACATCGACGTGTCTCTCATCTTGGTGGGAGTAACAGCGAAGAGAACTGAATATAGAAACAACTTAGGCTGGTGCTTCCCTGGCACAAAATGCTGCTGCACACAGTGTATTTCTGCCCAAGCATTGATTTATCTGAGGGATAAATCAGCTTCTTTCGTTATTATTTGTTGTTGATTTTTTTCATATGGCTCTACGACTTGACTGCTCTTTTCCCGTGGCATTTTCCCAGCATGCCTTCAGAAATATCAGAAAATGCTCACAAACGCCCCAGAAAAGTGCCAGCTAAATATTCCACAAAGTGCTTGCAGAGCTTGTGCAATGTTTCCCCTGGTCTTTCCCAGCTGTTTCTGAGCATTGATCTAATATTTCCCCCGTGAGCAGTTAGCATTTTTGGGACATTAAACATTGTGGGGAGGTCGTGTTTCCACGTGTGAATGAAGTGACTGCTCTGATTTTTCAGAAGAAAAGAAGTGTTCAATGTTCCCCCTCACCAAAAATCGCTGCTCCACATTGCTGCCTAAGGGTTTGGCCTCTTCTGCTCTTGTGGGGTTGTCTGTGGCTTCTCCAAAGGAAATAAGGTGCTTTTAGTGTTACAATTCAGACCACTCCAAATACATAGCTTGTGACACTTTGGTTTTCTGCTGGCATTGGATCAGGCTCCTAACAGTCTCTGTAATATTTAAGCAGATTACCTGAGGTATTTTTCAATATACCGAAAGAGGAGGTGGCTGTGCCAGCTGTCTGCAGCAGGAGGAATTTAGGTTTCATGGATGTCAGTGGAAGTCATACAAGTCCTACCCACCCCATGAAACAGTTTGCATTCACTTCACCAACAGTTCTTTCCTTTTTTCTTCCCTTTAAGTTGTTTCTAAACAACGTGACCCAAAGAAAGACTGACAAAATAAGTTTTGTGCTGTTTGTTTAATGGTAATTGGTTCATTACAGGTCAAATCCTGAATTGTAGCATTGCAGTTGTGAAGCTCAGGAGCTGTTTATGTGAAACATGTGCCTTTGGGAAGCACCATAATCATTATGCAGAATCAAGCCTCTCATTAGACTGATAAAATCTCAGTAATGCGTGTGCTTCAGCAGGGCAGGTGAAACCCGTGGGGCGTTTGCAAATCTTGTTGTCTTTTGAGGGAAAATCATTTTTATACAGCATTGCAAAGAATTCAGATCCATTTCTCTATGATTGTAATTGGCATAAATCAACTTGTGCCATTTTTATTGCAGTAATGGATGTCTTGAAAACGTTCCTGGGAGACCTCAAGATGGTCTGAATGCAGCAAATGTTGCTGTTTAGTGGAACACCTTGGTGAACCCCCAAATTGCTCACGTCCGGTTTTTTACTTTACCCTTTTATCAGTGTTATCCCTAATTTCATTGAGAAAATATTGACCTGGAAGATATTAGAGGCAGAAATTGAAGTGCAAACAGCACTTTTCTGGGTGTCTTCTGCAACAAACCCTCAGAAACACCCAGCTTCAATAACGAGCGCTAAAAACTGTCATTAATGTTTCCAACAGCAGTAGCACACGAGTGAACACAGAAGTTGATTTGCTCTCTTAGACCTCTCGAGCATCCTGTACCCCTGGAACAGGACCTGGATGGTCCTTGTGGATAACAGAAACACAGAGAATTGCTTCTGGATTAGTAAGAATGTGTGTATAGATGCTAGAAGAAAAGTTCATCCTATAAAAAGTTTGTGCTTGTAAAGTAGAAGAGTTAGAGAAAAGAAAACAGTTGTTTAGCAGGGACTGAAAAATCACCCACTGCTGGAGCTGTAGTGCAATACTCACACCAAGTGAGGTCGGGGTGGAATCTCTGCCTGGAAGTGCTGCCTGCAGACTCCTACAAAAGCTGCATGAAGAAGAATTTCTGTTGACTTTAAAAATGATTGTTAGCAATTTCTTTTTCCTGGTGATTCGCTTATTTGTTCTCAGTACTGATTAATTAGAGGGGAACCAAACCAAGACATGCTCCAAGGCTTTCTGAGCTCCTTAAATCAATCTAGAGAGACCGCTGCTCCAAATAAAACTGACTGTATAAACACACCAGTGTATAAATGTTTGAGAGATGCTATTGGACTGGAACAATATCCCAGGCATCATTTCTAAGATTTATTGTCTGGGAACCTGAATAATATTCTGTAGAATCTCTACCATCGGTCAGGCCATGATCCCCTTTAATGACAGTGCAGCTTGTTATTTTTGCTGTGTCCTTAATCCTAGCAAGAATAAACCAGTCTCTGGAACCAGCAGTCTTAGGGAAGAAACCCTCAGAGTTCATACGAACCAGACTTGGGGTTCAGACGAGCGGGCCGTGTCCTCTCTGGGCTCAGGAGTCGTTGCATGAACGGCACATGGGGGAAGCTTTGTGTCTCTGCTCTGCGATGAGCTGAAATGACCCATCCAAGTTCATTTGTCTCCTGCTGTGCACAAGCCGAGGCAAGAAGCACCTTTGTGTGCTGCTGACAACGTTTGAATACCCCTGGGCTTTGGGAAGCACCATGCTTTCTGCAGCAGTCGCTGTGCTTTTCTGCTCTAGGGTTGATTTAGTCCGGTTTACTTGGCTGATTGCATGTTTTGACTTTTAATGTAATCCTTGTGAACATAAAGCTGAGACAAAGATCCAGGTTGCAGATGACATTGGGATGCCTAAATAAGAAGACAAAGTGTTGTGTGCTGCCGCAGAGAGATGGCAACAGCGCGAGTTCACAGTTGCTTTTCACATTTCACATCAAGGAGTTTACATTTAGGCCCTTCCTCAGGGAGCTCTTTGGCATCCTTGTGTAAACAGCAAGGTCTTCCTTGCCCAGAACAGGCTCCTGTCCCAAGCTCAGCAGGCATCCTAACAAAATCCACAGGAGCCAGGAGCCTGGCTGTGCAGGGCCTTCCGCCCCGTGTGGCTCTGCTGCCCTTGCCTGCAGCAGGACGCCTGGAGGGCTTGGGTGCCAGGACTCTTCCAGAAGTGCTCCAGGGGTCCCTGCTACTCCCAGGCAGATTCCCACCTGGAAATACATTTCAGTTCCTGCTGTCTCCTCAGCAGCAGGCGTAGGGACCAGGGCTTGGCATTCCATGCTGTGTTATCCCTTGGGAATGCGCTGTGGCTGTATCTCCTCGCTGCTCGTTAGGCAGGAATGCACTGGAAACCAAACGATGACTGGGGATGGCTCAGCCTTCCCCTAACTAGTTAAGCAATTTAGTTACTTAATAATTAACTGGCAAGAGTTGCCCTAAGGAGAAAATCCCCCTATGAGTGATTTTTTTTTAATGGAGAAAACTACAGTTGCCAGGGAACAGCAGCTGCAGTTGGATGGGGGTTGCCCTTAGCTGGTGCATTTGAGGTGGAGTGAAAAGCAAGAGGCAGAAACCACGTGGATTGTGGTTATCTGTGGTTATATCTGGTTATCAGGGGCATGTAGGGCTTGTGTAAATACACACAGACTCCTTCCTGAGCTGTTGGCAGTGGGGGAGTTACTTGTAATCGGGTTGAATGTTTTATCATTGTCCAAATAAGCCATTTGTTTGGAGTGGAAAATCTTTTAAGGCAGAGAAGTTTTCCTTCTATTATTAGATCAATTGATTTCGTTAGAAAGAACACAAAGTTTGCTGGCACTCGAGCCACTTTTTAAAAGATCTTATGGGATTCTTTAGGGTTCTTCAATGACGTGAAGAATGAATTATCTGTTCCAAATCTGAGTACTTTTTTCACTGTATCATTCAATCTACTAAACATTATTACATCTTACAGGCCTTGCCTCCCTTCTGCTCTTGGAAACATTGCAATTTGAACTCATAAACCTTCACTCGGGAATTGCAAAACCTCACATTACGTGTCTTACTCATTGAGGAATTTTAAAGGAACCCCTGGAGTCCTACTTGCCATGTTTTCATAATACCTAAATCTGATTTGTTGTAAAATTCTCCACAGCCTCATTGGAATAGTTTTAAATTGGGTGGGGGGAAGATCCAGGGATTTAAGTATGTCATGGAAGTTACTTAATCTACTTATAGGAAAGACCGAAAATTGTGGTTGGACATGAGCCTGATCTCTCAAATGTGGTGCCTCTCAGCTGAGTCTGGTGATAAGCTCCAGAGCTGGAGTTTAGTGACGGCGATGGTTAGAGGGTGCATAAGAGATCAATTTGATTTTTTCCGGTCATTTTGTACACCATTGTCTGTTGTTGAAAAATCTCTCTTGGAGTAACTTCTTTTCCCCCATACTTTTAAGCATTTTTCAGAAATTTGAAACTTTTTTTGGACTCATAGTTACTCTGAAGGTGTCTGGGATAACACAGGTTCATTCCTGTGGGTTAAACCCTCATGTGAACCTCCATGAAAATGTTCTTGTGGCTTTTCTTTTCTTTTTCAATCTGAGACAAACACCTGCCGTACTGCTGGGACCGCTCCAGTCACAGAAAATTGCCAGCATTTCCCAAGCTAATAATGTTAGAGGAAAAGTGGAATTACAGGGATATTTAAGGACATCATCTTTGAAAATAATAAGATGCTGAATGGATTTGATTGCAGAAGTAACTTAGTAAATTCTTAGTGAACTTTCCTCACAGCAGAAAATTAAATGTGTGTGGACACAGATGTGTGCTAAACTCTATAGTCAGGATGGTTTGTGTCCTCATCAGTACATTAAATATGGTTATATATGTTATATATGTTACATTATATATGTTCTGCTGATTTCCTCTTAAGCTGTGTCTAATACCAGAAGCCTGAGTGAGATCTGAGAAACGTAGCAGTGATTTCGAAAAGCTCCCCATTTTATCCTTCTTTGTTGCTTGGTAACAATAGTCTTAGCCCAAATAAAACTTTAAAACCTAAGTAAGTGTGGTTTTTGTTTTAAATTAGAAAATAAAAAGGGTCAGACTAGAAACCATCCAAACCTCTTTGCAGAACTGTTTTCAGGATCAGTTTTCCCGAAATGCTGCAGGGGAAAAAGTCAGTCCTTGGCTCCTTGCAGTGGAAAATGTTTGTGGAGTTTGTATGGGATGTAAATTAAAGCGGGAGAAAGTCGCAGGGAAGCTGACAGCAACTGGGCCTGTTTGAAAGAAAACAAAGTGAAAGTCAGTGGGAGCCTGGCTGCCCTGGAATTCCTGCCCCAGTTGTGAACTGTGCAATCCAGATGGTTTTCCTCCTGGAATAGGGAGTGCAGCCCGGCCAGGCCGTGGCTCTCGGGGCTGGTTCTACCTGTGCAGGGAGGGCTGGCCCCAAATCCCTGCTCCTGGGGGGCTCGAGGCTGTGGGGAGCAGGCAGGGGAAGCACTGGTGCCCCGGATCTCTGGACAGGGAGGAGCAGGAGGAATGTGGTGGGTACAGCACGATGCAGTGTGTGCCCCAGACAGGGAGTTTAAATGTAAAAGGAGCTGCGCTGAAACATTCCAGATATTTACTGAATGAAAATGCCCTGTGTTCTGCAGAAGACTGTTTCTATTCAGAGGCAATATACATTTTCCAGGTTTGCCAGTATGATTTAAGCTCATGTGGAATTAACAGCCAAAAGGAGATGATTCAGACCTCTCCAGGATCAGGAACTGGATGATAACCGCCTCGTTTGCTTTGGGCCGCCCTAAGCCAGAGTCACTCCAAGTGCCAAAAATCCTTGTGGGAATCATGGAGGGACAGGGGCAGGTCCTGCCTGGGGTGTGGACAGGGATCCTCTGATCCTCAGTGGCAGATTGAACATGGGATGTGAATAAATCATTGTTTGCAGACACCTGGCAAATCCAAGGGTGTGTCCTCTCCACTGATGGGGAGGGGGAGAGAACAAAACAGCTTCCTAATTCTGGAGCCCTCTGAGCTGTCAATGGTGCTCATGTTGTACCCGGAGATTAAAGAACACTCTTAGAGAGCTCAGTGCCTTCTGCAGTTGCCACAGTGCTGCAAGGTCACGTCTGATGCCGGAGATTCTCCATCACTTTTTCTGAGGAGCTGTTGTTAATCAGCTCTCAAGGGCAGCCTGGCATGTTTCATGCTAATGGAAGTGTCTAATGCTCCTGCTCTTCCTGGCTGTCTCCTGCCTGCCTTCCTCCCCCATCCAATCCATCAAGATTAACAAGAATTTATTATGTTCAGCTTCCTTTCAAGAGGTGTCATTAGAGCCACATAACCATTTGTAAGATTTATTTATTCACCTCAAGGGTGCTGGAAAGGTGTGCAAGCTCGAGGAACACACACGCAACTCGATCTGGGATGGGGCGAAGGCTTCAGCTTATCAGAATCGTTCCTTAATGAGCAATAAATACCAGCCCAGGGCACCATTCTCCCTATCATCAGTCTTCCTCTAAGGCAGATGCTATCTGCTCCTGGTGTGGCTGGGTTTATACAACTGCTTTTAAACCAAGTTTGGCTGCTACCAGGAGGCTCAGAATACTCCTAGTGCTGCCTGTAGCACATCTTTAACTTCTCCGTGATGAATCTCTTCTCAAAACTCGATCCAGCACCGCCCTGACCTGACTGATTCACACCGTGGGAGCGGATGCAGAATCCCAGAAACTTCTGTGGTTCATTTCAGCAGTGAGCCCAGAGCAGAACGGGTGCTCCTGTGGATATTGGAGCTGTGATATGCAGTGTGCTCCAGAGATGATCTGCATGTGCTCCATAAATCCATCAGGATCCGTTTACCTGCGCGTCCATCACGGCCTGGCAGTCCCAGGGCACTGCTCTCCTTACAGGTGCATGGCAGAGTTGATCCATATGTGCTCAGCCACGGCTGCTCAACATCTGGAAGTGCCAGACAAACTTACAAAATCCTCTTTTTTTTTTTTTTTTTTTTTTTTTTTTTTTTTTTTTTTTCCCCAGCAATGTTCATGGGTGGGAAGGAGGGATTTGCCTCGTTCATTCACTCATTTGCTCCTACACTTGTGAGCAAACCCAAGGAGGCAGATACAGGAAAATAAGAGAGATTTTATCTGTAATTTCTGGAGCATTTCAGAAAGGGAAAATCCTTTCAAGGGAGTTAAGGGAATGGAATATTAGTAGCTGCTTCCTTTGTTTCCAAAACTTTATAGAAGACTGAAATTAGTACAAGATATTTGAGTTCCTCTGTTAAGGAATTCTGCAAATAAAGTGTGGAGAAGTCTTGGAGTGTTTCATATCTGCAGGACTGATTGGAACATTCTCCTGTAACACTGATGTTCCTCAAAGCAGGCCATGGCAGTGGGAAAATTAACTCGGGCCCTTAGTGGTGCCATTGAGATTCCCAAGTTTGAAAATCCACGTACCTGAAGGAAAATTTGGAAAACTTAAACAGTGTCTGCATCAAGACCTCAAGAAGGTCGTCTGGAGCCAGATGTAAATTATTAAATGCTACACGTAATGGAACCCAATATGCTTGGAACATGAAGCAGCAGCTAAATGGAAACTTTGGCTATTACCATATTCATGTTTCATGCAAAAATATTTTCAAGATCAAAGTTCTGTTATTAAAACAATGGGAATGAAAATAACAAAATTGCTTTTCATAAAACAAACATATTCTTTGTATCTGAGAGGCTTTTCACAGAAATCTGTGTTTTGAAACAGTAATACATTACAGATTTCTTTGCTGCCCTACTTTGATTCATTCATTAAAATAGTTTTGATTTTGGCATGTTGCAAAGGTCTAAATAAAAGCATTTTAGTTACATAAATACAGACTCTGTGGACTCAACAGTAATATAGTAGGTTTGGAAAACTGTCATTTATTCTGCAAATACACAAAGACCAAACCACAGACAGAATTTTCTGTACATTGTAAACATTCTCACAGTATGGGTATAAATATCCCTTTTTTGATTCATTGCGTGCCAGGTCTTCAAGCAAAGAGATAGAAAAAGAAGCTAAAGAAAAGGGATTATAAATTTACTGAGATGCTTAAAGGCAGCGAAAGCCAAACAATAAAAGAGCTTACAAAGTTTTAAGTCACTGTATACAGACAGGGCCATAAAACTACAATAACAATACCAGATAATATAATCTCATATTTACATCACTTTCATCCCCAAGATCCCCATAAGCTGTGGTGCGCTTGGGGAGTTGTGGTGGGTGTTTGGTGTCTGGTGGGTCCTGGGCAGAGCTGGGCTGTTGTTCCATCTCACAGGGATGTTTAGGAAAGGTTGAAGGGGGTCAGTGATGATCCTTTTCCAGTCTGGTGCATTTGCAGGATGAAGTATTTGGAGCCCAGGTTGCCAATTCTTCTCCTTCCTTCCACAGGAAAGGTTTCCCCCTCCTTCCCCTGAGAACGCTTTGCTGCACCAATTTCCTTCTTTGCTTTCTGGACCATTCTGTCCCATATCCTTCCCCCAGCAGCGCAAAAGCGTCACTCGCTTTTCAGGGATGGGACTCCGCCAGCGGGCAATGAGCTCCTTGTGCTCCCAAGGCAGATCTCCCCGATTTCGGTGCTGCAGAACCCAGCAGAAAGCAGGAGCAGGTATGACATGGGTGCATGAAACCTGTCCGGCAGCAGCAGCAGCCGGTCTCACTGTCCATACCCAAAGCCAGCCGTGGGTTTGATAAGGTTAATGTCTGCACTTCTGCCGTGCCTCGTGCAGATTGGCCGTTTGGTGTCCAGCAGCACCTCCGTTTGTTGGCCAAAGGGTAACAAGCAAATGTAGATTCCTTCCCCTATGAAACAAACCTGTTTTAAGGAGAGGGCAGAGATTTGGGCTGTTGCCCTGAGCGCTCAGGGGAACTGATTCTGCCTGGAGCAGCCCGTGGCTTCCCCACCCCGCTGGGAATGCAGAGGGGAAGGCCCTGGAACAAGGGGAGGCAGCTGCTGAGGGTGCCCTCTCCCTGCTGGGCTGCCAGGCAGAAGAGCTGCATAAAGCCTCATTTTACATGTAAATGTATGCAAATTCTGGGGGTCTGAAGAAAATTTAGACTTCAGAAACTAATGATTTTGGTGCCTTTTGTTTATTCCTTTTATCTTTTCATTGTCTTTTAAATATACATTTAAAAATGCACCATTTGTGCCCAGTAGAGCAAATCCTGAAGCCTTTCTCCAACTGAATTCCTCTTAGGAGCCTTGTTTGCTCTTTTCCTGGCAGGGCTCCCAATGCCTTGATAGCAGTTTTATCTGAGCAAAGCCCTGCATATTTGCATGACACTGAAGAGCTAAAATTATCTTTAAATGGAGAAAAAAAAAAATTGCCAATATATATTGTTCTAAGAAACATTGCTCTTTGGTTGGCCCAGAGGGGACATATTGTAAATATGATTTAAAAATGTCTCTGCTGCCACTGTCTGATCTTATCATCAGATGTTGCAGTGGAATTTGTCCATGCCGACCCTGGAAAGGACAAACAGATTGAGAACATTAACTTGTGCTGTGAGAAAATATCTCTGACTTACTTTGTCTGGCAAAAAAAAAAAAAAAAAACCAAAAACAGCCCCACCAACCCAACAACCCTGCGTAAGAAATGTGCTCTAAAAATGGAAACAAACATTAAAATGCTGTCTGTCTGCTTTGATCGCTCTGAACTTGTATTTTAAATGCTGCTTATTGATCCTTTGATGTCAGGGAAGTGACATTTTACCCCGGTCCTGTCTGACTGTTGTGATGAACTTCAGGTTTTCATGCGTCTTCCTGACACCAAGGGTCCAACACGGCTCCAAGCAGGATTCCTGCCTGGAATCTGATTACAACAGCCAGGCAGCAAGCTCTTCTCAGGCTTCTTTATGTTAAAAATCTTGTATTTGTCCAATAAATCATTAGCTGTCTCACAGACTGGTCTAGAGAGAGGCTGGTTTTTTTGTCAGTAGAACTTTTTCAGCATAAGCCAGCAGCATATCATACTATAGATATTACAGTTTTGGGGTTTTTTTGAGGAGATGCTAAATGATGCAGCAATGGGCAGTGAAGATGAGCAGGCGTATAAATGTCTGGATTAAATGCAGTTTAAGAAGTGGAATACATTATCAGGCAGACATCACAGTTAGATTTGCAGAGCCAAAGCTTTTTTGCATTTTGTCATTCTCTAAGCACTGAAACACAAAGTAGTCCTGCAGATAATAGGCTATTATTGAGAATAATATTTGCATTTTGAAGTAGTTTTAAATGAATCTAGGAAAGAGAGAGAAATCGTTGGGTATGAAGGAGTATGTGCAACAATCTGACAGGATCAGCCTGTAATTCATACCTCGGGGTTTGTCTTTAAGGTACCAAAGGCAGGATTTCATAGGTAAAAGTCAATATAATTTCTGGAGGTGGCAGCAGCATGGAAGGCAGGATGGAGAGAACTGCAGTGCCCGTGCTGTGGGCCTGTGGGCAGGCTCAGAGAGCTGACATCCGTCCAAGATCACTCATTCTCCCGTCAATTCCTCTCACGTGGCCCAGCTCTGTACCAGCACCAAGCTGAGTTTGCCTGCACGTGTCTGCTCCAAACCTTCAGCCGGGGTGGAGCCATCCTGTGGTGGAGGCAAACTGAGATTCCCCCGGGGGGGGGCACTTATAATTAAACCTCTAAAGAAGAGAAATGGAGGGAAAAGATGACCATTTTTCTGGTTCTTTTCGCACTCTGTGCATCCACAGCCCATGTGCTGTGCAGAAATCTGCAGTGAAAAGTCTCTCTGGCTGTTCCAAACGTGCTGATCAGGCAAACACTCTGCTTAGGGCGGGGACTCGTGGCCCTAGAAAGACAAGCCTTGGCCCCAGGACTTGCATATATTTGCCACTTCCCATGCCGATTGACCCTTGGGCTTAACTGGGTTGGGCCTGTGTCTTCTTCGAGCTCACGGTTTAGGACACAGCTCAGACAGAAGAAACATAAAGGAGTAACCTGTCCTTGTCTCCTTGTTTAGTCCCAAATACCCCAGCTTTGAGAAAAGCGTGCTCCCCACGCCATCCTTCTCAATATTTACAAGGAAAGCCCTTACGGCTGCACAGTTTTACCCAAACAAACCTGATCAGTCATCAATCAACAATAATTAGGGAGCTGGCGTTAATAATTAGGGAGGGTGAGATCTGCACACGCAGGGGGGGACTTGAGGCAGGTGTGGGAATGAACCAACACTCAGAACCCAACCTGGTTTAGAGTTTAGACTTCAAACTGTGCGACAGGGGAGCGTACAAGGAGCTCCTGTGCCGAGAACTGGGGAATTCAGGAGAATGCTTAGCGGAAGCTGGCGTGGTTAGAGAAAAAATAAATGTTACCTGCAGGGGCTCCGGGTGAGAGTGCAATCAAAAACAGATCTGAAGGTGCATGACTTCAGGAGAACGAGAAATGAACGACTGTGTGAAGAACAATAAATGAATGATAAGTGCTTACAGGTTCTGTGTTGTCCTTATACTTTTATAGGAAAGTATTTATGGTCGAAGGAGTTGTGCACTTGTGTAAATAGAAGCTTCCACGTGGTGAGGATGTTGAAAAGGAGCGAGGTTTGTCTATTTTTTATTATCTCAGCTGCTCTTTTGGCGCCTGTAGCTGCTGCTAAGGCATTCTGTAGCTTGTCTTCTTTTCTGACTGTGTTCGGAAGACAACTGGGGCATGATGAGGAGGAAAATGTTTCTGGAGTGCTTCCCAAAAGTGAAATTATTTTGAGCAAAAATCATATGATCAAGTATTTGGAAAAAAATCCTAAAATATTTTTTTTAGGATATATTTATGCGCATTTTGGTAATGCGCATAATCTGCTCTTTCTCCATTTTCATTGTTTTATTTCAGGAAAATGGCAGAAATGAGTGAAGTTGTTACTATTTCCTCCCAGAGAGCAATCAGACCAAATGGCAATGGCAAGGAAATTCCATATACAGCAGCAGTCAGTGTTAGAGCATTTAAAAAAACCCCTGTCTTTCCTAAGTTCTGATTTGGAGTTATTCTATTTCTGTAAAAGTTCTTTGAGGAAGAACAGAAATAAACTTATTGAAATTTATCCCCAGTGCAGATAGTTCTGAAGCCACAGTAAGTGTACACCTACTTTTGTGGTCTGATTATTCTGGGTATTTTAGCATGCAGAGATTTTATATCATATATCTCAATAAATACCGTTAGAAACGTCCTTCCTTTGCCCCTTGTGCCTGTTTTGGAGCAGGCTGGAGAATCCCAGTGATGGCAATGTGTCATTTTGCCTTTTGTTTTCCTGACTATTTGAATTCCAAATGGAACATGACAAGGGCAAACTACACTTTTGAACTCTGACCTCTACTTTAAACTGAATGTGAAGTATAAATATCTCCCTCTTTGACTGTATCCAAAGAGAGGTTTGTCAGAGACATCTTATAACCTTGTGGCTGCAAGGGTATCCTCCATTAATTAAAAAAATTTTTCTGAAGAAGTTCTGACTCAGTGGAAGAGACAGGGGGCAAATGTGGGGAAGAAAGGCACATTGTTCCCGTGGACAAAGACAGGGGATCAATTTTCATAAATCTGCATTCCCAAGACAACTGTTCAAATCTGGTAAAAGGTCCATTTCTTTGAACTTACATACCAGAAAGCTTTTATTCCCCTGCTCCGCAGCAGACAGGAGCGCAGGTTCACTGTGTCTCGTCAATGTCATGCTTTAGATGTTCCAGGGAGAAATTCTTTAGTTTAATGATGGAAGGTACCACCTACTTCAAGAAAAAAAATTTTAAAAAAAAGAAAGAATGAAAGGGTTACCTGTGGTGCCAGACAGTGTTTTGGAAGATTCAGTTTCTCTAAGTTTTCAAAGCCCAGGTTTTAAGCGTCACGGTTTAAAATTGCTAGATGTTATAATTAAGGATTTAACATTTCTTTAAAAAACCGCTTACTTATTGCTGGCATAGCACATATCAAAATTCTAACCACGAGTGTCCTGCCTAACCTAAAATCTTTTGATTTGGAGTTCTTACTGCTATTTATTCACTCTTTTGAGACCAAATGATTGTAAAAAAATGAACTTTATTTAACCACAGTTCACTGCTAACACAAAATCCACAGCACTTTGCGAGTTCTCAGCAGCACTGCATTGCAATGATGTGCTTGGCCACTCATGCAGAAGAACCATATTTTTATTTCCAGCGCTCGTGAAGCGCAAACATTTGCCTTAGTATTTCCTCCAATAATATTAATATGCATTGCATATTTTTGTTAGAGGAGCTTCTGGACATCCTGAGTTCAAAGAGACCATAGGTGCCTATATTTATAGGGGACAAGCAGTGCGCAGTCTGAAAAAACATAATCCAAATCTAAAAAAAAAAAAAAAAAAAATTAAAATAAAAAAGNGGGAAAAAAAGGCGCAATGTAAAAAAAAAAAAAACAAAAAAAAAAAAAAAAAAAAAAAAAAAAAAAAATTAAAATAACAAAGGCAGGGGAAAAAAAGAGTTATTTGTTATTTCCTAGGCTGAAATTCTTTCTGTCCTCTTGCCCTTTTACTTCTGTTCACCTTCTTGTTTTCAGTCTTTTTTTTTTTTTTTTGACCTGACAGAGGAAATGGATTCATAATACTCTGCTGTAATGTGACATGCAGAGCTGTCAAACTGTGACACTTGGGATNAATATACTTTGCTAAAAGTGATGAGTCCTGGCAGCATCACAGCACTTCCACCACTGGGGCTAGAAGGCAGGAAATCCATGAAGATTGGGGCTGTAATTGGCATCTCTAAATCAAGTTTGTCTGTGCCAGATCAGAAAATGCCAGGAGCTGCTCTCAGCTTCGCAGGGTGAAGAGGCAGAGCCTAACTCGAAGTAAAAACACCACGAACTTCACTTGAAGACCAAGAACTTCATTGATAAATTTCCTGCTCTGAGTTTACAGACTGCAGAAATGCTGCCAGAAAGGGAACGCAGCAAATCCAACCTGTAAAAAAACACCTGCTGAGATGGGAAAGCACGGATTTCTTCCTTTTTTCTTTCCTCTCCTGTTCCATAAATATTTACCCCTCGTGATCTTTTGCTCATCTCTTCAGAGGGAGGTTCAGGCAGACAATAATGAAGAATCTGTGGACTGCATCACCTTGGGCTCTGTACAGGTGTGCCACCTATCTAAAAGTGACCTTTTCTCCTCTAGCTCCAGGCAGGCACACCAACTGAACTGTTTTGTGGTTTTAGACATCTTTAACATGAAGACAAAATCATATCCATGAAATGAATGCAGAGGAAAAGAAAAAAAAAACCCACCAACTTGTTTTTAATGGCAATGTCTGTTTGTAGGTGTATATATATAAATATATATATGCATTTATGATTTAAAGACAATTTTGTAAATAGAGCAGCTGATCAGAGTCTTTACCCTTTTAAACAGGAGAAGGTTCTTTGAACTGGTGACATTTGGGCCCATTACAGAATCAGCTTGTTAAACCCAGTATCCATAAAATGATTTGCTCTCAGGAATAGTTACACTCTGAATGTGAATTCCTGTGTACCTCCCCCACAATGCTGAGAATTGCAGATGCTCTTTTTTTTCCAGAATAAAAGGGCACCACAGGAGTGTGGTGTAGCCAAAATTTCACTTCTCACCACTTTGGCCATCTGTGCTTTTGATCCTTGAGTTGGCACAGACAATTCTCCAAAATTATTCTTGGGCACTTATTCTACTACTTTTTCATATAAATTGTAAAGTTTATCTCATCATCCGCTCTCACTGTCTAACAGCCTCTGCTTGTCTGAAAAAGCTACAGAGACTCTGAGGGACAAATTCCGCTCTTTGTGGTGCCATCTGCACCCTGCCTCGCACTCTCGCTCTTCTTGGCTTTGGCGAGAACTCAGCCGCTGCAGCTCTTGCGCAGGATCCGCAGCAATCACCAAAACCTAAACAGGCCGTCGCTTCAAAAGGATCAGCATTTCCTTGGGAAGAACTGAAGTTAAAAAAAACATCAGGAAGGCCCAGGATGACCGAAAAGATTTGGAATATTCCGCAGGGAAGAAGGAACTCCGAAGCAGAGGATTTACATTGTCTGACTCCATTGTTTGTGTGTGGAATTATTATAAATGCTTTTCATCAATGGGAAGGGTTGAAATACGGAATTAACTCCTAATGAATTGGAGATGGGTATGCACTCCCAGCTGGAGAATGTAACCTGAGATACAGTGGCCCTTTAATCTTCAGGTTCACTAAAAAATTGATGTGTTCCAAGACTTTCCATGCCAGGTCGTCTGGAAGGCAGTGACTATTATGGTTTTCATTAGCAAAGACTGAGGGAGATAAAGGAGATTCACAAGCCTTGTAGGCTTTAAACAAACACAGAACTGATTTGTTAAGGGAATATCTTTTTGCTTTCTGGACAAAGCAATAAAACCGCAGTTACGGGAGAGGAAGTGCTGGGCTCTGGAAGTGTGGGATGTGTGAAATGGGAAGGTTTTCACTGGAAGGAGGTGGAAGGTTGGGGTGTATGTGGCTGCCAGTAATTTTACCGTGCTCTTGGATGTCATGCTGTGTTGTGCCATATATAATGGGCGCTGATGGGTTATTAACAGAGCAGGAGGCTGGCTGGCAGCTCTGGGCTGGATTTATGGGGTGCTTCTCGTGGAGAAGGCACCGGATAAGGTGCAGTAAATAACACAAACATTAGATTGCAAAGCGAGGAAGGTCATTCATGCATTGTTGCCCAAGGACTTGGTGTGAACGGATGGGCAGGGCTCAGGCAGTTGGGTGGGAGGGGAGGAAGATGCAGCTGCTCCAGCGGTGTGGGATGACCAGTGGGACTCAGCAGAGGAGTTACAGGTACCCCAGCAATCGTTTGTGGTTTGTTCTCCCTCTGTGTGCTGAGGATGGGCAGTTTGGGACTGGCACGGCTGCCACAGGTTTGTCCTTTACCCACACACAAGGTCTGCTGGGCAGAAATCCCAGGCCCTTCCAAAAAATTTGTGTTACTCGGTTTCATCCTTTTCTCAGTCTGAGTTGAGGCTGTGGGGATGAGAGTGGCTGTCATTTCTCAGGCTGAGCAACCAAATTAAAGCTCCATGGTGGAGGAAGGGCTCTGAATGCTCAACATAGAAAGCACAAAAATAACTATGGTTTAATGAGATTTCACAGAGAAGGATTAGCGTGTGGGTAAAGGAAGAGAGAAACAGTGAGGTGATGTAGAAGTGTCTATTTAAATATTGATATTAAATCTTGATATTAGTGCCCTCTCACAGCTTGGTGCTGTGTGTGAGTTCAAAGCAGGTCACAGCAGTGGAGTTCTCCTTGTTCCAGCAGAGTGAACCACAGCTAAGGCTGCTGCAACCAGCCCATGCTGGCTGCTGGAAAGCACTCATTCAAATTCTGTGATCTTAACCTGGTTATTTATCATTTACATTTATGGAATTCATTTATGCAAAGTATTTATAACAGAAGATTGAAGTCACAGTCTCCTTAAAAAAACGACTTGATTGACCTGCCACAGTTACGGGTGTTTGCAGAGTGAAGGAGTTATGAAAATCCCTGTATTTTCAAGCTCGAAAAGACACTTTCCATGTTTACAGAAAACTGAAGTTTTAGAAAGTCATTTCGTAATTCCCAAGGAGAACAACAACATCACGCTTCTGTCCGAGGGGAAATGGATCAAAAGGGGTTTGTTTAGAGAGCAGTCACATTTCTTCACATCACTTCCAGTTGTGGCAGGGCTGTTGTTGCCACATCATCACTCCTAGAAGTGCATCAGCCTTGGAATGCCACCAAACTTTCTGTTGTGGCTTGCAAAAATGTCTTCTGCTTTCTGCTCAGCGCGCAGGGGAGGCGGCATTTTTCTGAACCCGTGCGAAAGGTGCCCACAGCGATGTGCTGAGGTTTTCCAGCTGGGATGTTCACGGAGAAGGGAAAAGCAGACTGAAGGGCTTCTCTGTGCCTGAGGTGTCAGAAGCTGAAACAGGGCCGAGGTTCGTGCGGTGTGAAATCCATCCCGCTCAGGGATGTGCTGTCCCTGCTGAGGTGTCAGAGGAATCCTGAAGGAGCCGCTCACGGTGTGTCGCTCCCGCTGCCCTGCCCCAGCTCCAGCCCGTCACTCACAGCGCTGGAATGCGGCTACCAGGGGCCGTGGCCAGGCTGGAGCAGCACAGCCACAGCCCCTGGGCTGCCCGTGGCTTTCCCTCTCCAGCAGTTTGTGCCAGCCTCCTCTGGAGCCAGCCTGGAGCCCCCGCTGGGGGCTGTGGGACTCTCCTTCCATCGGCTCTGCTGGGCTCCAGGGCTGGGAAGGCTTTGGATCAGGCTGTGCCCTGGGCAGTTTGTTCCAAAAACCAGCTCTGTGGGCTGGGACTGCCTGGTGCTTGTTCTGTCCAAACTTCACAGCAGCTCCACTGCTGCCTTCTGCTTGGTTCTTCCCGAAAAACCACTTTACAAAACTCTCCACTTACAAGGTTTCTCCAGTTACAAGGATTCTGGCTTGCAGGTGAGCTGCCGGGTGTGGGTAGAGCTGGTGCTCTGCTGGATGCACCCAAACAGCCAAAGCAAAACTAATTTTTATTTACCCTGTGAGTAGCTTTAATGACAGTGGCAAGCAGCATCCAGATTATGTGAACCAGGATAACCCTGGCCTGAGTTTTGCTATGAACGCAATAAAAAGACATTTTAAAAAATGAATTACTGAGGATTTCTACTTCTATCATCAGTGGAAAAATCTTTGAAAAGCTGGAAAACAGTGTGTTTTGTTTGCTGCTTGTTTCACAAAACTTTAGACTATTTTGAGAGGCCAATAAAGATTCACTGACGTCAAAATGGAATATTAAAGGCAGATGTTTCTGGTTAGCTTATTTATCCCTAACTACTTTTCCTGATTATTTTTTTCCTTTGAGAGATAAGTCTAGACTAGACAAAGCACATTTCTAAAGTGCCCTTTTAAACTGTTTAGTTGGTTATTCAATGATTTTCAGAATAAGACTATCAATTTTATTTCCTCTACCGAGTTTCGTTATTAATTAGTGGGTGACATTTTGATAAGCCAGCAATATTACTGAGCTTTACCCAGAAAAAAAAAGATCTCAGCAGGGTTATTAGAGTCAGATGAAATGTGCCACTGGTAGGAAAAATCAAACATCCGGAGAAGATGGATGTTTAGGTGAGTGGTATAAAAGAGCTTTAAGATTTAGATGAAGCAATAAGATTAATATATATAAAGAATGTTGCCTCAGTGAATTATTTTCGGTTCATTCCCTGCCATAACCTCAGATTTATTGTACCCAGATTAGTTTCCCAGCGGAGAAAAGCTCAGGGTTGGATGTCGCTTCAGATGAGGGCGAGGAAAGCTGTGCAGCAGCACCCAGACCCACAGCACCCAGTGCTGAGCAGAGAAGAATTATTGCCCCATTAACTTCCACGGTGAATGTGCTCTGGATCAGGACAGCAATAAATACAAACGCAGAGATTGGTTGCTGGAACTGCTGGAACCAGTTTGGCCCATTTGCAGGAGCAGAAGCACTCCAGGCTGCTGCCAGGTCTGCCTCCACATTTCAGGCAGCTGCTGGGCTCCTGTCTGCATTTCTTTTCCACCAGCAAATGGATGTTGTCTCTGACAGGGGTTACAAGGGATGAAGGCAGCACCCGGGGCGATCACAGGCTGCAGGCTTTGCCTTTGCTTGAGGAGGTGAGGATCATTGCAGACTTTGGTCTGTGTCCCTGCCTGTGCTGTCCCTGTGCCGGGGCTGCCTCGGGATGGCTCTTGGGCTGTGGGAAGGGCTCTTCCTATCCAGGGATGGTGTGAGGAGACAGCTGCAGCGTGGAAGGGAAGAGCAAACAGGACAGGGACTCCCCTGTTCTCACACTCCAGCCTTCCCGAAAAAACACCTCTGTCTCCTCATGGCTTCTTGCCAGCCCTTCCTCCTCGATTCCTTACTACATCCCCAGTGCCTTCACCCACTTCAAATCTCGCTGGCCGCTCCCAAACTTTCTTAGCCCCTTTACCAGGAAAACCATGGTGGCAGCCAGATTGTCCCCTCAAGGCCTCAATACCCAGAATTTGGGCTGAGCTCTGCCTGTGTTGCTGAGCAGCCTCAGCACTGCTCCTCTCCCCACGGCTCAGCTGCTCCTGCCCATCTTCACCTCCCTCAACTCCTGCCGCCTCTTTCCTGTCCCCAGACCTGATCTGGGGCCAGCACAAAATTCAACATAGCCAGTGTTTCTGGGCAGCCTTTCCTCGGCTCTGGGAATAGAAGCTCTGGAGTCAGTCTTGGAGCAGCCAAGGATCCTCGTGCTCCTCTTGCCAGGGTGCTACAGCAGCGCCCTGGATTTGGCTGAGGCTGTGGCTTGGTCATGAGGCTTTTGACCTTTTTTCCTGCCTGACTTAATGCTATTTTAAAAACTCAGCCAGGATTTCTTTTCCCCCTTGACAGCTGGATTTGGCTCAGTATTTCTGTATGATTCCATAACATCTTTTTACAGTATTATCGTATTACTTATTTTCATTTTTAGCCCAGGGCTTCATTTGAGGGCGCTGAAGGAGTTATTGTAATAACTAACATTCCACCAGATGTGTAGCACAACAGCCAATGGCTTCAGACAAATCTTTTTATGGTTTTTCTATAATAATAAAACAATAAACTTTGAGTTTATGTGAAGACACATTAATGTAACTTTCCACATGTAATTCAGCTTATAGGAATCTTAAACCTTCCAGAAAATAACGCTTAAGTAGATTACCATGAGCCTTACTGGACATTTAAGGGAATATATTTATTAAAATGTACTTTGGTCATGAGAATGTGCTTGACTTTAAACGTGTAATTGAAACCATAGCAGACTGGACCCTGCCAGCTTGTGCTGTTGGGCTGTGTCTTACTCCAGCAGAAATCAAGAGGTGACTGCTGGAAGAGTCCAGGATTATTGTACCTGAATTGGAGTGCCAGAGCTGGGGCTGTTATTTAGACAAGTTCTTATTAACAATTCGTTGATTCTGTGGAACATGAGCAGCCGTGTCTGGCGGTGACCTGCATGCCCCAGGTGATGTGATGCTCTCAGAGGATTTGCTCAGTGCTTTGCTGTGAGCTCATTGCATGAGGACTCTGCTGCCCCGTGGGCAAACTTGGGCTGGGCTGTGGCTTTCAGTCACCAGTTTTGTCCAATTTTCCCTTGTCCAAAGGTGCATTTGCTGTTCTGGGTGTGGGCACTGCACACTCTTCACTTTCCCTTCCCTTGGTGCATTTTGCTCCTTACATGCCAGGACCTGCCCCCTCAACACCTGCAGCTTTCCAGCCCTACACATCCTCTGCTCCTCAGTTCCCTGCTCACCCCACGCAGTGTTCTCACACCTGCATCACTTTTCCTTCTCCAAATCCTCCGAACACACTCTCTCTGCTCGAGCACTACCTTCCTTCCTAGGGTTACTCCAATTTTGTTGCTCTTTATTGTCATATTAGGAGTGCCAAAATCTGGAAACCGTCTACGGCTAACCGGAGCAACAAAGGAGCTTTGATTGCAGTAAATCTTGAGCAAAATATATAGCATGAAATTATGGGATGATCCAAATGAGTGGGAATGCTGCCATTGGCTCCAACAGAGCAAAGATTTCATGCTTGTTTAAATTCAAAAGCTGAAAAGCTGAAGGAAGTGAAAATGTCATAAAAGATGCTGGGAGGAAAAAAGCCCCAAACCACTTAAAAAGGGCTGATTTTCTTTGAAGCTTATTTCTTGATAGCTCCACTGGGCCTGGATGAACATCAGGATCTCCAAAGAAGTAGAAGTTTGGCTTGGTGGGGGAAGACTCTTCCAACAAACACAGAAGAGATTGGACAGCAGAACATGGACATTTCTGCTCCTTCCTTTGCTGATCATTTATGATTTCGGTCGATTCCCCCACCTCGCTTTCTTACCTTGAGCTCTTTTAAAAGAAACAAATGTGAAAGGTCGGTGCCTGTGAAACAATAATGTCAGTGCACAGTTGCTCCATTGAAATCCAATACATTCCTTCACATTTCTGGCGATTTCCTTTAGAGCAGCGCTTTTACTTTCTAATCTGTCACGTCAAATTCTCTGGCACTCGCACATAAATAATCACTCCCAGGCAGTTGTTAAAAGTGGCACTGCACGAAATACTGGCTTATCCAATACTTCCACAGAGCCCTCCATTCAGCTGTGAATTATTAGGGAAGAAGAACGGATGTGATTAGCTCTGATAGCCATTTCAGCTCACTTGCTGCTGTTATTTCATCTAAGTCTTGCTCGCCCTCCAAAACCTAAAGGCCCTTCAGCAGCCTGGCAGCTTTGCAGCTTGCCCGCGTGATTTCTCATCCATCTTTCTACTGCTGGTAGTTCACTTTAGGAAACCACACGTTTCTTTCCCTGTTACCTGCAGAAAGTTTCATCAGCCCTGAAACACCTTAGAAAAGGTCCTGCAGGTTGTATTCAGTCGTTTTACCTGTGGTCTCCCAGGTTCTTGTCAGGGATGGAAGCTGAGGCTGAATCCAGGGAAAGCTCTCTGCCTTGCTCTTAGGAGCTGGAATTCTGTTCCAGCCGGGCTTTGCTCAGGCTCAGCTTTTCAGGCAGAGCTGCCCAGCAGGAACTGCAGGCTGCGGGGTATTTCATGTATTTCTCTTGTCTGACCACCTCATCCCAGGGAGGGGCTGTGTGGACGAGCAGCTGCCCTGGTGTCTCCGATTCCTCCTGTGCAAACCAGTTTTGATGTAGGTTTGGTAAACCTGAGCCAGCCCGTGGCAGCTTTAACCTGACCAGCTTGAAAATGGGAGAGATTTTACCCTTCCCTCTTCTACCTTCAGTTATCCAAATTTAAATAGAAACGTTGGGGGTCTGTTTTCTGGATAACTTTAAAAAGGCTTCCTCCCCATGTTCCCTTTGCAGCGTGAGAATCTCTCAGATTTATCAAGAAAAAAGATTTGGTCTGTTTAGATGGGTTTTCTCTACCTCAGGTTGTTCTGTTTGAGGTCTCCTTGTTAAATCTGTTCTGTTCTCTCTGCTTCCTCCACTCCCATCAGTTCTGAACATTCCCATGGAACATCTGGGTAATTCCAAGGACACAGCCATCGGTTTGCTGGGATGGCTGGTGCTCACCAGTTCCCTCAGGTCAGAGCCAGCAGAGCACGAGGAGCAGAAATGGGGTAGAAACGTCTCAAGATGCTTCCAGGCCTCCAGCATCTTAGTGCAGCATTAGAATATCTTCTCTAATTAACCCTCTAGCATTGTCACCTAGATATCATATCCACAAATGGACAGTTTTATTAGGATTTCAGACCAGCTGGACCATTCCCCACTCTGCATTTTGCTCCAGTTGTGAATTTAGGCAAAGCCACGAAGCCGTGTTGGAACAGAACGTTCCATTTCACAGGAGTTCACTGTGCTTTCAGATCACTTTCTATTCCAAAATGAGGGTGTAATACAGTTTTGGATTCTTGTGGCATGAGCCTTTGGGGGTAGATATTATTTTAATACAAGAGCAACTTTTCAGTTTAATGTAATTTTGGTCTGAAATGGATTTTTCTGTTTTACATTGTGTAACGTGAGATTAAAAGGATTGAAAAAGCACATTTCAAAACAGAAAAGTTCCACTCGAAGGAAGTCTGAGTGTTCAATCTCAACCTAAGCCCTATTCCAGCATTTTTCAAAACACGGTGTCACTGAAACTGACACATTTCTGCAAACATTTTGGATTCAAGGAAACCAAATTTCCTCCTGGAAGAATGTCCTGCTGGAAAACTTCTCACCATCTCCATCTCATATTACTTGGCAGATTTCACATTAGGCATTGCTTGTTTCCTTAGCCGTATTTAATACTTTTCTTGGAAGTATTGCCAGTTTTTCAACCCAAATGTGGGGAACCTTAATATGTGAGGAAATTCGCATCAATAAAAGCCTCCTGACTGCAGTCAGTTTGCCTGTGGCAAGGCACAGCTGAAAGGTTGGAGCCCTGGGTGAGGGGGCTGAAGGCAGAAGGCTCCTTGCACCCACCCAGGGTGTGTGTTCCTGGCACAGCAGTGTGTGCCCCGCTTTATCTGGGGGACTGCTCACTGGGCAAGGAGTTCTTTCCAACCTGTGTGTGCAAGGACTTCTGTAGGACATTTAGAAATGCATTAAACCCTGGAAAGCCCTTAGAAAAGGTTTTGTTAATGTGGCTACTTCATCTCGGGGTGGGGTAAAGCAGGGGCTAAGCTGTGGATCTGATCCCCCGCTGCAACAGCAGCAGCCCTCGTGCTCTTGGGATGAAATGTGTTGGTTGTAACCCTCACCTGGGTGTTTGTCCCATTTCCCTTCTGCCATCCATGACAATTCCCCTTCTGCCTTCCCAGACCAGCACAGACTGAAGCCAATGCCCGTCCCTGCAGTGCAGACCTTTCCCTGCAGACACCCGTGCTTGATCCAGGAATCCTCTCTGCCCATTCCTGGCCAGCTGGAGGTGTGGGATGAGCAGAGGGGAACAGGGAAGCCTTTTCCTGCTCTGGGGTAAACCCAGCTTGTGCCTGTGGGCTCAGCCTGCAGAAGAAATCACCACAGCCATGTGATGGCCTCAGGACCATCTCCATCCCCCTGGTCACCTCTGCTCTGGCTCCTGCGGCCTCTCTCTCCGCACAGGGATGGGTCTCCTTTGACTTTGGTGGTCCCTGCATGTCCCTTGCAAAATTCACATCAAGCTTGCTGTTAGCACACACAGGCCATGAAAGATTAAAGGGCACTCACGTTCCTCCTCTCCACAGGAAAAGGGTTTGTAAACTCTTTCAGTGGCTGTCTATATATATATATATATATTTTTTTTTTTTTTTTTCCCCCATCCTTTTGGTAAGGAAATAAAGCTGAGTGCAATAGTTTTGCAAGATCTAAGACAGAGGGCTCGGGGTTATTTTGCACCCTGCCTTGGGGGTACCATATCTAATAACTGTGATTTCACAATGCACGGGGTCGTGAGGGAGGCACGGAGAGCTGTTGTCAGGGAAGTGCAGAGAAATGCAGGAGACTTCAAGAGCCACCCCGGAGCAGAGCTGTGAGCTTCTCAGCTGCTTCTTAGCTGGGCTGGAAGTGAAATTCTGCTGGGAGTGTGAATGTCATCACCTCCACAGACTTCAGTATTGTGAAGTGACCCTTCCTGCAGCACTGGGGGAAGTTGTCTGCCTCCATTTGGGCTTTTAGATGTTTGCTTACTCTTTTTTCTTCAGCTTTGAAGTTGTGCTTTTTATAGCTGGGACATTTTGGGGGGCTTTGGGTGAGCAGGACCAAGCAAGAAGGACAGACCTTGAAAGGGCTCTGTAAACCCCTGGATATAAAATGGACTTTCTAAGGAGTGATGTGAGCCCTGATGGGTTTGGGTGAGCATCTCTGGGCACACAGGCAGCAGCACCCTCTGTGCTGGCTGTTGAATGTTCCACAGCCCTGCCCACATGAATGAGCCCTCCCCTCTAAATTAACGTGGTTTGTGAGCCACGAGCAGCAAATGCCACGCTGGGAGTCCACAAACACCCAGAGCAGCGTTGGTGTGTGTCAGGAACTTGTGTTCGTTCACTGCGATTTTCCTTCTGGGCCGTGGTGCTTGCAGGGGTTCATGGCTGAAGGGTCTCTGCTGTAAATCCTCCTCCACAGCAAAGCTAAGGCGGGAACGTGCTCCCCTAAACTCTCTTTAGATTCCAGCTGGAGCAAGCATCTGACTTCAAAGCTAAATGCGCTCTGTCTTGTTGAAAGGAAACTTTTCAAGCTGATTGTTAAGCAAAATTAATCCCCTGACTATGTCTTTCTTTGAGTTGAAACTAAAAGCTCTTTCTGCAAAATGGCTGCAGGTTTTAATCCCTTCTTAGAAAAGTTACTTTTTCAGTCCAAATAAACAAACAAAGAAAGAGGAAATATAAGATGATTACACAGGATTCCTCTGTGTTCCCCCACGTTCAGCTTTTGCTGTTTCTCTTAGGTCATCAGCCACCATGAAACCAACATTTCAGTCACAGACTGATTGCAGCAGCTGCCTGAAGCCCTGTTCATAACCTCAAAAACCAAACTCAAAAAAATATCCAGATGAACTTAGTTTAATTTGCTCAGTATATTTGTAAGGGAACATGGTATGCAGATTGGCATTGAAGTTCAAATTTTCATCTGCATTAGATAAGGGAGGAAAGTGCTACTTTATACAACAACAACTACTCTGGGTTTAATTCAATAAATTGTAATCATGTGCAGTGTACTCGTGTTCGCAACAAATGTCCCACATATCCTGGAGAGAAAAACACGAAAGGCTCCGTGTCTTTTAGCTTTGCAGTTGTTAATCTTTTCGAATTCATTTGTTTGGTTTCCCTTGGTGGAGCACTTAGTGTATGTAGAGCATGACAGTGGTTCAGTGAGCATGACTGGTGGGTCAGAGCAAACAGTGCTTTTCTAGTTTTAAGAACATTCCCATCTGTCTGTGGAATACAGGTTCTGCCTGGTGGAGAAGGAAAAAACTCCCTTTCCTTCCAGCTTGTGTTGCGAATCTCCCGCGTCAGTATGTGTGCCTGCAGTTGAGCCTTTTTTTTTTTTTCTTTCAGTTTCTGAGCACCTCTGTGTTTATTTTAATAAAACAAATCAAAACACTGATTGAAGCAGGCCATGGAGGGGGTCTGGGGTGGAGTGGGATGTTGCAGGAGATGTGTGTGACCCACTGAGGATTTAAATCAGCCTGAGCTGCTGCTCAGACTGCTGGACCATTTTGTCTCTTGTGGCTGGGCAAAATCAGGGGCTGATGTGTTGTTGCTCATCTTGGAAGGGGCACAGAGCTGGAGGAGACAGAGGGGAACTTTTCTCTGTATATTATTCCAGGAGAGTGAAAATATTCAGGCTCTGTGTGCTAGCTGTTGGACAGGAGCCACCAAAAAGATCCTTAAAATGCGTCCCCTGTCTTTCTGATATTTTCCAGGATGCCCGTTGAGGGAAATTGTCCTTTGCCACCCATCCTCGCAAATTACAAAACCCTTAAGGTTGGAAAAGACCTCAAAGATCAAGTCCAGCCCTAATCCAGCACCACCACCGTGTTCACGACTAAACCATGTCCTCAAGCCACATCCACATGTTTTTGAGCACTTCCAGGGATGGTGAATCCACCACTTCTTTGGGCAGCCTGTTCCAGTCCCTTACAACCCTATTTGTGATTTTTTTTTCCCCTAATATCCAATCTAAACCTCCCCTGGTGCAACCATTTCCCCTCATCCTGTCAAACCATGCCGTGGCTGATGCTGAGCTCAGTCTGATGGTGCTGGGCTCAGTCTGCACGAGGGCTGTGGGAGCTGGGCAGTGGTTTGGAGGCCAGGAGTGTCCCTGTGGGGCGGTGGGCAGCATCCTGAGCCCCTCCTGCCCGCAGAGCCGGGTGCCTGATCCCCACTGAGGCCAAACAGGAGCTGCTGTGGGTGCTGTCCAGGCAGGGTGGGGAGGCAGCACGGATCAGAGGATCAGAGGGTATGCAAAGAGATCCCCCAGCTCTGCTACCGAGGCTCAGCCTCCAGCAGCTGCTGCTGCAAGAGCTGCTGCATTTTGAACAGCCCGAATCTCTGGCAGAGAGGTGTAGGAGCTGAGCTGCCTTGGAAATCTCCTCCTAAGACTTCCTGCCTTGGCTCTGGGACAGACTGAGGTCATTGCTGGGCTGCTGGACTCTGGCTCTTTGCATACAGTGAAGATTTCTGTAATTAGGATGATTCCAAATATTTCTATTTGCCTCATGTGCTTTCCATTATTTGTTGTTTATTTTCCTGCATGAAATTGTGAAGCTGCTCATGGCAG
The DNA here is from genome assembly GCA_013397935.1 of Dasyornis broadbenti. Classification (NCBI taxonomy): domain Eukaryota; kingdom Metazoa; phylum Chordata; class Aves; order Passeriformes; family Dasyornithidae; genus Dasyornis; species Dasyornis broadbenti. Next base: position 4,628,960 of record VZRN01000404.1, read on the forward strand.
GAAACATTTGCATGAACAAATATTTTGCTAGTCGTAGCTCAGATCAGGCAATCCCCCAGCAGGGATATTGCCTTTAGTTGCTCTCACTCTCTCTTTTAAAAAACTAATTCAGAGCCCCATTACCCAGCATGGGGCACCAGTCACTGGCATTTCAGTGAGAAATTTCTAATGATAACCGAGGAGCAGTTGGCTCTCTATTGAAAGTCATTGAAACGTCCCACCTGTCACAGCAAATTTACGCATTCATATGCTAAAAAGCCCTGAATCAGCTGGTGTTGTGTTTCCTGTCGGAGCCAGATTGTTTGCCTGTCACCCAGGAGCAGAGATTTCCTGCAGGATTTCCACTGGGCTGCAGAGCAGTGGGTGAGCGAGCGCTCGCAAGCTGCTCCTCGCTGCTCTGGTCTGTCTGATGTGCTGTGAGGCAGAAGTTCCCCACCTGGACCTGGTGTCCTGGCGTAGAGGGGAAAATGCTCGGGGTTCTGTGCAAAGCCTGGATCCTGTGTGGATTTTGGGGCTGGCTGTGCCAGCTGGTGAGATCTCTGGGCTCAGGGTTGTGAGAGTACCTAAACACTGCTCCATTTGCAGTTACAAGGCTTAATCCGCCTGGGAACATGGATCTCATTTTCTAGAGGTGTTCCTGAATCTGCTGCCTTAGGCATTGCACCCTTCCCCTCGTGCAAGGGCACCTGAAGCAGTTGGGGCAGGCAGATTTCAGGTTGTGGCCACAATAACGCATTTTCCCCCCTGCAGGGCTAATTCCCCGAGGTGAGGCGCTTTGCAGTGCAGTCACAGAATTCCCAGGCTGGAGCTGGTGCCTGGGCAGAGCACACACACGTCTGTGTGCACCCTGCAGTGCAGTCAAAACTGATTTGAGCTGGGTCTGAGCCTTGGACAGGCTGCGGCGCCTTTGCTGTGAGCAAACTTCATAACTGTGAGCACATCAGCCCTTCCCCTCCTGCCGCTCAGCACTCACAGGGTCGGTCACTAACACAGCCTCTCTCGTTTCCTGTGACACATCCAAGGGTTGAAAATGTCCCACTGGACACGGACTGAGGTCGTTGTCCTATAATTCACCAGATTTCTGCTGGAAAACCTCCCCCAAGAGCGGCAGAGAGCCCAATGCCCAGGATTTTGCCCAGGGCATGTGCTTCGTGTGTCCTGTGTGCCCAGCACTGCCCCAGTGATTCAGGTGTTTGTCACGAAGCAGCAATTCCAGAACGAAGGGTTTTGGCTGCAGCCACCTGACGGGGGCTGGCTCCCGCCATGAATGATGGCTAATTGAGCAGCGGATGTGTAATTTGTCATTGTTAAGGCTGCATTTGTGCTGGCAGCTGCTGCTTGGGGAGGCTGGGCCGCTGCTGGAGGCGATGGTGGATCCAACACTGCCACCTTCTGATAAACCAGCGGAAGGTGGGGAAGCTGAGGATGGATCCAGGTCCTCCTTGCCGTGCCAGACCCTGCAGATCCATCCCACGCCAGGACACTCAGGGTCACCCTCCAGTGCCGCACACACTGGGCGAGGACTTCAGTCCTCCTGCAGCTCCCCAGCTCTGGCATCACCTTTCTGTAGGTGTCAGCATGTGCAGGCATTTGGTGTTCACTCGTGAGGAAGAATATTAGATTTAAGCTTTAATGTGACAGGAATAGGTGTAACTTGTAATGTTGCTGGTGGTGAACTGTATCAGGGGATATTGCTGACAAACAAAAGTTAGTTTCACGTACAAATCAGCTTGTTTTGCATGGGAAGGGCACCGAATAAGGTAAAACAGCTTTAATGAAAATGTAAAACAGTTTGAAGCGGGAAATTTTCCCGCTTCAAGCAGTTTAAAAGCGCTGTTGAGATAAACTGCTGAGTTGTTCTAGGGCAGATGGGGCAGTGGCTGGTACTTCTTAGGGCTAAATTTCAGCATCAGATAAAAAGACCAGCTGAGAAATGCTTGTGCCCTAATAGATAATACAGCCTGGAAAGTGTTCCTGTTGCTTTCAAGGTGATGTACCCTGATAAAGTGAAGAATTTTGTGCTGTCAGGGCCTCAGAGGAGATGTTCTCTGAGGAACCCTGATGGGGTGGAGTAAGGAACTTCTGACTTGAGCCTGGCCTGGCCAACCCTGGCCTCAGACTGTTAACCTGCCTTGGCTTCTAGGAGCTGGTTGCTCAAATGTGCTTTTGCACATGGATCCACCGCCCTAAAGATCCCAGTGCAAGTGTTAGCACTGGAGAGTGTGTGTAAATTTATGCCATTCCTCAAAGGATTTGGGTTCTATAAACTTAAAATACTGGCAGGCTGGGACAAATGTAATTCGGGTTCCGTATGTTTCCTGCTACATACAAAAGAAAATAAGCATATTTACTTTATGCTCACACAATGGAAACTAAAGCCATGAAAACATTTCCATTTGAAGCCTGGCAGTTTGTTTGATATCTCCTGTTACCATCAGGCTTCTGGGAGGAGCAGACCCAGGGCAGCATTAACTAATCTTTAAGACCACAAGCAAGATGAGCCCAATGTGTGACAGAGGGGACAGAGGGGAGGGGTTATCTCTGTGTTGCACTGATATCTTTCCGGATTTCTCCTTGCTGTAATCAAACGATGATGTTCCCTTTCCTCCTGAGGAGCATCCTCCTCCATGGAGCCCTCTCTCTGATTGCTCCCCTCCCCTTCCTGCTCTGTGTCAGCTCCAGGCCTGCTCTGATTGCACACGGAATTGGTCCAGTCTTTTCCGCTGCTGTTGTTGAGTCTAATATCCAAAGTTTATACTTTGCACAGCTTGGCTGGCTGATCACAGTTACCTTGACTGCCCTGCTGGCTTGCCTGTGTCCCTAAATTGTCTCTCATCTTGGTTTAATTGCAGCCTGCCTCGGGCTGGGCTGTGTCTTCGTGTCTTTGCACAGTAGATCAAAGCACTTGACCAGAGCTCACAGGTCCTGCAGTAGCAGGATTAATGAGAACATTCTGGAGGTCTGACAGTATTCAGAAGGGTCTCTGTGGACACAAAACATCCCTAAAATTACCTTCAGAACAGCAGGATTTTGTGTGTCGTGTTTGCTTTTATATCATTCCATCTTTTGGAAATATTTACTGTGTTTGGGAGTGATTAGGCAAAAGGATTTTGTTGAAGTCTGTGCAGTTTAGGCCAGGCTTTGCCACAGAGAAAGGCAGTGCCAAACCCAGTTAGCCCAGCAGAGCCCTTACACATCCCACCTCCTCCCTGAGGTGCTCTACAGGTGAACTTGAAGCTCAAGAGCTGCTCTTGTCTTCGAGTTTAAAAAAGACAACCAATGGTTCACCCTTGTAGCTCAAAAAGGGCTGAGCTCCATTTTCCCCCACTCTGCAAAGCCTGGCTGCGGAGCCTTCCCGTAAATGCAGCCTGCAAAGTTTGCATAGCATGAGGCACTATTAGCAAAGCCAGTGTGATGTCAACACTATCATCTTGTCAGGGCTTCATTTTTCACATTGCCTGCTATTCTGATGCTTGGGGAAAGGCACTTAATGACCCTGTGGGTGTGTTGGGAGGGCTGTGGGAGCAAGAGGATGAAATGTTTATTCTGAGCTGACTGTTTGATGGTTTCTCTGACATGGATTGCCCAAGCACAAGGGAGTGCTCTGCTCTCCGCTCAGTGGGCAGTGATCTCAGAAATCCTGTCTGTCTGCAGCTGGAGGGCTCTGTTGCTTTTGGCTGTTGAGGTTCAGCTCTATCACAGGGGAGCTGCTTGCTGGGAGAGCATCACTGCTGTGTGCGTGTGTGTCTCCTTCCCGTGGCCTCAGTGCTCTGGAAAGCTCCCAGGAAGTTCCAGGTCTCTGAGGGTGTTTATGGGGCTCAGATGCACACAATCCTTACGAATAATTATTCCATATTTAGACAATACTTTTTTTTTTCCCCCAAGGAAAACATTTGTTCTCTTCCCATGGAATTTTTACGCACTCAGTGAAGGTGCAGACTGCTCTAATCTGCTTTGCTAAGCGAATAGTAAAGCAGAAAAAATTTCCTCTGCTGCCCAGTAAGTGCAGTTAGCAGGGAACACACCACAATGTTCTGCCCAACCACCCGCCGAGAGCTGCCCTCCAGCTCCTCCACAGATTTGAAATTCAAATCTCTTGGATGGCCCTTACTGCTGTTACTCCTCCCCAAACCTCAAAACCCCCAATCCCATCTATCCATCTTTGAAATGATGAAGGGTCTCTGGTCCGGGAGGGGACAGAAAAACCCTGAAATAGCCCTGAAGGAACTGCTACGTGCAGTGGGCAGAGCCAGGATTTTTGCTGCTCGCTCACTCTCTGTCCTCAGCTCACCTCCCACCCAGGGCTCTGCACCATCACTCACAGGCAGTGGCAACATATTTTTGAAATTATTGGGTTTTGCTGCATTGCATTTCCTAGGCCTAGTTCCTGCTGCTCATCAGATGAGCTGCTGTGGATGGGCACAGTTCTCCTATAAAAAATTTAAGAAGTTTGTGTAGCTACAGCCCAATGCACTTGCTGGCCTAAGCCAAATGCAAAAAGATATTTAAAGGCATGAAACTTAAGTGCTGAAATCAGGCCTAAATGTTGCTTTGGGACTCTGAAAAATTGACTTAAATTTCTAAGGCGCTTGGGAATTACTGAAGACATTCCCTTGGAGCTGTATGAATCCTGTTTCTGGCCAGCTTTGTATTTAATTTTCTGATGGTGGTTGGAACATGTATTACCGTGACCTGGAAAAAGAGAATTGCATTAAATAATGATGGGGGCACTGGGGCTATTTTTCTTGCTGCATGCCAGAAGGTGTTTGAATAAATTGACAGTGTATTTTCTTTTTGTTCTTCATCTTGATTTATTTCCATTCTTGAACTCTCCCCCTTTGGAGAATGCAGTTGTAGGTTTTCCTCCTGAGCTGTACACAGAGCCAGCCTTCTATGAGCAGTCTCTAAACATATGTCAAGAGATTGAATCACTGCTTTTTTCCCTTTTGTGTGGAGCAGATAAGACAAATAGAAGTTGCTCTGAAACACTAGGTTTTGGAAAGAGGAGGGGGGAGCAAATTCAGAACAAAAGACCACCCAAAAATATTTTCAAGCTCAAGATTCCAGTGAAAACAAACACAACAAAAATAATGTGCTTCTGATTAGCTACACAAATTAGCTGGTATTGTTCTTCTTCCCAGGGCAAATGATTTACTGGTTTATCCCACACAACGTTAAATGTAAATTGGAAATGTGTAAAACTCCATTTGACGGTGGAGCACACGATGTGTCCGCACTTGGTACAGAGTCAGCCCCACATGTTCTGTGCATTACAGGGACACAGTGACAGCGTTATGGCATGAACTGGCAGCTGCTGGGCCGGGAGAGGAGTGATCTGCACACTGAGAGCTGTCAGATGGATCAGTCTGGGACAACTGAAGCAGGAATAGATTGAAAACATGGTGACATTACTGGACCAGCTGTAGGGCGCCCAACTGCTCCGTTTCCCCGTTTGCTGCGTCATTAAAACAAGTTGTGTTCCTGAATGCAGAAAGGGCAGGGCAAGATGGACCAAGGAAAGAAATTTCTGGGGGGTCAGGGGCCAAAATCCAGAGTGGGACCCACAAGTGTCCACCTGCAGACCCTTCTGCTCACCTGAACAGTCCCAGCTCTGGCAGCTTCTCCTGCCCTGGGCTCCTGGTTCAAAGGTGACCAGTGCCAGTTCCCTCCTCACTCTGGGTGTGCTGGGAAGGGGTGAGAGAGCAGCTCTGAGAACTGCTTGGCCAAGAGAAGCTTTTTGCTGCTTGGCTTGTGACTCCAGACTGGCCTTAGGGAGTCGGGAGCTTTCCCTGCAGGAGTCAGGATGTAGCCTAGTTCATGAGGTCATTGTCCCTGCCCGCGTGGAACCAGATGGTCTTTAAGGTCCCTTCCAACCCAAACCATTCTGTGATCCTCGGATTTTATGAGAGACTTCAGCCTGCTCCCACCAGAGTGAGACTGGGGCTCTGGTGTGTGGAAGAAACCTTCACCCACTTCTTGAAACCACCCAGAAAGGCAGAGGGCTTCTAGAAAAGTGAGATTCATTGCTCGGCATGCGGCCGTCACGTCACACCCTTTTGGTTTAAGCTCATGTTTCTTTCATATTTTAACACAAAACGCTGCCACTGTGCTGGAGGCAGCCTTTTTATTCTCTTTGTTTAGCCCTGAACATGAAGAGTTTGTGGTCTGGTGTTGCTGTGTGTGTGTGTAGCCGTGGCTGTGCACATTTGTCAGCGGTAGCCGAACAAGCCCTGCTCTTACAACACCACTGCCCAGCACCTGCCTCCATGCAGGATATTTATTGATTGATGGCAGTTTTCAAAACATTCCTCTTCCCCAAGTATTGAATTTGTGCTGTATTTGTTTATTTATTGCTTAATTTGTGCCTCTTCCGATTCATTCTGCCTCGTGTTTTCCTTATCGGTGTCAGTTGTAGTCAATTATTTTGCTTTAAAAGATTGAGGACCTAATTTATGGCACGATGACACACAGTAGATCCTCTGTTCCCATTAGAACCTGATGAAACCTCTCTATTAATTTTCTCAGTGTGCCAAGTGGAGTCACAGAGGGTAGACCTTTGATGAATAAAGCATATTTTCCTACTTAGCTCCATTCGTAACTAGCTCAACTTCTAGAAATAACATCGGTTGGCCAATGAAAACACTTCTTTGATAGTGGCAGGAATTTAAGATAAAAAACAGCTGGGCGAGTTTTTTTAGACGAAAGGAAACAACTTTGAACTCTGCAGACAATGTCGTTTAAACCCAAACAGATGTGGTTTAATCTTGTTTTTGATCCTCTTGTAGATTTTCTTTTAAAATGCATGCATGTGCACAGAAATGATGACTTTCAGATGGCTGGACATAATTTGTTGGAGTATCACCTTGGTGCATAAATCTTCTCTGCCAAAGGCTCCATGTCTTTGAACGTGGCCTGAAAGGTACCAGAGGGAATTGCTGTTGTTCTTTTGGTGCTATCCTGAAACTGTGTAATAGCAACGTGAAGTCTGTACAATGAGAAACTCAGATGTGTTTTTGTGGTTCCCAATAAATCTTTTAACCACGAGGGCCTAGAGCAACTCCAAGACAGAAGAGACAGTATGAGACTTCTCCCAAATTAGCAGAGCCCTTTGATCTGAGCCCAGCCCTGTCGTACTTCGAGAGCTTTTAGTCACATCTGGCATTTTCAGATGCTAATTTCCCTCTCCTTTCCCCGTGTATTAACACGGGTGGAAGTAAACATATAAACAGATTTCCCTTCAATAGATAATCAACTTTTCATACAAATGTGGCAGTGGCACTGTCTTTCAGCACATGTTCCAATCACCATTAAACTTCAAAGCTCAGTGCAATCAAGACCTGCTTCTTCCCTGCAGCCAAATCAGGGGATTGAATACAGGAGGGCTGGCTACAGATGTGCCTCTGCACAGATGGGAGCATTTCTTTCTTCCCATCTCCTTTCCTGACGGAAATCGGGGAGGTAGGATGAAAACCAGCATAAAGAACAACCTCTCTTCTTCTTGGCAGAGGTAAAGAGCACTCTGGAAAAAAAAAAA